>JANPWX010000288.1:721632-743334 GCA_024734555.1 Trochalopteron elliotii | reverse complement strand
GGCATCGGAGCGGCGGCGGCGGCGATGGGCGGCGGGGCTCGGGAGCTGGCCGGGTACCTGGCAGCCCTGGCCGGCTGGATGTCTGCGCTGGCGGCAGCCGTGCTGCCTCACTGGCGGCAGAGCTCGTACGCCGGGGACGCCATCATCACGGCCGTGGGGCTCCACGAGGGGCTGTGGATGAGCTGCGCCGCCCAGAGCACCGGACAGGTCCAGTGCCGCCTGCACGACTCGCTGCTCTCCCTCGAAGGTGAGTACGGGTAGGATGAGCCCCGCTTCCTTTCCTGGGTGCAGTCCCCACTCTCCGTCTTGGGTCTGAGCTCCCCTGGGATCCTGAGCTGCCCTTGCCCCGCTGTAAGTCTGAGCCCTGCTGTGTGTTTGACCCTCCCTCAGATGGCTCTGAGCGCCTCTCTGTTTGAACCCACCTGTATGGGTTTGAACACACATCCCCAACAGGTCTGTACCCTCTTCACGTCTGGATGCCCCCTTCCCCTGTGGATCTGAGCTCCCCTGGCCCCTCCGGGAGCCTGAGTCACCTTCAGGTCCAAGTCCTTCTTGCCACCATCCTTATTACAGGTCTGACCCACCTCAGAATGGTCTAAAGCCACTCATCCACTGAGCTGAGGCTCGATGTGTGTCCAAGCTTCCCTCTCCATCTGTGAATCTTGGACCCCAACCTCCTCATCCCAGGATGGAGCCTCTCTTGGCCCCTTTGTGTCGCTGGGGTGCTCCTGGCCCCAGCAGGTTTGAGCTCCAATGTGGGCATCACATTTAGATACCAACAGTGCCCCGTGGGGACATCAAAAACATCCGTGACTGTGCATCACCCTTTTGGCATTTGGTGTCTGTGGTGCTGCTCCAGGCAAGGTGTTGCCTAGCCCAATGGAGTCATGACCAAGATGAGTGTGATGGGGAGGAAGGTCTGGTTAGGCACTGGGAGCAGTGCCCTGAGCTGAGCTGAGGTCTCCATGTCTGCCAGGTGGGGAGGATATGACATGGGAGCTACACAGCAAGGACAGGGTTAAAGACCAGGTCCATCACCAGCATGGAACTCAGTGACCTTGCTTCCAGTGCCTGGCTGTGGCCAAAGGCACCTGCTGGGAGCAGTTTTTCTTCCCTCCTTGCAGTTCACATCCAGACATCCCGGGCTCTCATGGTCATTTCTCTCCTGCTGGGCTTCTTTGGCATCATCGTGAGCGTGGTGGGCATGAAGTGCACTAAAGTTGGGGAGGAGGATCCTGTCACCAAGAGCCGCATAGCTGTTGCTGGAGGTGTCCTCTTTGTTCTCTCTGGTAAGGCAGCTCTAGCCTTCCTACATCACTGGTGCAGGAATCCTCAAACACCTTTGAACACTGACAGAGGAAGGGGAGCAGTTTGGTGAGGGCTGGATGTCACTGACAGTGACATGGTGTTCTGTCCACATCTAGTGGAACAGCTAGACAACCCTCTCACTGCAGGAACTTTGGACTAAGTGATCTTTAAAGGTCCCTTCCAACCCAAACCTTTCTGTGATTTCCATGATTCTGTGCCCAGGTCTGTGCACACTGGCTGCCGTGTCCTTGTATGCAACACAGGTGACCTATGAGTTCTTCAGAGAGAGCACCATCCCCATCAACGCCAGGTAAGAGCCTGGCTCAGGGGGTGCCAGGATCCTGTCTTGTCCCTGCACTTCCCATTGCACCTTCCCTTGCTGGTTTTGGTGGGGCACAGTGTTGTGGGTTGATGTGCCCCACAGGTGGAACCTCTGCCAACCCCCTGCCACCTCACAGAAGATGTCCCTGATGGCTAAAGCTTTAGTGGTTACCAGCTGGGACAGGGTAGTGGTGGACATGTGGAATTTCAGCCCAGGGGAGGATTTGGGACATGTGGGAGCTGGATACAGCCAACAGGAAAGGTGGGGATGGAGAGGGAAGAACCAAAATCTGCCTTGGCATCATTGGTCACCTCACCAGGGCTTCGTCTCAGTTTGCACCTCTGCCTCTCTGCCCCTCCCTGCTGATCCCTCGCCCCTTTCACCACAGGTACGAGTTTGGCTCTGCTCTCTTCGTGGGCTGGGGGGCCGCCAGCCTCTCCCTCTTGGGGGGGTCCCTCCTGTGCTGCTCCTGGCCTGCCAAGGAGCGCCGAGGACAGCACTACCAGCGGCAGGCACAGCCCTCCACGGCCCGGGAGTATGTCTGAGCCCTAACCCCGCCCTCCTGCTGCCCAGAGTCTCCCTTCCCTCCCAAAAAACAGCCAAGACCCTGCTGTTCCCACCCTGCCTGGACCCTGAATGTCCCACGAGACCGTCCTCCTCCTTATCTTCCAGGTTTCAGCACTATTTTCAGTGCTGAAACAGAGGATTTAAGTGTCCCACCTCCCATATATCCATCATTGGCATGTTCTCCTCAGCTGGGTGGGGTGGCACCCCCAGCCCTGCAGTGCAGCCAGGCCATGTCTGTCTGTCTGTCTGTCTGTCTGTCTGTCCCATGGATGCTGTGGGGGCAATGCAGGGAGGCTGGTGCTGGTGCCACAGGGGCACAGAGCCCGTCCCACGGGGGTGTGCTGCACAGAAGAGCTTTGTACCATGGCCACCCCTCTCCCACATCCTGTTTTCAGGAGCAAGCAGGGAGGAAAGCCAGTGCTTGCTTTTCCTGGGATGAGGTTTTCACTTCTAACAGCACCAGCCTGGCTTGGGGTACAAGCATCCCCTGCTCTTGGCAGAGGGATGCTTTCAGGGTGCATCATTCCCCTGCCTCATTGCTACTGAAAAGCAATACTTTAAGAATTATTATTAATTATTATTGATTCCTTCCCTGGAGGCCAGTTGCTCCAGCTGAGCCCTGCCAGCCCAAACCTGCCTTGGGCTCGTTCCTGTCCAGGACCAGGCTGTGCCTTGTTAAACAAGAATAAATGACTTTGGGCAAATTAAAGCAGCAAAAAAGGGCTCTGAACACAAAGGATTTGTTTTTAGTTTTGGTGTCCAGCACAACTATTTTGAGTGGCAGATGGACAGAGCCCTGAATTTTGGTGCCTCCCTGCTGGGTCCAAATCCCTCTTCCCGCCAGGATCCCCGAGAGCAGACAGGGAAGGTTCCAAACACAACCTGCTAATTGCCTCCACCTCTTTGTACCTCTGTTCTACTGCCACTAATTGTTTTGCAACTGCCAAAGCTCCAATTTCATCTGTAAATCCTCCAAACTCCCTGTACTCCAGCCCTCCAGCCCTGCTGCAGGTGTTGTGCCAGCCAACCCACAGGGAAGGACACTGGAAATTATCCAAACAGCTTCAATATCTATTTTTTTAATTACTTTATTTTTAAACCCAAATACGAAGTGAGAGCTGAGCTTTTAAATTTTGTTTTGCTCTATTTTATTTTATTTTGCTATTTTATTTTATTTTATTTTATTTTATTTTATTTTATTTTATTTTATTTTATTTATTTTCTATTCCTCTATTTTATTTTGCTCTGTTTTATTTTACTCTGTTTTTCTCCATTTTATTTTCTTTCCCTCTGTTTTATTTCCTTTCCCTCTATTTGATGTTATGCCCATGCCCAGGTCTGTGTCCCTGGCTGTGCTGGAGGAGAAGCAATGCTATTTTTTCCCCAGGGGGGTGATTTCTCTCTTTCTCCCTGGCATTAATGGCCTTTTTTACTTTTAAATTGCAGCCCCCCTGTAAAACTGTGTCCTGCACCCCTCAGGGGAGAGCAGTGCTTGTAGGCTGGCATCACCCATCAGGTGCTGAACCCAGATTTTGGGGTTCCCCTCAAAAAACACCAACCAAAAGCCACTCCAGTGAGGATTGAAAAGGAACCTTGTGCTTTAAAACAAACAAACAAACCAACAACATTACAAAGGGCTTTTTATATTTTAGTGTAAATAATGGGTTTTTTCTATTAATATAAATTCCATTAACTTTTCCATGGGATGTGTGGCCTTGGGAAATGGGAACGGGTGGGGATTTTTAAATGCTTTTTTTTTTTCTTTTTTCGTTTTGTTCTAAAAATTGTGACTCGGTGGTATTAAAGTATTTTCAATCATGGGCATCTTCCTGGAACTGTCTCTTTGATCTCCCCTCACTCCCCATCTGGACCAGTCCCCTCCAGTGACTCCAGTGCTGGTTCAGAGCCACTTCTGCAGGAGCCTCTCTCACATCCTCAACACATCCTCCTGGCTAAATATGTTGTGTCTTTTGCCACATGTTGCTCTCAAAGGTGGGGATGTGGCCTTACAGATTTCCTAATTTAAGGTTAAATCCCTGGGAGTCCAGTTTGGCCCCTCCACAAATCTCTTCCCAAGGCTGAAATGCCACCAGCATCTTCCACTTATGGACCCTCATAGCTGAAATCTCCCTGTTTTCTCCCATCTCCCATGAATTTAGAGCTGACTTGTGCCTAATTGGGTATTTGCTAATTTAAGCTGATTTTTTTACTCCCCTATGCAGGGACCTGACCCTTGCTTGCATATTTTTCTTCAGAGATCATGTTTTCCATCCAGGTTTTTGCATGGCTGCTGTATCATCTTAACATCCTCATCCTGCCCCCTGCACCTGGCCCAGAAATACACCCCATCCCACCTCAAAGCCAGGGATTTGCTGTCCTTGGTGGTTGCTGTGACATCTCTGAGAGTCACCTGAAGGCTCCCTAGGGATGGACACCCAGGCTGGAAGCACATCAGAGGGGAATCTGCCTTTGTTCACACACAGCACAGGCAGGCTGAAACAGAGGTTTTCCCCCCTCCAACAGACATCTTTTGGTCATTAAACCAGTTAAATGAGCAGTATTGAAGTTTTGGGTCATACCTCTTGCTTTCAGCCAAACCTCTGGGAAATAAGAGTCATTTTTAAATAGGCAGAAATGGGGGAAAAGGGAAAATGACCCCCACACAAAGGCATGCAGAAGGGCTCTTCTCACACCTCTGAGACATGGCTGTTTGAATTTGGTGGTGTTTTTAATAATTCTTATTCACTGTCCTGCCCCTACAGCATCTACCAAGTCCTCTCTAGTTCTCTGAGATGATCCCACCTAAGAAAACATCTTTTGTTTTTCCCCTTCCAGCCACAGCAGGTTTTTTAGTACAATGTTTGCTAAAGTTCAAGGTTTGGGTCTTGTCAGCACTTTTTCTGGACATGGTTTTGACAAACCTCCTGGTACCCAAGATCTGATTTTCACTGTCATTAACCTGGGAAAGGGGCTTAATCATTTGACTACTGCTACTTCTGCTCCTCTACCTGCCTCTTTTCACCCCCAAAAAGGTTTCAGTCAGGGATTAACAAGGCAGATTAGTTTGATATATCATAAATTGAGTGTTTAGACGAGCAGAAAATATAAATACACCTATTTTATAGGTGTTGTCAAGACCATGGAGATACAGTTTTGTACCACTTGGGGTCACACAGTATTTCATATGTCACAGATGTCCAAGAACCATAAATTCCTGAGCTGTAAAGGTTGGAAAATGAAGGTTCACAAACCCTTCTGAGCATTTTTGGCCCTAATTCACTGCTACATGTCAAAGCATTAGACCTGCCATGTGCCGGAATTCTGGGAAAATAGGGTAACTCAAAGCCCCAGGAATGTCACACATCAGGCACCTGGGCGTCCCTGCAGGGCTGAAGGATTTGCCAAGATTGCTGCTTTGCCAAAATGCCCACAGCAAAATGCTCCAGAGGATTATTTAGAGGGAAAAAAAAAAACCAAAACAAAACCAAAAACCACAACAAATCCAAACCCACCCTAAAAACCCAAGTGCACCTCAACCCATGACATGGGAATATGAGTATTTTCTGTGGGTGTGAGACATGAGGGTGAGCAGTGGCACAGCCATGAGGCACAGCTGAACCAGACATGCTCAGAGGATGCTGTAACACAGATCCTGTGTGATCCCTAAATACTGGGGGATTAGAGAACAAACCTGAAGTTTTTAGGGTGGCATACAGCTGGGGTCCTGCTGCCCAGGGTCACAGGCACCTCCTTGGGGGCTGACCAGATATGGTACCTGAGCCATCACCACTGCAGTGATTTTCACTTGTTTTCTGCTCAATGGGGAAAAAAAAAGTCCTAATTTGGCTGGTCCTGCCAGCCAAAGAGGTTCATTGTCACCCTGGCATTCCAGCTCCTTTCTTTGGCCCCTTCCAGCTCTCTGAACTCTGGTACCACTTCTGGATTTTGGGCCACTCCAGTGTCTTAGGCCACTCATTCTTAAGCAGTAATTGAAAAGTCTAATTAAAAAACAAGGGTTATTTGTCCAGGACACAGAGTCCCCCACCTGGGGAGAGCTCCCAGCAGGTTTCCACTTGTTTCCCCACGTGACATTTTTGGGGAGGCTCCACTCCCAGCCTATGACTGCTCTAACTGCAGGGATGCCCATCCTGTCTCAGAGCACAAAGCCCAGCTGATGCACCTTGGACAAACCTTAAATAGCCCAGCACAAGCTCCAGCTGCTGCTGTGTATCCCTGATTCCATCAGATCAGTCAGGATCCAATCCCATCAGCACTTCAAATCCTTCCAGACCTACATCCCTATCCCAAATCATCAGCAACAAAGAGATTCTCTCATCATCCCACTGCAACAAGAAGGAGCCTGCAGTGAAGGTAATGCTCCCCATGAACCCCTTTTATTATCAACAAGGTTTAGAGCTGGTTTTTCCCAGCATTAAGAATTTCTTTCTCTTCTTTTTTCTTTTTTCTTTTTTTTTTCTCGCTCATCTAACTGAAGTGACTGAACAGATTTTCTTCAAAGGCTCCAAAACAGCTGGGGTCTAGCAGAAACAAATAAGGTTCTGGGGAGTTAGCTCAGAAGGGAGCCTGGGGGATTTGAGAAGTTTGTTGTAAATTGGGGTCTAAGAGACTGCCCACTTGGAGTGAGGCTGATGGAAGTGCTCAGAGATGATGGGAGAGTGATGCCTCTACTCCCAGTGACATCCCAAGAGGGGATGTGGGGGGAGATGGGGCACACTGGGTGTGGGGACCAGGACCAGGACCCTCCTTCCCACCTCTGCCCCACAGGGAGCCTGTGCCATGCCAGGGTGGGCAGCCTCTGGCTGGAGGTACTAAAGCTGGTGATGATGAGTTATCTTCTCATGCTAATTAACCCATGGAGCTGAGAAACTCATCTGGTCTTGCTAATTAAATGCATTTGTATGAACCCCTGTCCAAAGGGCTGTTGCAGTAGTTGCAACTTCAGGCAGTAAAATATTTGGCATTTTGGATTGCAAAACATGGCAAAGTAGGATTCCTGCCCAGGGTTTGCAGACACAATGTCCCCTGCTCATCCCTTGGGCACAGCTCCCCTCTCTGCAGAGTCCTTTCATCTAGGAATGGAAAACATCCATCTAGGATGGAAAACAAATGGTGCCATCCCTTCTGCTCTGTGGAAAGCCTTGGCAGCTCCTCAGGGCACCTACATCAAGCCCCAGCAGCCTTTGTCCCCCTTGAAATGGGAAATATGTCTTTGGGCTTGTTAATCCTGCTTAAGATTAGGACACCTCCATGGGACACTTGCTTGTGCTCCAACCTGGACGTTCAATACCTCATAGCTTTTCTTGGAGTAAAAAACAAAAGCAAGAAAAGGCAGAGGATGTGCCCACCAGGTCATATGGCAGGGATGGAGGTCTCTAGGGGTTCTCTGGAGATGTGCTTAGGTCACAGGTTTTTGTAGCAGCAGTTATTTGACAGTGGTTTCCAGCAGCTCTTGATTCCCAAAGGGCAAGTACTGATGGTTGGCAGGTTCTGTTTGGAAGAGAGGGAACCAGTGTGGGAATGTCTCCACTACAAAACTACTGTGGGTCTAAAAGCTCTCTCTACATGTAAACCTGGTGGAACAACCTTGGCTGAGGATATTAGAGCATTTTGACAGCAAGTGAGCACTGTGAGAAAGGACTCAGATGACTCCTGGGGATCCAGAGGATGCCTGGCCTTGGTGGCTCTTTGTCCTTGGAAGACTGGGGGTTTTGAAGTAGCCAGAGCAGAGTGGGTGAACATCTCTGTGCCCTTGCAGGTCACCCCATGGGTACAGCCCTGCAGGTGACAGCATTTGGGCTGGCTCTTGTCTCAACACTCTTCCTGCTCCTGGCCACGTGCACAGACTGCTGGATGGTCAATGCTGATGACAGCTTGGAGGTGAGCAGAGAAATCACCTGGAAGGTGAGCACAGTAGCCACCTTTAAGGTGAGCAGAGCAATCTCCATCATCCTCAAGGTGAGCAGCTGAGAGCAAGGTGAGTGCCTTGCCATCCATGAGGTTGCACCATGTCTCCACAGGCTTGGAAAAGGGACATGGTGGGACAAACCCACTGCTTTTTGAGTTAAAGGATTAGACCATCATAGAGATAGAGGGATGGAGCAGGAGAAAACAGAGAGCAGGCAGTCACTGGGACATGTCCAGGTGTAGTGGTGGCAGCCTGAAATCTGCCCTGCTGGGCTGGGAGATCCATGGGAAGCTGGGGAGACTCTGGGGCTTTTTGCATGAGTGCCTTTCTCCTGCTTCCAGGTGAGTCACAAGTGCCGGGGCCTTTGGAGGGAGTGTGTCATCAACATGCAGGACGGGGTCAGGACCTGTGACCAGTATGACTCCATCCTGGCTGACCACCCAGGTGAGATCACCTGCCTTGGAGACATTTAATGAGTTCACAGAGCTCAGAGCCTCCTTGAAAGGGAAGAGGGAAAGTGATTTTCATTGCACCAAGCTGCCCTTTGTCACTCAGCCACACCAGCCTAGGGCTGCTCTTGGTCTCCTACCCCCAGGTCTCCTGGCCTTGGCAGCAGCTCTTGCTTCAGTCAGACCTGTCATGGGGTTATCAGGCAGAAAAGACCCTGTGAAGCTGTGACACCTCCCAACAAACGTGTTCTGGCACGTAGAGCCCAGGATTTGCAACCCACCATGCTGCAGGCAGAGCAAGGACCATTCCCACTCATGCCCACAACTCAGGGACAGTCACATCAGGGCAGGCACATTTCTTCTGGCCTGCACAGGGCACAGCAAACCCTGCAGAGAGAACCCTTGTGTTGGGTCATGACATGGAACAACACAGATTCAGGCAGTGGAGAAGGAAAGTAGTTGGGACTAAAGGGGGCTGCCACCTTGCTCTGGGGAGAAGGGAGCTTTGCAGGGCACAGTCCCATCACAGCTAGTGACATGATCCATGCCAGCTCTTGTTTTTCACTGGTATATTGACATTTGCTGTTCAAAACACCTGCTACACAACTTGGAGGAAAAAAACAACATGGACAGCAGTGTCTTCTGCTCAAGAATGGCTTGAGCAGGCAACCACATACCAGGTGCTGATGGGTATACCTTGAGTTGTTTGGTTTCTTGAGCTGGTCTAATCACAGGTTTAAGTCCTTATTAAGTTTCTGATGAGCTTGTTGAGCACCTTCCCTTGGCCCATTGCAGGGATGGGGTTGGTGGGTTCCAGTGTGATGGCCACTGGTGAGCTGGGTGGCTCTAAGAAGGACATGGGCAGAAATGTGGAGTAGAGAGACCTGCTCCTCTGATTATTCCTCATTCCCATTTCTGGCTGTTTTAACTTCCCTGCCTAGTGAAAATCGTGGTGACACGGACCCTGATGATCACAGCAGATCTCCTGGCTGGCCTGGCCTTGGCTACACTGATCCTTGGGCTGGACTGCATCACATTCCTCAAGGAAGATCCTTGTGTCAAACTGAAGATGTGCTATGGAGCTGGAGTCACACTCGGTGCTGGGAGTGCGTGGCTGGGAAAGCTTGGGAACAGACACACTTCATGTCCCTCAGCAAGCTGGGAGCTGGCAGCACCCCCTCAGCAGGGCTTGGGGAGCATGGGGGGGTTGTATTTTTAACTTACTGTTATTTTTAACAAGCCCCATTCTTCCTAGGCATCCTGGGACTCATAGGCTCCATGTGGTACGCAGTGGACGTCTACGTGGAGAGGGCCATGCTGGTGTCACACAATATATTCCTGGGAGTCCACTATGACTTTGGGTGGTCCTGCTGGCTGGGGATGGCTGGCTCCACGGGCTGCTTTGTGGCATCTGTCCTGCTGACCTGCTGTCTTTATGCCTGCACAGGTCAGTCTGTCTCATTCCACCCCATCCTATCTCAAGTAGCTTTTTGCCCTGCAGGGATAAGGGCTGAAGGACCAGCTCAGGGGGCACAAAGGGGCTTCTTGCAGGGTCCAGCCTAACCAAGGGGGACCCCTTTGTGCCCAGCCACATCAGCAACACCCCAGGGACCTGGGAAAGGAGAAAATTCCAACACTGAGTGACAGGAAAAAGGAGCAGAGATGAGATTTTGCTGTGCCCCTTGACTGGGGAGGCTACATAAGGCAGAAGAGGGCTGAGTGAGGGGTCTCATAAACCCTATAAATGCATGAAGAGGGTGCAGGGGTCCATCCACATCTGTGGGCTCCAGGTCCTGGTGAAGGTGTGCTGGTGTTTACTCAAAGCAGTAGCTGTGCTGGGGCTGAATCAGTCATCAGCCAAAGCCTGAGCCAGTGGCTGCAGGGATGTGCTGGTTGAAATACAGCCCCACCAGCCCACCAGGGACATAGATGCCTCCCCAGAGGCACCAGGACAGGTGATGCCTCCCTAGAAATCATCTCCAATCCTTATGTCTGGTCCCATGGGGTGGAAGTTAACCCTTGCTGGCTGCCTGAGTTCATTTCTCCTGCCGTGTCCCCGTGCTGTGGCAGCCCCAAGTCACCCTGCAAACTGCCTGCCCTGACACAACCCCAACTCTTTCCTGGTAGCCCCCAGCAGCCACTGTGAGCCCCAGAGGCTTCCCCAGCCCCGGGGCAGAACAGCCACCAGCAAGATGTATGCCATGGACTCCTGTGTGTGATGGCAGCAGCACCTCCTGCACCCAGCCCCGACATGGGACCCTCTCCTGGCCAGTCCCACCCCATTAAAGCACTGGCACCTGTACTGAGACATTTCTGCAGCTGCTTCCAGGCTCTGACACAGCCAGATTGCTGCTAAAAGTGAGGGTACTGCAGCAGTCAGCCAGGGAAGAGGGTTTTTTCCCCACCTCCAGCCAGGTTTCATGAAAATAAATCTCTTTAAGAAAAGATGCCCCTGAAAAAGAGGAAAAACTGAAAAAGAGGAAAAAAAAAAAGGCTGATCAGACAGGTGACAAAGGGTTATAGGGGTGCTTTGTGTACCAAGACTCACCTGCAACTCCAAAATTTTCCCTGGGAAAGCTGTCAGGACACTGAGGGCAGAGCAGCTCCTCTGACATTGCTCAGCCCATGCTTTGGGGGTGTTCAGTGGGAGAAATCTTTTCTGCACGGAGCAGCACTGACTCCATGTGGCTGGTAGCCCTGGTTCCTCCCACACCAGCCCCACTGGAAACCTCCCCTGGGCTCAGACACAGGGTGGCACAAGGTCTGTGCTCAAAAACTGGGTGAAACCATGAGCCTGGAACACTTAGTTATCCATGTTTTCATGGGGGATCATCAAGGAACACCGAGGCCATTCACACCAGACACGAGGAGGTCAGTCAGTCTGAAGCCTGATGGAGGATGCTCCACCAGCAGAGTGAGGTTTTTAAGCTCACACAAAATGGCAATTCTGTTTTCCAAATGAATTATTACCTTTCAGCACTTGTAAACTATTATAAAAAACAAACCAGAACCTGAAACCACCACCAACTCAATCCCCACCACCCAAAATTACTGAATGCTGGTTTTGGTCTCGTTCCCTTAGTTCTCACCCCAAGCTGAGCACACAGACACCATCACAGCACAGGGAAACCAAGCAGAGGCTCCTCAGCACTGTCACCCCGAGGTGGCAGGTCAAGCTCCAGGCCCCAGCAGATGGTGCTGCAGGGGCACAGACACTCCCCAAAATAGAGAAGAGTGAAGTGGACTCCTGCAGTCCCACTCCTGCAGCCCAGCCAGGCTGCAAAGCACCTGCCCCCAGAACCCAGAGGAGCTGTGAAGGTCCTCTTGAGCCATCTGCCCCCTCACACGAAGCCAAATGACAGCAAAGCTGTGGTTTATTGCAGGTTCTCACACTTCTGCCAGACTGGCATGTCCAGGGCAAGTCTGTCCCCACCATCAGCAACACCCCAGGGACCTGGGAAAGGAGAAAACCCCAACACTGAGTGCCAGGAAGAAGGAGCAGAGATGAGATTTTGCTGTCCAACAGCAGTGCCAGGAGGGCAGGATGCTCACAGATGGCACAGCCAGGGGATGGGCACCTGGGAGCATTAACAGGTGTTTAGAGAACAAAGCCTGGAGCACTGGGACTGTTGGGACACTGGAGCCCACATGAAAATGGTGAAGAGCACAGAACTCACTAGAGAAAGGTCCCAAAAGCTGCCATGGGACAGCCACCCCTCCTGCAGGTGCTCTGCAGGGGTTCTAAGGGGTGTTGCCAGAGCATGGCACAGCTGGGCACAGACAAGGGTGAGCCCCATGCTGAGGGAGCAGCCCTCAGGCTCTCACCACAGCACTGGGTGCAGCCAAAGCCAGTTTTGGCACAAGGCACAGCTCTGTCTCCATGCCTCTGGACCCTGGGGGAACAGCTGGCTCTGCAGTGCACTGGAGCACAGCCACAGTGATAAGTTTGGGAGTTTTTGGAATCTAAAAACAGGCACAGGTTGCCCAGAGAAGCTGTGGCTGCCCCATCCCTGGAAGTGCTCAGGGCTTGGAGCAACCTGGTCAAGTGAAGGTGCTCCTGCCCCAGTGGCAGGGGATGGGATGAGGTGAGCTTTTCCTCCAACCCAAACCAATGTGGGATTCTACCATTTTTGGGGGAGGATTCCCCCCTTTTTTTTAGGCACCCTCACACCACCTCAGTTCTGCAAGTGCTGTATATTCCAGCAAGGACAGGCAAGCTGTTCCAGCAAACAGCTCCTGGGTAAACACTGGGATAGCACCAAGCACTCCCAACCTTCTCCAGTGTGACTCAAATGCATCTTCATTGGTTTTTTAATTCAATTTTTCTGTTTTACCCCACCAGCCTGTATGCCCAAACAGTAAAGCAGTCACTTTTTTCCCCAAACATTCTATGAATACTTAAAACCCTTCCACACAAAAGTGGGTTTAAAACACCTGAGCACACATGGTAACTCTTTAAGACCTTTATTAACAGATGCTTGCAGTTTGACTTGAAAAAATCAGGCGTATATTTCATACAAATTAAAAATGAGGTTCTTAAAAATCTCAACGTGACCAGATATGAAACAATTTACAAACTTTTAAAGGTATATTGAGAAAAAACAGGCTTTTAAAAAACGTGTTTATCATTTCCAAAAAGAGAATTCTTTAGGTAAAAATAATAAAAACCCCATGCTGCATAGATAATGCAGATAGTTCTAGTAATCTGGTCAACAGCAAAAAGCAAGCACTTAAGGTCTTCCGTTCCAATTCTTTTGTTCATTTCTTATTGCTGGAATTTCATTTTCGTCTTCATTTCTTAAAGTCTTTTCTTTGATGACTAAACTGAAAAAGAGGAAAAAAAAAACCTGATCAGACAGGGGTACTTTGTGTACCAAGACTCACCTGCAACTCAAGAATTCACCCTAAGCTGCCTGTCAGAAGCTCACAGGCCAACCCTCACCAGGGGCTGCTCCTTTTCAGCCTCAGCCAACCACAGCAGCCACCTTCCCACAGGAGCAATGAATTCCAAGGGCTCCAAAGAGAGCCCTCATTCAATTTAAACCCAAAGGGATCCCTCTGGCCATGGGGAGGGCTGCTGGGCAGCTTCCACCAGGCTCTGCTGACATTCAGCCACTGCTCAGAGCACAAAAATGAAACCCAATGTTCTCCAGTGTCACCAGACAGCAAGAGGAACCAAGGTGCCATTGTGTTATCCTTTTGAAGCCCAAGTTCTAAGAATTCATCCAGGAGGTGTTAACTACAAAGATGAATACCAGGATACAACAAATGCTCCCCAAAAGTGCAGAGGTCACTGCAGCACAGCCTGGACAGTGAATGATCCATCTGCACGTGGAACATGCAGCACTCAAGCCCTGCAGAGCAAAGACCCCAAACTCCCACAGCTGCTGCCAACACTGAGCCATTCTCCCAGCCCAGCTCCTCCAGCCCCTGTCCATCCCATCACTGTGACCACTCAGTCTGCTCCCACCACAGCCTAAATGCCTCTTCCACTTTCCTGCCCTGCAGCAAGGAGCAAGTGACAAAAGGAATGGGATACACACATGGGTGACCAGAAATGCAGAAGAAGTAGAGTCCTGGCAATGAAAATAGCAAATTCCCAAATTAGCAGACCTAATAGCTAATAATAAAATAGCTAATTCCCAAATTAGCAGACCTGTCCCTCAGGAATCAGCACCAAACAAGCCCCAGCTGCAGCCAGGTTCCCAGGTTCCTTTGGCCCCTGCCCTGCACAAACCTTCCTGAGTCCACACCTCAGCACTGCAACACAGCAGCTCCCACACACACTGACTAAAGCACCATTTCTACCAGTTTTTCCAGCACTTTGATTAGATAAAAAGCTGCTCCTGAGGCACTCCTGCTAATTCCACATCACCTCTGTAGAAATGGATGCTGAGGTCTCAATGCCATCCACTTCCCTGTAGGGACTCAGCTCAGGCATTGATGGAGCAAAGGTAAATCCCAGCACGTGCTTCTCCTGATTACTCTCAAGTCTTTACACTTGCACTGCTTGGATTTCTGGGTGAGCAGAGACTGCTCTACACCTTAACTACCACACACAGCCAACATTTCAAGTGTAACATTATTCCATCAATGACAAAGCTTGTAAGCAAGCCTTCCCAATTAGTCAGCACGACACAACAAAGCCTCACAGTTGGGTTCTGCAGACACAGAAGAAAACACCAAGAGCCCAAAACCCGTAAGGCACGAATGAGAAGCACCAAAAGAAGAAGAGAGCAAAGGGCAGCCCCAGGTCCCTGTTGGGTTCTGCAGACACAGAAGAAGACACAAATGAAAAGCACCAGAAGAGAGCCAAGGGCAGCCCCAGGCCCCTGGGTGCAGTTGGGCTCTGCAGACACAGAAGAAGACACCAAGAGCCCAAAGCTCATACGGCACAAATAAAAAGCACCACAAGAAATGAGCAAAGAGCAGCCCCAGTTGGGTTCTGCAGACACAGAAGAAGACACCAAGAGCCCAAAGCCTGTAAGGCACAAATGGAAAGCACCAGAACAAGTGAGCAAAGGGCAGCCCCTGGGCACGTACCCGGATGATGGTAGAGATGTTAAGCCGGTATTTACTCAGCCCCGCCCTGCTCAGCCTCGGGAGCGGACGTGTTCTCAGCTGGTGGTTCGGCTGTCTTCGTCTCTTTGCCATCTTGTGGTTTAGGGTTCTCTGGGCGTCTGCGTCGGTAGTTGAAGTTACGGCGGTACCGACGTTGAGGTGGCTGCTGACTTTGGGTTTCATCCCCTTGGTTCTCTTTGTCTTCTTCGTTTCCATCCTCTCTGGGCTGTCTTTGACGAGGAGGACCCCTGAAAGTCAAGCTAGGCTTTAACCATGCAGCACCTGAGCATCGCCATGTCCTGGCTGTGCTGCTGAACCAGGCTGGAGCCAGCAGCTCGTCTGCAGCATACCTGCGAAATCGTGGTCTGTAACCCCGGTACATGTTTTGCCTGACTGGTCTGCCGTCTCCTGCACCCTGGTTGTCAGCACCCTGCAAGACATCAGGCCACAGACCCTCCTCAGCCCCAGCCAGAAACGTGCTGACTCCACAGCTTGTCACGCTGTGAGAAAGGAGCTGGAAGATTGTCAGTTCAGTCAAGGTGAACAGCACTTCTCGGGAACAGGCATGCACACAATGGAGAATCCTCCAGTAAACCACACAGATTGAAACACTCTGGTTTTTACAAGCTGTAACATAAAGACCTTCAGCTACTTCATTTCGCATTACTGCCAAACCTTACCAAAATCACCTGGAGTACCTACACGAAGCATCAAAAGCTGCATGCCATCACCCTGCTCCAAAGCCACCAAGCCCATTTAGCACCATCACATGGCAGGCCAGTGTTACCTCCACTATCTCTCCCTGCACGGGAGGGTTGGTGTACTGTGGACGACGCCCGTAGGGCCTACGCATGTAGTAAGGTGGGTACCGCCGCCTGCGATAGGGACGGCGTTGCTGGGCTTGGCCTTCTGGGATGTTCTCTGCTCCTTCATTCTTTTCCCCACTCTCACTGTTCTGGTAGTTTTGCTGGTAGTTGCGTGGAGGACCCCTACGACGTGGATATCGTCTGTAATGGTTACGATCTGCTGCGTATTTACTGCCCTGCACTGGAACTCCACCAGGTCCTGTGACGTTGGCTGCCTCCGCGCCCTAAGGAGTGGAAACAGCATTAGGGGAAGCAGTCACCATCCCACCAGCTACAGCACAACAGTCCAGCACTGAGCAAGGATTTACATCCACATTGTGAAGAAATGAAAAACCATTCACCTCCTTGGATGTCATCAGGCATCGACTCAAACCACAGGCACCGCAGCAAAGGCTGCAGTCTGAGTTTTCCATGTGTGCTCTGACACCCCAGACATGTGTTTACCTTTTCTCCCTCAACCACATCAAACTCCACGGTCTCTCCATCTCCTACGCTGCGGAGGTACTTCCTGGGGTTATTCTTCTTTATGGCAGTCTGACAACACAACAGGGCAAGCACAGCGTAAGAATACAAAAGGAAAACTTTTTTTTTTTTTTAAAGATTACTAAATACTCAATTTGTTTATCTTAGGAGAAAGACTTGTACTCCTGAAAAAGCAACTTGAATCACTGGGAGAATCCAGGGTCATAAAATGTACCTGTATTACGCTCTGGACTATTTGAAATGTGTAACAGCTTTATTATTAACTGGAAGCACCTGTCAGCACCCTGTCTGCTGGCTAAAAAGGCAGTTTGAAAACAAAGAGGAAAACTCCCACATCACACACTGGATCAAGGATTCCTAATCAGAGTTTAAGATCCAACATCACTATGATAGTTTTACGTTCCCCTGAAGCCTATACACCAATATATCAGCCTTTCCAATCACCCTCTTGCATTTCCAGCCCTGCATTATTTCCCACACACCACAGGACACAGCAGCTTCTGTGTTCCATACTCTGTAAACACAAAAATGGCCAGGTATCAAGAGATCTCCTCAGCTTCCAATACCACAGTGACCACAGGATTAACCAATTAATCCCAAATCTACTCCAGTTGTGTATTGCACAACAAGGATTGGCCTTTTCCAGGTGTCAGCACCAGACAATCCTCTGTATCAGTGGCCACCTGTCAAACAACATCTCTGGAACACTCAGTTTTGGGTGCTCTGGATGACACCTTTGACAGACAAATTAATACTCAGTACACACCATGCCCAGCTTATCAAACACTTTAACTGAAGGGCAATGAAAGTGTAGTAACTTTAACATAAATACCTGCCACACAATTTGATTAGATTTTTCCCCCTAAATGGAACAAAATCAATGGAAAAACATGCCCACAAATCTCAGTGACTTAAAGGAAAGCCTTATTACAACAGCAGCCAGTCCAACAGCTTTTTGTGATACCTGAGCTATGTAACAGGGATGGAGAAAAGCATACACAGCTAGAACTTCTCAAACAACCTGATTTCTTTCAGATTAGAGCCCTACAACTGTTTTATTGTAAAAAATATTACACTAAAATCATTACCAAACTGTTATTTCAGAAACACAGATAGTAGCTACATGACAAGTCCTGTAACACAACCAGTGAGTCAAGGTCACTTACAGGTGACCCTACTTGCCAACTTGGCCTGAAAGCTTCCCCTCAGGGTATGTATAACCTCTCACAAACCAGTGACTCTAAAAGCTGAGAAACAAAGAGAAACAAACAAAGAAAAGGCAAGAAGCTGAGCAATTAAAAATACAAAACACTTCCCAGGCATTGCTCTTCCCTTCCTCTGTGTTAACATCAGCAGCACATCCCTAACTTGAGACAAAAGAATGACCCATGGACTCCTAAATGCCAGAAGTAAACCAGGCTCCACTAAGAATTCTGTGCTTACTAACAAGATCCTGAGCCAGAAAGGGCAAAAAGCAAATTGCTGATCAGAGCCTTGCAATTCAGACAAAGAACTAAACTAAAGCAAAGCTGCTCCATGAAGTAAGACACAGGTGTGGTGTGCAGTCTTGGGCTATTTTCCAGAGGCTTACCTGTTGGCCATACATTATAGCTAAGGATACATCTCACTTAAGTTGAAAAGCCCCTACTAAAATGTTTGTATGCTTTCACTGAAAGCCCAGAGCAATAAACTCTATAATTCTGCCTAGGAAAAAAAGAGCTTCATTGTCACTTCATCCCTCAGTTAAATTAATTTCTTTCCCTGCTGCAACCTTTTAATTTATTTCCAGATGCTCACTTAACCCACTTAATCCACAAGATGACTGGACTCCAAGCAGTTATCCCCAAGCCCATGCTGGCAGTCAGTGCAATTCCCATCACTGTACACCATCAGACAATGTACAAAACACCAAAGTGCAAGCAGGCTTTACTTGCAATGCAACCAAGAATCAGTTGTTTGTTTTCAAGTCACAGTGAAAAAAATGCAAGGCTCTTCCACAACTTCAATCCTACTTAAATGGGTCAGGCACAGTCCATTTCTGAGAGGGAATGCTTCACTTTCAAGGAAATCTTACCTGATGGACAAACACATCTTCCTTGGTGTCATTCCTGCAAGACAACAGAAAATTGACATTCGTGAATAAAATGCACAGTAAATTAAAAATTCACTTGTTTGGTACAGAGCCAAAATGCAGATCTATCCCAACAGGTTTTGAGCATTACTCCTCTGCCTGCTCTCAACTAGTTCCTATCAGCTTACTGTGTGGAGGGAAGAGAGCAGCAGGCAGCTCACACAGAGTGCAAAGAACGTGCTGAAGGTTCAGTAAGGCACATTCCCCCTCACTGCTGCACACCCCTCTATCCTTCACACCCATCCACAGAGATGTCTGAACACCTGACAGTGACCACTCCCTCCTGCCCAGCAGTGCTGTGTGGGACACTGGCTGCTGCAGCTTTTGGAAGCAGCTCTGCCCCTGCCACTGCAGCCTCACCTAAATCCCCTCAGCCTCAATGTTTCACTCACCTGAGGAACAGCAACACCAGCTGCCCGTGAGGGCAGCACAGTCAGCCAAGCCTTGGTGTCCCTTCTCAAGAAACAGAAAACACCTCAGGTCTGTATCTATAAGGACCCAAGAGCACCCACCCCTCAGCATGACCCTGGCAGAGCTTCCACAAGTGCCACGAGCCCAGACAGCCACAGCTCAGCAGCAGCTTCAGTGAGAAGTTTCTATCCTGCTCTGAATGTGTACAACAGAGATCACCTTGCAGTGTTAGAGCTGCACAAGCCATCTCCCCCACTCCTGAAGCATGGACAGCCCAGCTCCCACCACACCAACCCACCCTCAGTTTCATTTCTGCATGGAACCGTTTGAATCAACAGCAAAGTGGCTTTTATTTCCTAGAATGACTGGTTAAAGACATCATGCTCTGAACTGGAGTGCTGATAGCTAGTGGTAACAGAATACTTGGGTTGGTTTTTACTAAGATAAAGCCACACACTCCTCACCCCTGGCTTTCAACAGTGAGAACTGACAATTAAACTTCTTCCAGAAACTCCATCCAACCTAGAGCTATCCTGCAGACATCACCAGTAAAGATAAGTCCCCTTGTTTCCTACTGAAATTGATGCCTACAGCCTTCAAAGGTTACTGGGAAAAGGCAGCCAAAGGCAGCAGAGCAGAGCCATTCTGATCTCATCTCCAAAGCCCCACGATGCAGCATCCAAAAGCCCTTGCAAAACTAAAGCTGAGACTCTTCTTCAAAACACAATGTCCAAAATGCTGAAAATCTCCACATCTTTCTAGTAAAAATGCTGAGCACCTTCCTTCATCCTCAGCTGAAAAACAGTGGTAGGAAGTGCTCCACAAGCGTGGAAGCCTTGTACTTTTGCCCAAGTTCAATTTTGGACAAGCAGACCAGATACTTGTTTTTAAAATCCTTTTGCAAAGCAGTTTCCACTCAAGAGGACATCAGAGTTTTGGCTTGACAACTGAGTGGGTCACACAGAGCTCACTGAGTCAAGTGAAAAACACACCAGGCCATGTTACAGCCTCACACCACTCCCAAAGCTGTTTTCCAGCAAACACATCTAGAAGGAGCAATCATGCTGTCATGTGGATGATGGAACAGCAGGACCATCACTTTTGCAAAGAAAATTTGGAAGGGTACAAGAGAAACACCCATTCTGAAGGCTGAACATATTTAGCTGATCTTTGCACTAAGCCACTCTTCCTTCCATTCACATCTTTTATCCACAAAAATATATTAGAAAAAGGGAAACAGACAAGCAGACAGACAAGAAGATGCCAAGTCCAGCAGGGCACCAGACACCACACCAGTCAGTGTAGCTCCAGCTTTGGTACAGACCAAGCCAGGGGCTTCTGCACATCTACTTGTGATTTTGGCAAACACGAGAAACAGCCATCCAAGACCCAGAATTCAAACTCCTTCCTATTTGGGAACAGAATCACACTTCTAACATTAAAAACACCCAGAAAACGCTTCAAGTGAGCATGCACCTACATCAAAGCTCATCTCAGTTCTGAAGTCTCATTTTATCTGAAAGCACACCAGGCTAAACCAAAGCCATGCAAGGGCAGGAGCTCCTAGCACAGCTTCCCTGCAGCCAGGCAAAGATTCCAGAGCTGAGGAAATGTCCTCCCCTTCAGTTACCAGGCTCTAATCTCTTGATAATACGAGATCATGCTGGGTTTCTCATTACAAATGGCAACCTCAGGGATTTAACAGCTGCCAAAGTAATGACTGGGGAAGCTGCTCGGATGTCTCAACTCGCTGCTGCTGCTTCCTTGCTTGACTGACATCACAGAACATTTTCACTACTGAGGGAACAGGAAAAGCCTTCCCTCGAGGTGGGGTTTGTGGCTGGGACTTGGGAGGCGTTTCCAAGGCCCAGCACTGGTGACTGCACAACACTGGGAGCTGAGGCACGGTGTGAACAATGCAAACTGGGCAGACTGGGAGGCAACTTTGTAAAGCTGCAGACACAAAAACCGATTCAGGAGCTCGACACACAATTCAGACTAGCTCACAGATTAACAGACAGTTCAAAAAGGCAGTGTTTAAAGCAAATATAAACACGAGGTTCAGTAGTAACAAGGCACTTGCTGCCCTACAGGGGGATTCCCCAGTTTTCAGCTAAATTCTGAGACTGGGGAGTTTAAGCACCACGAATTAAAGGAAACAGCTCTGGCAACACTCCAGGGAGGCCCCTCCAAACAATGGCACCAAGAATTGCCCATTTTTTAAAAACTTGTTTGCAGAGCACTTCCTCTGCCTGACAGGCCTACTTTAGGTATTTACACAACTCCCAAAACGCTCAAATTATTCTTTCACATCAACTACTATCATAAAAAGAACCTTCTAGGCACTTGTTTCACGAGACCTGTCCACACACTTCAGCGTGGCACACAGCGTGTGAATTGTGCTCCCTTTCCCACACGTTAAAGGTGTCCTCATTAGAGTGTGTTTGAACTACCAAGTGCTCAAAGCAATTTCTGCTTGCATTGACGGAACTTCAAGCAGGAGTTTAAACAAATCCTATGTGTGCTGACAGCCAGTATACTTTTACATCCTTTAGAGGGGGGGGAAAAAGAAAAACCCAAAACACTATATAAGAAAGGACCATAATATAAGACACATCACCCTGGAAATAAGACTGTGTGTGCTGACAGCTAGTATACTTTTATATCCTTAAGAGGGG
>JANPWX010000288.1:690684-706177 GCA_024734555.1 Trochalopteron elliotii | reverse complement strand
GGAACTTTCCGTTCACGCATTCCGGGGTGAGGGTGAGGTGTGTCCGGGATGGGGGTGAGGTGTGTCAGGGATGGGGATGAGGCGTGTCCGGGATCGCTGTGAGGTGTGTGCTCTGTCCGGGATAGCCAGAGGTGTGCGGTGTGTCCGGGATCACTGTGAGATGTGTGCTCTGTCCGGGATAGCCGGAGGTGTGCGGTGTGTCCGGGATGGCCGGGAGCTGTGTGCTCTGTCCGGGATGGCCGGAGGTGTGTGCTCTGTCCGGGATGGCCGGGAGGTGTGTGCTCTGTCCGGGATAGCCGGAGGTGTGTGCTCTGTCCGGGATAGCCGGAGGTGTGTGCTCTGTCCGGGATGGCCGGAGGTGTGCGGTGTGTCCGGGATGGCCGGGAGGTGTGTGCTCTGTCCGGGATAGCCGGAGGTGTGTGCTCTGTCCGGGATCACTGTGAGGTGTGTGCTCTGTCCGGGATGGCCGGAGGTGTGCGGTGTGTCCGGGATCACTGTGAGGTGTGTGCTCTGTCCGGGATAGCCGGAGGTGTGTGCTGCGTTCAGACTCTGCCCGCGGTATCCCTGTGGCGTCGGGAAGCTCAGGGGAGGAGGGTGCAAGGATGAGGAAAGGGAACTCCATAGAGGAGGACTAAAAAGTAGCAAAATTTGCAACATTGCAACAGTTACCTCGCTCTTTGCCAACCATTTCCGGTGCATGGCTTCTGTAGGGACCTGTTCAGTATTTGTCCCCAAGCTTCCCAGCATAACCTGCCAGTGGCCATCAAAGGCTGCAGACATCTCAGAAGAATATTGACCATTAAACCTGACATTTGTGATTGAAACAGTAAAACCATCAAACCAATCCCAGTCCCAAGTGGTGCTTCTCGTTGTTGTATAGAGAGTTTGACCATGAGAGAAACAACAGACAGGTTTCTTTAAATTTGTTTAACTCAAGACTTCCTTTGTGAACACTCCCCTGTAATGCAGAAAGGTGAGAGCTTTGTAAACCTGTATTGAAAAAGCATGCAGAGATCTCAGGGGAAAAAATAATTCTCAGGAGCAGTGTCTCCAGGGCTGCTGGATCAGAGGCTCAGCTGCCCTGTGTGTGGCTCATGTTCTCCCAAGTGAACACCCAGGGAGAGATGTCTCTGCAAGAGAGACAGGGGAACCAAACAACTGCAAACATGGGCACTGACAGTCCCCATCAACAGGGCTGCTTAAGCAGGTGTGTTTCCACTCTTTTTACACCTTCTTTTGGTGAAGAAGTTGGTTTCCTGGCAGACTTGGGCAGTGGAGTTTGATTAAAAAACACAACACAAACACAAGCAGTGTTTGCTTGGGGGTCAGTGCCTGTCAGCACAGAAAGTCTAAAATTCTCATTGACCAGGACTGCACCACGGGTGGTTAGTTATTGGGTTAAAAGTAAAAATAATTTAGGTGTCATTTCTTAATTGGACAGTTTACCCTTTAAAGGCCTTGTAGAGAGAGAGAGAGGGGCCATTTTTACTTTGTTAGCTAGAAGTGCTGTAGAACTCATGGTTTGTGAGACTGTAATATAGATAAAAATTAATAAACATTGAGTCTGAACAAGAAATACTGTCTTGAGCATTTAATCCTAACTCTGGCATAAAGAAGATAAATGCAACAGGGTCATTGCTTCTGGGTGAGTCACCACCAGCAGCTGCTGGCAGTGGTTCTGGGGTGGCTCTTGGATTGTTTTATCCTTCACCAAAAATCTCCTTGCAGGGATATCCAACTGGTCTTTGGACTACTTTGTGCAGGTGCTGAAGCTGAGGGTGAGTGGAGCCACACCATACCAGCAACACCACCCAAGAGCAGCCACAGTTTGCAGTTTGTGAGCAGATAACAAAATGCCAAGGGCTGGGAGAGCCTCTGTGGCTCCATTTGAGGCCAAGGAATACAGACCACTGAGGAACCACTGGGTCAGGCTGTGCTGGATCTGGCTGCCCCCACTCCAGTTTGGGGAATGTCAGTGGGGTGAGTGGAAGCTTTAGACAAGCCCTGCCAGCTTGAATTTAAGAAATTACTCTGGGCCACAAGTTCTAAGGATAGCACATTAGATCTATTTATAAAATGAGTCATTTTTTAAATGGATGGGAGATAACATGAAAGATTTTAATGCAAGTTACTTACTATTCAGTGTAAAATTAAAGAAACTACTAGTAGATTATATAGAACAGTGCATGATATCAAAGTACCTATATTAAAGCTAGCAAAAGAAATAGTATTGATAACTTACTACTGAGATGATGATAATGTACACAGAATTCTTTACTCAGCCTCCAGAGGAGTAATTGCAAAGCAGGCATCCCTGTTGTGGGGAGAAACTACACACATTTCCAGAAAAATGTGCAGAAAATTTTTGCTTTGTGAAAGTTTGGTGTAGCTTTTATAGTTTGTGAAGTGAGTTGTCTGTCAGTCAGAAATCCAGTGTATCTTGCCAAGTTTCAGTAAGGTGTCTGTTGGCAGTTGGGAGATGCCAGACCTAATGTTAACCCCGTGGCACCAAAATAAGTCATACAAGACAGCTTGTCCTGTTTATCTGACCAGTTAACAAGCTACAGGTAAGTTTTTGTGGGGTGTGAGATGCCCTGCTACAGGGGAAAAAAACAGAAAATGCAAGTTTTGTGGAGTTTTTGTTGTTGTTGAGCCTGGGGGTGGGGTTCCTCCATGCTGCAGTGGTGGAAAGTGCCAGACCTTTGCCAAGTGCTGTGCCAGCCCTGGGTGAGAAGCTGGGACACCCCTCAAGTCTTGGCAGTACCAAACTCCCCTGGCAAATAACCAGTTGAAATGCTCATTTTTTTTGGCAGAACTATTTATTGGGGGTCAGTGTGAGAAGCAGAGCCTGTAGCACCTGGCACAATATGTTCTGTTGCAGCCCTGGTCTCCCCCAGCCAGGCGCTGGGCTTTGGCAGTTGGGGTGTTGGAGGGTGAGGAAGAAGAAGGTCTCTTGCAAACTCTGGGCTCCTGGAGTGTGTACAAGGGTTGCTGTGGGCTCTCAGTGGTGCTGCTGGCAGTGCCACTGGCTCTGTGGCAGGAGGAGCATGCTGAGCACTGCAGGGGCATCCCAGCCCAGCCTCTGGAGCCCATTCTCCCAGTCCCTGGAGGTCTGGGGTTGTGCCACATCACCAGAGCTCTCTGTGGGGGGGAACAGGGGGGAAAGCATGATGGGGAGGGGGTGAGTGTTGCCTCCTTTTTCTGGGCACCTTGGGCACCTGCGGACATGTGGCACCAGGAAACCCAAGTATGTAAGGGACCCCAAGCACCCTTTGTCCCAGAGTGCCTGTGCCCAGGAGCCCCTCCCTGTACCTTGGCACAGCTGTAGCATCTTCCAGGCAGCTGCTGTTCCGTGATGCCACCAACAACTGGGCTGTCACTGCAGTGGCTGTGCTGTTTCATTTTGCTGGGAGACCCCAGCACGGACAAGTGACCATCGGTGGGCTCCCTCTGGGGACACCAGTTATGGTGACAGTACTGGCTTCCACAGTGGGTGAGGCTGGGGACTTGACAGATATCCTGCTGGTGCTTGTTATCACCGGTGTCCCCAGCTGGCTCAGCCAGGCTGAGCCCATCCATCTGGGCAGTGGCCTTCTGGATGCCTCCCTGGCTGGCAGGGATGAAGGCGCCTTTCTCTGTGCTGAGAAAGACCTTGGCTATGCTGGAATCCTTACAGGATGCCCTCAGGTCTTCCTGACTGAGCTGGTAGTAGTGGGTGGCCTGAAAGCTGCCTTTCACCTCCTGCATGGAGATGAAGGGATGATGAAGGGCAGCACTGGGTGTGATTCTCTCATGTGAGTCCCAGGTGAGCATCCTCTTGAGTAGCTCCACCATCCTGTACAGATCACAGCGCTTGGCCAGCTCCTCCTGGTCAGGGTCAGGCATTGGGCAGATGTTCACCACTGCCAACTGATCCAGGGAGGAAAAGATATGCTCCCTCCTCTCCATGGGCTTTGCCCTCACCTTCCCTGGTGGTTTGAGCTGCCAGGTACCAGAGGAACATGACACATACTGGAAGAAGGACAGTGTCTTCTGGGCAGCGCAGAGCAGCTCGCCCCGGGGCAGCCCCAAGGTGGAGCAGATGTAGCACACTTGGTCATACTCATCACTGCCAGGGTAGAGTGGCCAGCCCAAATGCAGCTCTGCCATCACACAGCCCAAAGACCAGATGTCCACCTTCTCACAGAAGGGCAGCCCCAGCAAGATCTCGGGTGCCCAGTAGAAGCGGGTTTGGATGTAGGGCTCCTGGACGTGGCAGACCTCAGGGAGGAGGATGGCAGAGCCAAAGTCAACGAGCTTGATGCGGAATGGGTAACGTGCATGGTCCACCAGCATGATGTTCTCTGGTTTAAGGTCAGCGTGGATGATGGAGAGCTCCTTCAGCTTGACCAGTGCCACCAGTACCTGCGCCGTGATGGTGCGGATGTGCCGCACTGGCAGAGGGGAGAAGTTGTTCTGCTTTTGGAAGTCAAAGAGGTTTTGCTGCAGCAGCTCGAAGACCAGGTAGGTCCAGAGTGTGTCACTGAAGGACTCGAGGAAATGGACGATGTGAGAGTCCTTCGTGTCCCCCTCCCTCAGGGCCTGCAGCAGCCTCAGCTCATTCTTCACTATCTGGCCATTGTGGTCACAGTTCTTCAGGACCTTGATAGCCACCATGTCCCCAGTGCTCCTGCACTGCCCCTGGATCACGTGTCCAAAGGTCCCCTTCCCCACCATGGCCATTATGTCATAGCACTCAGCACCTACCACTAATGTCACCATGGTGGACTGGCTCCTCACCAGGGGCTCAGGATCCTCCAACTCAGCACCCAGTGGGAACTGGAGACACCCACTGTCCCAACCCAACCTCACAACACTGTGGGTTCCAACATCCCCATGACAACACATAATGTCACAACAGAAGCAACCTGGGTGGAGGAACCCCCTGAAACCCAACACTGGACCCCCAGATCCAGCCCTGCTCTCCCCAGATCCATCCACAAACCCAAGAACAAAATGGATCCCAGCCCTCTGAAAACTCATTTTCAACCTCCTAACCCCTTTCCCTGGTCCACCAAAACCCATCCAAGTCCTCCATGATCCATACACAGACACAGTTAAATGATACTGGACCCAGCATTGAACCCTGGGGACAGCATTAATTATGGACCTCCAACCAGACTGTGATCATGGCCCTCTGGCCTCTGCCCTGCAGCCAGCTCTCAATCCCCATCACTGCCCTCTCATCCAACTCCAAACACTGTCTGAGTTTTCCAGAAGGGTGTTGTGAGAGACAGTGATGAAAACTTTGATATGCACCATGTAGAAGGCTCCTCCTTGTCTTCACAGCACAGGCTCAGGACTGACTTGATTTGAAACACTAAACCAGCTGAGACTTTCTCTGGACCAGTTCTGTAGACACCCTGACAGACATTCACAGGCTGTGTCCACTGATGTCATCTGTAGGAAAGGTTTCTGGTTTTCTCCTACTCGTCTTGTTCAATTTCAAGGTCAATGTAGGTTTTCCAAAGAAACTGCAGGGGAGAAGTATCTCCTTATGTTCACAATATCTTCAAAGAACTCAGGAGCTCACACTGAGATGATACCTTTTAGGTTTTCTCCTTGGGATACAGGAGAAATCATGTTCCTGGATTTTCTATAATAACAATTCCCTTGTACACATCAATGAAGAAAAACCAAACTGGGGAAAGGGATTATTGCATCTGATCCAAGCTCTTGAACAAGTAGAAAAATTCAACAGCATCAGCCAGTAAAAACCTAAGGACCTTTCAGTCTGTTAGCCAGCATTGGCAGTGCTCTGCCAGAGGGAACTGTACAAAAACCAACAGTGCACAAATGGTGTGCCCCTATCTCAGGGGTCACAGATCAAATGGATGTCATTTAAGGGCCAACAAAACCTACAAAACTATAGATAGCTGTGACTCCAGACATCTTAGCTTTACAACAGCCACATAAACCTGGTCCCATACTGGATACTCCTGCATTCACTTGAGATTCTGGAGTTAAAGATGTCTAATTTGCTTACACCTCAGCCAAACACGTTGATAATATGTGAAAGTACTGAGCAGTTGCTGTTGAAACAAACTCACTCAGCAGCAATGAATATCACTGTTAAGCAGGCATTCTTTATTTACAGGGCTGGGGCTGAGTGCTCCCAAGCACTAGATGAATTAATACAGTTTATATTTACAAGGCTGTTACATATTCATTACACAGAGAAAGAAATCAATAACACAAATCAAGCGTATTTTAAAAAATGGTTAGACAAACATGAATTAACTGTTTCACGGGCTTTGCTGCCATCTACTGTCTTTTAGTAAGAACACAGTTCCCTCTTGTGGTCTTTGGTGATCATTCCATAGTCTTCATCATTTGTCCTTTAACTGAATTATCTGAATTGGTGCGTGCTCCGTCTCTATTATTTTGTTTTCAAGTAACAAAACTGGTTCTTTCTGCTGTTATTTCCTTATCATCCTTTATGACTTACTTCTCAGCCTCAAAGGCTGGTTGGATTGGCTGCTTATTTATTTTAAGCAGGATTTATCCTCTCTACTTAGAAAGACATAACCTATTTGGTTATTTTTTTCCTGAATATTTTTTAAATCCTAGTTAAACATAATCTACAGATCCTGTTTTTCAACCTGGCTCCCTTTATCTTTGTTATGTGGTAGGCCAAAATGTCTTAAAAACATTTTGTTAGTTAATTACAGATTCAGTCACATATAATGAGAACCCAGCAACTGTCTTTCACTCTTAACATTGAAACAAGAGTGGAAGTATTAAAGAAGGAATAGAAGTACACGGAAGCTGTATGCTGGCAGTAAAGGAGAAAGCAAGGATGTTGTGTGTTGCTTTTTCTGCAGTGCCACACAGTGGTGTCAGTGGGAAGCATTGGATTGGAGAGGGAACGGAGAAGAGGTTTGGCTCACCGGTTTCCCTGGAAATGTGTGGAGTTTCTTCTGTGAGCAGGGACACCAGCTTGGCAGCTACTCCCGTGGAGGTTAAAACTCTGTACTTCATCGTCATTTGGGGGGTAAGTTACATCTGATTCCTAATCAATACTATTTATTTTGCTGGCTTTAATATAAATACTTTGATATTTCACACTGTTTTATGTTAAGCTGTAATCTTATACTATTTTTGGTAGATTTTTGTAAATTTGAGTAGTAAGTAGCTGTTAGAACCCTGGAAGCTGGAAACTTTGGGCTTTCTGTGCTGAGGGCACTGACCTTCAGGCAGGCACTGCATTTGATCTGAGGCCTTGGAGAAGGTTTCCAGAGCTGAGTGGTGACACTGGGATTATGGGTGTGTAGTTTGAATAGAAGTGTGAAATACCACAGCATGCAAAACTTAGAATTTAAGGGTTTAGTATACAGTAATATATATAAAGCAAGATGGAGGTTTTGGGTGTAGGCTAATCCTTCCTTTTTACCTTCTTCTTCATGGGTTTTTGGATGATGTTTTGTGGTTGGGTGGAGAAGTCAGCATTGAGGACCACAGGTATTTGGTTTTTGGGTTGGAAGTAAAAATGGCATGGGTGTCATCTCATTATTGGACAGTTTGTGCTTGGAGGACCTTGGAAAGAGTTAGAGACAGAGCCATTTTCTGCCTTGTTAGCTAGTGCTCACAACTTGTGAGACTGAACTGTAGATAAGAATTAATAGACACTGAGTCCAAACATGAAACTGCATCTCCTGAGTATTAACCCCAGCTCTAACAGAAGAAAAGAAGATAAGAAACCCACAAGTAGCTCTGATTAGGATCTCTCACCCGTTATCTCCTGTTTGTTTACTGAGGACTGTTTATTGTCTGCATCATTGTGGGTACAGCCTCGAATGTAGGCCAGGGACGAGAGCCAAAAATGGGCCAAGGATCCAGGGTTATATAGCAGATTAAAGGGGTGTTTCTGAGGGACAAGGTCCAATAGGGATGGGGAAATGTGGTGCAGAAGGGATGGCCAGGAACCAGGGGACTAATGAGGTTACAGGGGTGTGGTACTGGGGCAAAAATAACCCAGTGGGGTCAAAGGAAGGGAGAACATTCTGGCAGGTGTGCATGTATGGTAACAGGGTGACATTAACTTAACAAACCAATGAAACAATGAAACCTAAGAAGTATTGACATGTGTCTGCAAAGGCCCATGGGAGGAAAGCTCTTCTCACCCTAATCTAAAAGGGTTATCTCTATAGTGTCAGGCTTTATTTTCTGCATAAAAAGAAAAGTCTCTCATGGCCAGGTGCCCAGGGCCCAAAGTGGGATGCTGCATCCTAAAATTGCAATTAGACAAGGATTGCTCCCAAAAGAAAGCTGCCAGGACCAAGAGGTCTGGCTGGCTTTATCTTCCCAGGGACCACCTCTCATCTACTCTGGAGACACTGGAGCACCAGGATTTCCTTCCTGTGGACAAGCACTGTCCACTGTCCACTGTCCTGTCCTTCACAGCACACACCTGTGGAGGGAAGTGACATTCTGCCTCCTAAAATTGTGAACATCAAAGGATTGCTCCCAGAAGAAAGCTACCAGGGTCTGGATGGTCTTGGCCTCCCAGGGACTGCCTCTCACACACACTGAAATGCCAAGATTTCCTTCCTGTGGAGAAGAACCCTCCTGTGTGGCCAGGAGCTTGTGGCCCAAAGTGGGATTCTGCCTGCTAAAACTGCAAACATCCAAGGATTGCTCCCAGTGAAAAACTGCAAAAATTGACAGGTCTGGCAGGTATTGGCCTCATAGGAGCTGCCTTGCAGCTGAGACACTGGTGCACACAGCTTTTCTTCCTTTGGAAAAGTGTGGTCTTTCTTGGCCAGGTGCCCATTGCACAAAGAGGGATCCCACCTCCTAAAATTGCAAAGGACTCCTCCCAGAAAAAACCTGACAGGACTGACAGTTCTGGCTGGCCTTGTCCTGCCAGGGCTGCCCCTGAGGCACTGGAGCATCAGGTTTTCCTTCCTGCAGAAAAGAGCCCTCCTTCATGGATTGCATCTGAGGCAAGTGGGATTCTGCCTCCTTAAACTGTGACTGTCTGAGGATTGCTCCCAGACAAAAACTGCCAGGGCCCACGTGTCTGGCTGGTCTTTGCCTCCTGGGGATTGTATCTCAGCTGTCCCTGACATACTGAAGTGAAAATCTTTCTTTCCTTATGGAAAAGAGCCAGTGGCACCCAGGGGCAAAAGTGGGTTTACTCTCCTGAAGTTCTGAATGTCCAAGGATTGCTCCCAGCTGAAAACTGCCAGGACCAACTGGTTTGGCTGGCCTTGGTCCCCTGGGAGCTGCCTCTCAGCTGACCCCAGGGCACAGGGGTGCTGAGTTTTATTCCTGTGAAAAGGAACCATCCATCATGGCCTGGAGCCTGTGGACAAAAGTGGGATTGTGCCTCCTAAAATTCTGAATGTCTGAGGATGGATCCTAGAAGAAAGACACCAGGACCAACAAGTCTGGCTAGTGTGGGCATCTTGTGGTCCAGCTCTCAGCTGCCCCTGAGGCACAGGGCACAGGGCTTTTCATCCTGGGGAAAAGAGCCTTCCATCACCCATGGCCTAAAGTGGCATCTGCTTCCAAAATTCTGTACATGCCAGGATTGCTCCCAGAAGAAAGCTGCCAGAACCAGTGGGTGTGGCTGGCCTTGGTTTCCCAGACATCACCTCTCAGCTGCCCCTGAGGCAACAGGACACCAGGCTTTCCTTCCTGTGGAAAAATGATGTCCTCTGCAGCCAGGTGCCCTTGGCTGGACTTTGGATTCCTCATCCTGAAGCTGTGGTGGCCTGAGAATTGCTCTCAGATGAACCCTGACAGATCAATGGGTTTTTCTGGCCTTGGCCTCCCAGGAGGCTGCCCCCATGACTCTGTGGTGCCAGGAATAATTTCCTTTGGAGAAGAGCCATTTTTCTTGTCCAGATGCACATAGCCATAATTGAGATACCAAAATGGCATCTACTGTCACCTGCCTGTGAGATGCAGAGACTGAGCTGAGATCCCATCTCATCACCAGCCCTTTCTCCAGGAGCATTCACCCCATGGCAAGTCCTTCCCTGACCCTAACAACAGATGACAGTAAAAAGGTAAATGGTTATCCTATTTTAGCACAAAAAATAACCCTTATAGAGAGGTGACTTGGCCAGGAGATGCTGTGGCAGAACTAAGAACAGAAGGCAGAAAAACCTGTTTGTCAGTTCCACCTCTTACCAGCATTACAGTTCCTGGAAACAGCATAATGGAAATTTGCCTGCAAATAATGCAGCTCCTATTGCCAGTTATACCACCCCAGATGCTCTTGAGGGAAAAGATTCTATCACTTCCCTGCATACTGTAAAAGAAATGCTAGAATCTCTCATTGGAAGATAGAAGAAAACTGTTCTGAGTCAGAGTTTTGTGGGGACAAATAACATTCTAAGCTATTTCCAGGTATGAATTTACCTCAGAAAGCTTTGCAAAGCTCCTTGTTTCTTCCCCTCTCCATGTGACAGCTGGCTTCCATGCACCATGTCCAGATGAAGCATTTGCTGTTTCCTTTTAACCTGATGGTGCTAATTTATCAGGATTTATCAGGGTTGCTGTGTTAGCCCTGTGAAATGGATTCTGCCAAATACTTCCCAGGCTGGGGCTGAGAAAGAGCAGTGAAGCACCAGGCTCCAAGAGCAGACAAACCACAGGGTGCCTTGAGTTGCAATGCAGGATGTAACCAGGGGTGTGTATTTTCTTATCACCTGTTGAAACTGGGTGTCTTCTGTTAATAGGGAGCTGTTCAAACCAGCCAGGGCAGTGTTCTTTGTCTCTTCCACCACCCACCCTCCCTCCAGGGGATCTCTGCTGTCCATGGGCCATCCAGGCTCACTGCAGGGCTGAGACAATTCCATCATCCCACCCCGGGGGAGGAGCCCAGCATTCCCCCCTGGATCAAAGCTGGCATTCAGAACAGCAGCACAGCCTGTTTGCACTGGATTCCCAGAGGGAGCCCAGACCCATCTCAGCACCACTGGACCCTTCTACAGGGTCATCTCTGCTCCAACAGAACCACATCTGGCACTGCAGGAGGACTTATTTGGGACTGCTCCCAACTCCCTGACCAACAGGGTGTCAGGTGTATTCTGACTCTGTCAGGGTTTCTAGGATTTTTTTGTTGGCTTGTTTTTTTTGTACTTCTACATTTTTATTTTTAATATTCCTAGTAAAGAACTGTTATTCCTCTTCCCGTATCTTTGCCTGAAAACCCCTTAATTCCAAAATTATAATAATTTGGAGGGATGGAATTTACATTCTCCATCCCAAGGGAAACTCCAGCTTTCCCTGGCAGACACCTGATCTTTCCCAACCAAGACACAGGGATATACCAAGTGACCCACAGCCAGTTTGCTTCAGGAGAGGTGAAAGTGGGAGAAGACCAAATGGAGAAAGCACACCTGGCTGCTCAACAGGAATGAAGGGCAGGTGCCCTGGAGTGTGAGATGTGTCTTGTTTGTTCCAACAAACACAGCTCTGTCTGCCACTTGCTGTTGGAATGGGTTGTTTCCTATTGTGCTCCATGGAGCCAACAGGGTCACAAGTGTGACAATGCTCCTACCAAAAAAGACAGGATGAGCCAGAGATCAGCTTTTAGGGAGACCCACAGAGATATAAATGAGGACCAGGCTGCTGTGAATCTGTCCTGGAATTAAAGGGCAGTAATAAAATCACTGTTACCTGTGAGCAGGAGTAACTTTGGAGAGAGTTTCTGCTCAGATACACCAGCACAAAGCCCGTGGCCCTGCTGACCAGCACAGCCAAAACCTGAATGTGTGGCCTGGGCAAGGCTGAGTGTCTCTTCCCAGCTGGGAGGGAGTGAACAGGGTCACATCAAAGCACTTCTATTCCAGTGCCCACAGTAGGAATGGATCTCAAAATCCAAACAAGTTCCCCCTGACTTCTGCTACAGATTCTCTCAATACCAGGCACATCTTCTCTCTTTTCCAGATTCCTCCACATTCCCCAGTGCCCTTCCTTTTCCTCACATTCACTCTGCTGCTTCCCCTGTTAATCTGTCCTCAGCCCCTTTGCAGATGCTGCTGACCACCTCACCACCACAAGATGTAGCACCATCTCCTTCTCCAAAGGAAATAAAATAACTCTCTGGTGATAAAACTTGCTCTTGTTTGTAATCAGATGGAGTTGAATGTATAGCACCAGGATTGTTCTTTATTGCTACTGTTCCTATTCCATGTTCATTAGTTGTCTGACCTTTAAGAAGGCTTAATTATTTTTTTTTTTTGCTAACCATTAAACTCTTATGACCCTGTCCAGGAAATGGTAAAGGTCTTCCCTTGGAACAACAAACATTTCTAATTAGTCTTCCCTCTTACCACTTTCCCTGACTCCCCTTTGGAAGTCATGTTCCTTGATGTTCTCCTGTCCTGCACATGGCCTGAGTGGATTTCTGGCACCTCTGAGGCATTTCTGCACAGTGGGGGCAGATCTCTCTGAAATCAATGCACCTGATAGGTGCAACACAACCATAGGAGCCTGAGGTGGGCATGCTCCAGAAGGAATTTCTGCATTCAATAACTAGAAAATGCTTGCCTCTCCAAGGATTTTGTCTCACAGTGAGCATGGCTCCAGCAGAGATGCAGAGTGGGTTCAGAAGTATAGCAGAAAATGCTTCCACAATCACTTCAGAGAACCTCCATCTTTTTGTGATGAAGGCTGCACATACAACATGCAGTGGGAGAGGTTTTGCCATTCAAGAAAGAGGCCTCTGAGCTCTCCTCAGTGTGTCTGTGCAGCAGCAAAGACTGGGCACTGCAGGAACACAGGAGCTCTCACTGTGTCTGGCCACATTAAGGAATGAGGTAACTTCTCAATTCTCTCCTCTATGGCCTGGACATTTGCTGTCTTTTGCCTGGTCTGGGTTCAGGTCATCATGTTTTGAAGCATGTAGAATCACACCAGGCCTCCAGAAGTTTCTGGTTGCCAAAGGTAAGGCACTCAGCTGCAGCAGGAGGAGTTAAAACACCTCCCTGTCATTGGAACCGTTGCCCTCTGCCCTCAGGTTACAAAGGCAAATGCAATAAATAAAGTAATAATTAGCAGACAGTTGTGAGCCTTCCTGGGAGGGGAAACCAATTCATTCACAGGCTTGAAATTACAGCTCATTAAACAGGCCAGGTTTGCAGTTTTGCCTGGCACTGTTCTCCCCAGGGCCCTGGAGGATGCAGGTGGCTGTTTCAGCCATGGCACTAATCTAACAAACCCAGGGAAGAGATGGCAGGGGCCTCACCCCTGCTCAGAGCATGTGCAAGGAGGAGGAGGAGGAGGAGGTCTGGGTTTGAGGAGGGGAGGAAGGACCATGGGGATGCTGCTATCACAGCACTACAAGCCTGTCACAGCCCTCTGGGGAGGGGGTTATGCTGCCTTCTGTCTGCCAGTCCCAAAGGGACTGCAGGAGGATGAGGGAAGGGCAAGCAAAATGCTTCCCCTGTATGCTCAAAGCCTTCTGTTATTCGACTGCAGGCAGTGAAACATTTCAATTATCCCACCAAAAGTCTTCCTCAAAAATAACTACTCGCTATGAAACACTTCAATTTAAGAATATGTGTTTTCCACTGAGACACTTTGCCTGGCTCCACACAGGAGGCATTTCAGGTTGTGCAGTCTGGGATTATTGCACTCATGGCCCCTGCTACACCAGACTTGTCCCATTGGTGGCAAGATTGGCTGGACAAGAATTGGATAGAAACATTCCTTTACCATCTGGATTATCTGAGGGATTGCTTATGCACTACACCTGGTGGGAATTCCAAGGCCCCACCAGGGGTGTTAACACGTGGGTCTGTGAGCACTAGAGAAGGCACTGCTTGGCTGGGAGAGCTTTAACCAGGAAGTGCAGACAGTGGTGTGGGGTTCTGGTTACTCCTCTCCTACAACTTAAGGAGGCAAAACACATGCAGGGTCATAATACACATCATCTTGTTCTTAACACAGAATTAGCTTTGTTTGGAAAATTCCTTCCTGGAGATGCCTGGCTGTGGGTTGCTGCAGCAGCCCTTAAGTACCAAGGGGAGACCTCCTGTGGGGTTCCTTCTTCAGCAGACCTTGGCACTTCAAGCCCCATTAGCCATGGAGCTGTTGTCCTTGAAAGGCCAGCACTGGGATCCCTAACATTTTTAATAATCTCCCCATCTTTATCTGCTTCACATGTCACTGTGCTATAACTGCAATTCCATGGCTCCAGCTCCCCATCTTTTGCATCTTTTAAAGGCAATAAACTCCATCCAACACATGACTAGGAAAGAGGAAAGAGCATTTCCCAGACTTCTCAGTATTTAACTGTCAGATTTCTCATCTTACTTTAACAGCATTTTGTCTGACTCTTCTGCTAGACCTGAGCTGTTGTTTCAGTTGCCCACACTTTTCCCTCTTCTTCCCCTCTTAACAAGATAACTTTCCTCTACCTGACCCTGGTAGAACTTTGTAATACTTTTTTGACTGCTTGCTCACTGAGACTGCTGTTCTGATGAATGTCATTCTTCAGCAGCCTCTTGCTCCAGCCAAGCTCCATCAATAATTCAGCCAGGCCTCAATAACATTAGCTCTGGGTGAATATGACACTCATGCCAATTAACTGACTGAAAGGGCTCAAGATATACAGGCAAGAGGTTTCTCAAATTTTTTGAATTGAGTTCTCTTCTGAACTTCTAAAAATTGAGTTTGTTCAGCGAGTAAAGCTCAGAGCAGCTTTGACACAGTTCAAAAGGTGCCAAGGAACTTAAGCAATGGATGGGCTAAAGCCCATCAGGCTCCATTCCCTTGCCTGTCTCCACCTGCTCTGACATTACATTTTACATTACCTGGGACAAAGCCTATCCCTGTTCATGTGCTCCTGCCTTAATGAGATGCTGGAACACGACTGCAGCATGTCCAGACAAACATCATCATCTCTGTGACTCTTTGCTCACCAGCAGTCTTGCTCAACCAGCCTTAGGCAAATGGCAGCTCAAACTCTGACAAAGGTTAATATTTTAGCTGCCCACCTAGAGACACTGCAAAAGTGCTCAGTGCTCTACATGAGACCCCACATTTTCCTCCTGTGGAGCATTACCCAAATTTCCAGTGTCTCCTCAACCCCCAGTGTCCCTTGGCCACCACATCCTGCAGCATAACAGCTCAGACATAAATTTGGGGAAGGGATATTTGATCTGTAGATACAACTGCCTTGCAGCTGCCAAACACCATCCCAGCAGCTCACTGGGAGACAGACCTGAGGCAGGGATCAGCACAGGGGTGAATTTTAAGCCCTTAAGCTCAGAGCTGCTGAGGTGGAACCAGCTATAGCTGCACAAGCCTCTGCTCCCTCTCCTGCTGCATTCATTCAATGAGTGCCTGATTCAGGCACTGAATCTCTGTCTCCTCACACTGAAGGCACTGAGGTGTTTGGAACTGTCTGTGGGGTACAGTGACTTAGAATCACTCAGAAATTAAACATATATATATATATATATATATATATATATATATATATATATATATA
>JANPWX010000288.1:600725-682636 GCA_024734555.1 Trochalopteron elliotii | reverse complement strand
GCCCTCGGCGCCGCCGCTCCGAGCGGCTCCGCACGGCCCGGCACCTCCCCGCCCGGGGAAAGGAAAGCCTGGCGTCGGTGTTTGAAGGGTTGGATGTGATGAACGTATGGATTGTGTTGGATTTCACGGCTGGGGAGAGCACCAAGATGAGATGCTGAGGGAGTTGGGCCTGCTCAGCCTGGAGAAGAGACGGGTGAGAAGGTGCCTCGTTAATGTGCGCGAATATCTGAAGGGAAAACGGCAGGAAGAGGGGACCAGGCGCTGCTTAGTGGTGCCAAGCATTGGGACACCAGGCAACAGGCAGAAACTGATGCATGTGAAGTCCCAGCTGAACGTTAGGAAGAACTTTCCTGTGTGGGTGACCAAGGCCAGGAATGGATTGCCCAGAGAAGGTGTGGAGTCTTTTTCATTGGACACATTCGAGACCCTTCTGGGCACAATCCTGTGCCATGTGCTCCAAGATAACCCTGCCTGAGCAGGGAGATTGGAGCAGGTGACTTGCTGTGTCAACCCATCCTATGATTCTGTGGCATCACAAAAGCAGATTCAGTTCTAGTGCTGGTGGGCCCAGGTGAGGGCTCAGCAGCCTTACAGAATGTGGCTTGTGCTGTGAGGAACAGATTTTGGGAGAAATAGACCAAGAGTAGTTCTCCAGCCAGGTTACACAAAGACCTCCAACTGCTGCACAACAGTAAAACAAGCTCACAGTAGAGGACTCCAGTGCTACAACTTCACAGGCACAACCAAATGAATAAAGCATGTATGTAGTTGCTGGTCACTTCCATTAAAGACATTTTTAAAACCTTTTGCTGCTCATAAAGGGAAAACAGAAAGACTAAAATTAGGATCATCCTTGAAATGTCACTTCACTTGGAATTTTAAGTAGAGGATTTAAACCACAGAGATTTTAATATCCCCAGGGCCAATTGCTAACACTTACTTGTTCTTCAAGTTAAATAAGAACTGGTAACGCTGACAAGGAAGGAATTGGCAGCTCCTGCAAATGCACTTGGAGACAATTGCTATTTAACAGCCTCTTTACAAAAACATTCTCCAATATTCAGCCATGCAAGCAGCTTTTATAAGCAGAAAGAGACTCTGGTCTATCATTACAATGCTGCTTAGTCAGCACTGTTCACACTAAGATACCCAAGAAGGAAAACCCCATCTCTGTTCCTTCCACTCCCCATTTCCCAAAGACTGAAAACAAACTAAATCTCAAGCCTCCTCACAGTTTTTTTGAAATAAAGCCCTGTTAAAATGTCATATTCCCTACCTCTCCACAATATTACCAGCTGTCAGAGGTCCACATTAGAATAAACTCTGTCACTGACCCATCAAATACTGATGGGACTGTTTCTGATACTCTTAAAGATAACTCCCTGTGGGTATTTAAAACTTGGGCATGTAAATTCAGCTGTAGAGATTCAGCTGCAGCACAGAACCCTCTCTCTGCCTTTCCCCACCACATCACTGCCAATCCATGTTTTTCCCTTCTGCCTAAGGCTCTTACTTTCACTCTGGAACTTTATGGTGAAACCATTGGTCTCCTATACCTCTTTTTTTTTTTTCCTTCCTTAAAATACAATCTTTCCATTAAAATACACAAACACTGTGAGGTAAACAGGCTTTTTCTGTATTACCTTGTCTTGTAAGAGATGAGCTGTGCAGTTCAATTTGTAAACAAGGTTTATCATGAAAGACACTCTGGCCTCATTTTTTTCTCTAAACTGCTGGGGTTTGAGTCACATCTACTGCATCTCTGTGATTTCTGTGCCACCTTTAGAGATGCCAAGAGATTCCTCCCATACTCCAATGACATGATGGTTCTGCAGCTCCAAGAAGTGACAAGTTTAGCCTAATTTTTTGTATTTGGGGACACAGGATAAACTTTCAAAATTATAAACAAAGCAACACTGTGAGTATAATTAGAAAAAAAAGCAATGTGAATATAACAGAAGAAGTGACAACAATTAAGATGGTTTTCCTTTTGGAAAAAAAGGATTTTAATGATTTTAAAAACTTTCCTGTACAAAAACTGATCAATGACTTGGCATTTGCTTTCCCACGGTGGCAACACTTCTTTTCATTCAAAAGCAACTCCCACAGGTCCTGCAACAAAATTATCTCTTTGGCCAGTGGTGTGTGGAACCCCTGCAAAAGAGTTAAACAAACACTTTAACTCTTGCTCTAAACTCACTCAAGACTGAAAACTGCTGATGTTACAATGATTCTATCAAGAAAGGCTCCTGAGGCAGACAGGCCATTCTCCCTCCAAGGCTGCCCTCAGGTAATGTTGCTCTTTTGTGACAAAGTAACACACAATAATCAAGTCCTGCACTAAACACTAAGTATCTATTCAGAACAAGAATGTCCATACTGGCAGTAGTTACTCCTCCCAAGCAAGGCAGATGTTCTCTCCACTTCCACCTATCTCTGATCAAAGAAAGCAACACCCACACCCTTTAACACAAACTTTTACCTCAGCATTTCACACCATCCACCCAGACTTGGCTTTGATTGCATTAATGCTAAATTGTCGGGGGAGTTTTTCTTTTTTTTCCTTTTAAACTGATGTCAGGGTGTGATGCAACCTCTTCCATTAAACATGTGCTAAAGCTCCCACAGCAGCAGAGGACAATCTCTGCCCGTGGCTCTGGGGCAGGGGTGTGCAAACACTCCAGCTGGATGAGAGCAGGCTAAAACCACACCTTTCAGCCTTCCCTGCCAGGTAGGACATGCTCCGGTTTCCAGACTGTTGTAGCTTGTTAGCTCCAGCAAATTTCTGCACAAACAAACAAACAATAAAACACCATCAACAACGAGGTTCCTCCCAAGTATATTCCATGAGATTCATGTGCTGCCAGATCTTCCCAACCTCACAGAAATCTGCTCATTAACTTCCCTGTGCTGGTCACTTCCCTACATATACATAAAAAGGCAGCACAAAACATTGAGTGTGTTCATCAGCAAGCCATGCTTTGATTGTTTATGGGTTTTTTCTTCTTTTCAATCTCACTTAGCAATAAGTTAAGCAAAAAATCTCTGAGTGGAGACTGTTCCAAATAACACTGCTTGGAGGGGTACCTGAGCAACATGCAAACCTGACATGTCCTGGTGTCAGGAATGCCTGTGATTTTTGAGAATTTAATTGGGTACTGGAATTTGTGGTGGCTTGCTGTGGTCCAAACATCATCATGCTTGTGATGTACAGAGGCACAGGTGTGAGCAATGCATGAATAGGTGGGAAACAACAAGAGAGTCTGAGGGACTCCAAGGAAGCTCCTGAATGGGAAGAAATAACACAAAGTATGAACTTGTGACTGGAAGCTGCATCTGAGCAGCTGTTAGAGAACATTCTGCAGATGCAGGAGATATCATGTGTCCTCCCAGAGAGCCCCTGGCTGGGTACACATGGTCACCCACATTTCTGCTCCTCCTTTCATGGCAGGCCCATACCTTGCCTGTGTGAGCTTGCTTGGCAGGATCAAACTGCTGTGACTGTTTTGATTTGCTGCTTCCTAACAAAGAGAGGAGAGAAGATGTCACTAAAATTTTCTATAAAGAACAATGCATTCCACAGTATTCCTCTGATGATGTGGAGGAACACATCACTACAGTCTCCCACACAGTAAAATCCAGAACCATCTTTTAAGGGCAGGAGATATTTTTGACTAGGTGCTTTCTCACAAAGGAGTCAAATCTCCTTTGCCTCTTAGTTCCAGGCTCCAATTAAACAGATAAGAGAAAAGAAACAAAATCCAAATCCACAACCCACTTGGCCAATTGTTTCAGGATTTTGTTTCCAGATCAGTAAAGGGATACTAAAGTGTACATTCCTTAAGCCAATTTCTTGAAGTATTTCAGCACGACAAGGTAAGCATGTAACACTCTGTATTGCACTGGCACCCACACTCACCCAGCCTTCTCAAGGCTCAGCTGGTAACATTTTCCACAGCATGAAGCACTCTAGCAAGGGATCAGATCTTACCTGCAAACACTTTCAAGTTGGAATTGCTGTAATCAAAGGGGGTAAACTGCCTCTGTGCTTCCAGCTCCTCTGGTTTCTGGGGCGTTTTTTGGCGTTTCTTTTCTTGTGTTGGCAACTCTGCTCCCATTTCTGCTCCCATTTCACTTGTGTCTCTCTCCCTCTTCCTATTAGCTTGTTCCTGCTGTGAAAGCAACCCAGAGAACAGGAAAAAGGAGAAGTTGAAGGAGAATGAAACATCTCATTGGGCAAATTAACTGCCCAATGGAGCCAGGCTCCAGTGACTGCTCTTGCCTTTGGCAATAATAGCATGGGGAGCAAGCTCTGTGCTCTTCCTGCAGCCTAAACTGCTATTTTTTTTTCTCCTCACAGTAGGGACTTTTCTGAAAAGCCTATTTGTCATTTCACAGGATATGGGAAGCTGAGATCTGCTGTGGTCCCACTGGTGTATTTGGGGGAACCTATGCAGAACAACTGAGGAACCTTAGAGGAAGTGAGGAGCAGAGGTGCATCAGTGGCAAAGATTCCCTACTGAACACAGGGATGTGATGATGTGCCCAGCACAATTAGCAGGAGCCTGTAGTTACACCTAGGGCAGCATCACAGAAATACTATCAAAACACTGTCATTCAGGTATGTCAGTTACAGGGCCCAGAGTTTCATTCTGAACTATGTTATAACAGTCAAGATGAGCAAAGGCTGGAAGGAGGAATTCCAGGACATACCATGGCTTGCTGACGAAGAGACACAACGTTTTCTGCTGCTTTGTTATTCAACTTCTGTGTCTGGACACCAGCAGCTATGGAGACAAACAAGCATTACTGTGAAAAGCAGGAGTAAGTAAACCAGGGGCTTAGAAAAAGCAAGCAAAGCAGCCTGTATCAAGTCTCAAACTAAACAAGAGTACAAATGTCAACAAATAATGTCATTCATCAGGAAATCCATCATCTATAGGAAGCAACCTACTTGCCTTTGGAAAAGCACACACCAAGGAAGGGAAGAATGGCTGTACCTGGTTGCTGGGCTGCTTTCTTATTGGTTTCATTCTTGGACTTCTTCTGCACTGGTGCCTGACTCATCAACTTCCATCGACTGCTGATCTGCAAAGAAAAAATATGACCTGGAAACACTTTCTTTAAAGTTTTATGGCAAGAAGTTGTTTATAAACTTGCTAACACATGCTGGTCCTCATTAAGAGTCCAAAAGATCAAATTTAACAGTAAAAGAGATTAAGATCTGCTGCACCATGTGAAATACAACCAAACTTTTAAAAGTTCAAAGCTACAAATAAGCCTTGAAAACAAATGTAGATTCTTCAGTAGAGTTTTCAGCTTTGACAGACAGGGACTATACAGCAAAATTACTCCAGTCCCTGTTCTTCAAAGGATATGAATGTCACAGAAACATGTTAAGTTTCTCAAGAAGTATCCAAGGAGAAAAAAAAAATCTATATTGCTGAGGCTCCCAATGGAAAATAAACTACTTATTTGTTTCTTTTGTACTATTTGGCAGGAAATTTTAGCACCAGTCTTACTTCATATATTTTTGATGATGGGTCAAACTTTGCAGATTGTGAGACATAGGCAGAATTCTCCTCTGGAGGTAGAAACTGTAGAGAGGAAAAAAAATCTGCTTTAAACAGCATGTGACGTTTAGCTCATTGCTAAAATGCTACTTGTTGTAAATTGTGAGTTCATTTGAAGAAATATTCTACAGATAGAACACCTGGTGGAAAAAAAGAAGTCCCCACAACTACTGCCATGAGAATACTGAAGGAAAAAACAACTAAAAACCCCTCCCCACAAAGCCAAAACACCCCCAAGAGACCAACCATCAACTGCACACCAGAAAAAAAATTGATATTTTTTCTAGTAATTTACCACTCCAAATTTATAACAGCATTCTATTGTTCTTTGATTCATTACAAGAGTTGAATCAGCTCACTAATCCTAGTCATAAAGGATGGATGAAAAAACCCAAAAAACACAAAACTAGCTTAAAAAAACCTGGTGAATGGTCTGTTTACTGTGTAGAAAGACTTATATCCAAGAGGTATTTAAATGTGTTTTGAAAGCAAGTCCACACATGTGTCTTTGCAAGAAGGACAATGCCTTGATTCCAGTCAGAGAGCAGCAGCTGATGCTCTAATCAAGCCCTTCTGATGTGCCTGGAAAACCAGCTCAGAGCATCCTCTGCACTGTGTAATCTGAGCCCCACTATTGGGAGCTTTTTACCATTTTAAATGGATTTTCAAAGGACTCCATTATTAGCTGAGCTTTCCTCTGTGCAGTGGTTAAAGTCTTCTTATTTCCTTCATTTTCATTGCACTCCTTAAAAGAAAAGAAAAAAATGAAGAAATATTAACACAAATATTCTTTTGGTTTGGTTACTGCCATTTCATGCCATGCTGCTCCTCACTCTGAAATCCCAGTGACAGCAGTGACCCTCCAGAGACATGGAATTAACCTTGCTGGCCTCCTGACCCAGTTGTCCTGGTTAGGTCACGTGCCTGGCAAAGTCAGTACTGCTGCCATGCATTCCCACCTTATTTCTTTCAACACTTCCACACAGTTTTATCAGATTATTAAGTCTGTTTTCTAACATTTCAATACTGACACTGTCACAAACATACTGCTTACACTGAATATGCTGACAGTGGTAGTAGCAACAAGACATGTTGACTCTGGCTCACTGTCTTGAATATCCATTGTCCTCTTACTGTCTGAAAAGAGACAAACATCTTCCAAAACTGGTGCAGGGTCTGTGTGAAAAAGAGACAAAATTTTTATTAGAGTCTTGTGTATTTCACTGCTCTTTTGTGTCATGAGGTTTTTCCTGAATGTTCTTTGAGGACTGCTTACTTCCCCCACGTCAAAGCTCCATCACTGCATTATTAGCACAGCTTTTAGATTAACTCTACATTACCCAAGGCAGAGTTATTCTGAAAATCATCCATAGGAATCCGTGAACTGTCATGTGGCCCAAAGAGGGCATTCTCCAGCTTCTGCAGAGAGATTCAAATTAAAAACACCATTAATAAACTATGAATCTATTATTTTCACATACTTCAGAGACACTTCAATGAAAATTCCAAAAAAAGGGATGAAATTCAGAGATGGAATATTCTTAGTGCAGCTCATGTGCCAGAGCACATTGCATCTGGCATCAAAAGGCTACCTGTGCAAACAGCCACCAGCTAATGAGATGCTTTACTTCATACACATGATGAGAGAGAACAAGTCAGCCTTGGAAACTCATCTGAAACCTCTCTTCTTACAGTTCAGTCAATATATTCCAACACACATTAAACTGTCCAGCAGTCAGAGTGTTTGCTGATGAAACCTTAAGTGCTGCTTTATGGTGGTTTGTAAAATATCACTTTACAGCTGGTAATATTATGAGTCTGGCACAGAAAAGTACCATTAAGCTAAAGCAGAGAGACTTGCAAAATGGAGGAGAGAAGCAATTTACTAGCAGGTAGAATTTTGATACATTTGTTTCCAAGTTTAAGGCTTAAGACACTAGGTAAAAATATGATGCAAACGATACCTCAGGGTTGGGCAGAGGTGCTCTCTTCTTGGCTGCTGAAGTAATTTCTGACTAGAATGGAGAGAAAGGTAAGTCACTTAAAAGTCCTGATTCTTCTAGGCTGGCCACCTGATCAATGTTTTCAACACTTTATCACAAGCTAGCAGGTTAATGAAATTACTTTCTTCTTCTCCTGCACTTGGCTATAAGCACCTCACACAGAAATTTTTTTTCACTACAGGATGAAAGTTGTATTACTTAATACAGCTTAATACAATTAATAACCACATGCTGATGATATATTTTAACTAATGAACTTCTTACACCTAAGGTTGGGGTTTTTTTTGCCTCACCATAGCTGTAAAATATCTGTGAGTCCATTTACATGGCCAGCAAATTCCACAAGGTGCAGTTTTTTCCTCTCACAGGCAAATGTGATGTACAGTAGAAGACAAACTGCATTCTGTTCAAGCAGTGTCTGTTTACTGCTCCAGCCTTCCAGGAAACTACGCTGTGTGTAAGCCACTACACAGCAGACAGCTGCAACAAATCTTTCTGCTCTACTACAGAACACTTCATTCAGTGCTCAAAAAGCAAACTTCAGCATACACATCATCCCAGGTCACCATCCAGCTCCAGGGCCTGGCTGAGGGAATGCCAGTGCTTGGTCTCCTGTGTGGTACAAGGCACTCCTACCTTGACAAGAGGCATCTCCCGGGCCTGCTGAATGAGCAGATGTAATTCATTAATCTGCTGGCGAACAAGTGGTGGGACAGGGTTACAGCAGGCAATGATACCCTGGCATTCTCTAAAAAGAGAGGAGGAAAAGTCAGTGTGCTGTATTTATGGCTGGGATGTTGGGCATTTGCATTCAAAGGATGTGCAGCTGGATATAACCACTATCCTGACTGTGGCAGAGCAAGATGAGTCAGATTAATCTCTGTGATGAAATTCTGCACCAGGTTTGTGCAGATGAGGAGAAGCCATCAGGTCAGCTCTCCTCTCAAGTACTTTTCTGTGGTCTGTCTGCCCTCACCATCATTTCATTCAGTCATTCATATTCACCTATGAAAGCTGAGCCCAGCAGTGGCCTTTAAAAATGTATTTTTATTATTCTCAAGTATGGATGTTAGGTGATGAATGCCAAATGTTTGAGGAAAATATTGTATAAATTGGGTGTTTTAAGGGATCTGTTCCCCACTCCTTTAGGAACTGCAATAAAAATCCAAATAAGTTTTGGGGACACTCACCCCTCTCTTGCTCTGTAAAAGTGAAGGAATCTCAGAGGGAATGTGTGACACAGAGCAATGCAAAGGAATGTGGTTTATTAGTGCAACACAATCCAAGAGATGTACCCCAGTACTTCTGAAGGAGTACTGCTATTTAATTTTCTTCCAAAGTGAACAACAATAGAGAAAAGCAGTAGTGACAGCTGGAAGGAAGAGACCAACTGCAGAAGTAACTACACACTTGGAAGTGACTTGCTGGATATTAAGATCAAGTAAGACTCCTTCAGTGTGAACAAAACTTACTTGGGCAGCTCCTCGGCAATCTTCAACAGCATATGATTTGGTAACACATATCTACAACACAAAGAGGTGGTAAGAATGTAACAGAAAGCTAAAAACAATTAAAAACACCTTCAAAGTACATAACTCTGTCCCCATTACAAGATCGGAGATGATGAAATCAGTTAAAAGAAGAAACATAACAGAACTTCTGTGTAACAACAACCAGTCTGAGGTAGAGTACAGTAATTTCTACAGGTAACATAGTAGCCCCATCTCAGGGGTGGAAGGGGGATAATCCAAGAGATTTACTGAAATATTAAGCCAGTGGCCATAACAAAAGACTTCCTACCCTGTGCTCTCATCCTCTTGACGTGCAATCTTGTCTCTCCATGCAAACAGCAGCCTAAATGCTGCCAGCTGCTGGGTGTCAAGGTGCTTTTTCTGCCTCCGGTAGAGATCAAGGTAGGATTCATCTGTAAACAGGGGCTTGATGTATTTCTGGACAGGAAAAAAAGAAGCACTCGTGAGCTTTTTGTTTTGCCTCTCTCAGACACAGAATCTCACACGGACATGGGGGGACTGAATACACTCTGGTACAATGTATCTTTGTGCTTTTTATCCTAAACTATTGGTAGGAGTCTATTGCTGAAAAACACAAATCTCATCCATTGTTAGGGGAAATCCACCCTCACCAAATCCAGGAGCAGCTTCACTATCTTCAAGCTTTGCTACATCACACAAAGCCTACTTTCATAGACAGTGTTTTCTACAGGCACAATACAATTGTCTCAGAATGCAGTGAGACAACTCCAGTGAGGCTCTGAACTTCTAGGAACATCTCTCTTAGGAAAGACACACCTGAATGCATTGTGAGGCCAAGGAATACTAGCATTCAAAAAAGAGCAGGAAGGCATCTGAATCCAAGGACCTTAGCTAGTGAAAGTGACTGCAAAGACTGAGTCAGAGTTTATACAGATGTTTTCAGACACACAAAAAAGAAAAGATGTAGAATAGGCAAAGGACTTAATCTCCTAATCCCATATTCTGATCCAGGTAATCAAACCAGGTGAAGCTTTACCTTCAGGCAGATGTCCCTGCTGCGCTGCCACACAACCTGCAGCTGTGTGGGCTGCTCATTCCCTCTCTCCCACAGCAACTCCCTCACTTTATCATAGATGTAGAGCAAGTAGTGAGTGTCATCACGGGCATACCGGATCATTTCTTCTGGCAAAGGGCTACAAAAAGAGACACAATTACACATTTCAGTTGTCCCACCAAACTGTCACATTTCTCTTAAAAGGCATATTAGGGCAAAATGCATGAGACACGCCAAGAACTAATGTGGAAATCCTGTTTTCTTACTGAAGGACTGGTTGGGCAACAGCAGTAAAATGCTGTGCACTCTCCAATCCAGATTCTTGTTCGTGTGCTGGAGAGCAGGACTGCTGTGCAGCTAAGTCACACAGCAGAACTGCTTGCTATGGTATTTGTCATAGCTCTCTTCTCTCTACAGAGCCTACAAAAGTAGACTTGAGATCTCTGTAGTGTGCAGGGTGCACCTGCATAGTCAAGATCACTGCTCCAACACCATCTGCTCTACCTTGCACATGTGATCAAATGTTTTTGTGGGGGCACTAGAGGAGCAAACACTGTCTCCATAACACTGCAGTGATTAAGAACTGTTCCTAAGAAGTGGGCTTCCAGATTTTCACTACTTCACCTTCGCAGACCTTTCCAAAAAGAACTCATTTTCTGAAAACATGGAAAAATGTAACACTCAAAAATTTTGGGCACAGCCACGTAAACGCTGTGCTCATTCACTTTGAGACTAACCTATAACTATGGGTCCTGCAAGCAGAAGCTCTAGCAATGCAAAAAAGGAGAAGTGCTACCTTGCAGCTCCAGCCCATTTAGGGGTCAGTTTTTACCGTATCCTCCAGTCAGCCAGCTGGTACTTCTTGTCAGCATCTACATTGCAATACAGCTTTAGCAAGTGGTCCAAAGAATGTCTGCCAAGATTGAGGAGACGAGCAGCTTGGTGAGTATCAAACACATTCACCAAGTACAGACCAAAGTCTCTTTGCAGCCATTCCACGTCTGAATCAGCACCATGCAGGACCTTGAAAAGCATAAGAATTTGGAAATGCTATGAAGAATGTTTCTACTCCAGGCTGGTTGTGCTTTCATACTCATGTGTCTAGAACCAGATTTCTTTTCTCTGTTTTTACTGACAAGTATAGAACTACTAAACAAGTTAATCTGGCAAGCAATTCACCACTAACATCAAGGAAACAGGCTCCTGAACAAATTACAGTGAAAGCAGAATCAAGTGACCAAAACAGAGCACACAGTGTGTTTTTAACTATAAAAAAGCTCAAACTAAAACAATAATTGAAAAAAATCTGGTGAATTTGGCAGCTGACCTTCACAATTGCAGGGTCTGTGAAGGTCTCGTTGAGGATGTTCATGTCACTGCGCAGTTCCAGTGTGTCAATAATGAAATCTTCTGTCCGGGTGGAAATCTGCATCAGACACGTCAAGCCCAGGAAGCTCCTGTAGGAGTGGTGCTGAAAACAGGGGAGAGAGATGTAAGCTAGGATTAATTACAGAAACAACACTATAAAACAAACAGCATTCCAAGTGAGGGAAGGAAGAGCAACAAGGACTTCTTTGAGAAAAAAAGACAATTGGATGAGCAAACTTTCTCTTTGCAGTCACTAAGATGACATTAAAAAAAAATATAGGATTAACTGAAAGAAGATCAAATTCACTAAGAAGTGAGCAGCCAGTCCTGCCATTGGAAAACTTCTAATACTGACAGAATTTAATTCATCCTTATAGATGATATCTGACAGATCAGGGGTCAGGAACTATCTTTTCATGTCAGGGAATACAAAAACCAGGAGAAAATCACCCCCTCCCACCCTCCCCTCCCCCCAAAGAATATAATGGTCTCCTATTTCCTAAAAGTACATGTGTAACTCTTAAACAGAAAAGGCAATTGGATTACCTCTAAGTCCAAGGCAAATTCTTTACAAGTCATAAGCTTTTCATTTAGTTCTACTAACTCATCCAGTGTGGTGATAAAATGACAGGGTGTTTCCTCAATGGGCCTGTACATCTGGAAGAGCAAATGAATTAGGCATGTTATGTTCACTGTCAACTCCCAATCCCAACCTCCACCCTCAAACCTGAAATTTGTCAAGTATGACTGTAAATGTACTGCATCTGTAGTTTAAAATTAAAGTGGCCACCAACCTGGAGTTCAGGTTTCTTGAGAACTCCATCTGGTGGAGAAAAATGCTCCAGTTCATACTGGTAAGGGTGAGCAAACCTGTGGAAATTAAGAGACAAGCACAGACTAACTTCCAGTCCTCTTTATGAGGACAGAGCACAGAGGCTTTGAGAGCTATGGCAGGTTCCCTGTTCTGTCTCTTTTTAAGCAGAGGTTTAACATAAGTGCAGAGGTCTAAAGCAAATCACACACAACGTGGTGTGGACACAAACACATGCAGAACTGTTAGACATGATGAGCATCAGCATAATCCGAGCACACAGGTTCACCCAGGGGACTCCAAGCACCTGGCTGTCAGGTTAGTTTCTTACATGTCTTGCTCAGTTTTCTGCGTCCTCTGCTGATGTATGAAGTCTGCCAAAGCAGCTGGCACATCCAAGTCCTCAGGGCGCTCCTTTCTCTGCCGTCCACTTTTTGTGAGGGCTGAACAACCAATATGGAATAACTGGACTGGGTCCCCCACCATAACATATTCTCAGCCTACCACAATCTCCCTCTCCACCCACCACAAGAGTTTATGAAGTATCAAAAATCTGAACAATTTAGTGCTGCTGCTTTTGCTGTTGTTTTGTACCTCAAAAAACAACTCAGTTACTTGACTGTTTTTAGGCAAGACACGAGGTGGTTTTGCTCAAAAGCTTGGATGGAAATTGAAAAATCTTCAGAAGAATTTTTCAATCATTCCTGGTCACTGAAAGTACAACTGCATCAGTGCAGAATACAGATGAACTGGCAGCAGCAGAATGTGTTACTGAGACAGGATGTTACTGGCAGTTTTGATAAAGCACCAAAACCAAAGCTAGGTCTCCCCAAACACCAACTGCAGCTCATTCAGCTGAAAGAATATCTGTAAAGCCAACTAGACTAGTTAAGACTTCTCATGCAAAAGTGACTCTCAAGTATGTTCAAGGTGGTAGAAAGCAGAAGCAGCAGATTATCTGTTTGGAACAGATTATTTGCTGTATACCAGCAAGATGGTACTGTTTGCTGACCTACCCTGACATCACACATATGGAAACAATAGTGTCACCAAGATCACTACACTCAAATGTTCAACATCTCCTGCTATTTGTTTTTACAGTCAGTGATTTCTCCTCTAGACTGTGAGGACAGGTTTGTGTCAAATACTTGTAACAAATTACCCAAAAAACAAAACAAAACCAAACCAAACCCTTACCTTCAGGCAAAGGCTTCAAAGCATTTGGTTTGATAAAAAGTTTAGGTACAAAGGGAGTGTTGGAATTGTCAATCTTCTCACGAAATTTAAGCTGTGGTCGAGAAATATTCTTGGCATGAAGCAGTCGGAATGTTTCAGACTGAGCTCTCTTGTGGAATTCTCCTGCCTGTTTAAAAAACCAACATGACTTATCAGACATTCAGAGTTTCTTTTACTCAGTCTGATCCAACATTCAGAGGAAGAGTTATACCCCACACTTAAAACTGAGTAACCTTTTTTCAGTGAGGAATGAAAAGTGCTGGGACTCAAGATCCTGAATTCATAAGCACAGGAAAGGCTGCTGAGCACGTGAAACTGAAATGGCAACTGAAAGCACACAGATTTCAGAATCACGTTTGAATGAATAGGAAAAAGAAAAAAAGAGAGAGGTACTTAGATTGTGTGAAAAAACATTTAACTACTCAACTCCACTGGAGAACAGCTGAGCTAACACAGACAAACTGAGCATGGGGCCTCACCTTACGGTTCCAGCTGGAAACAATCATCTGTGGGGGCTGTAACCCAGCTGGCAGGACTGGCTGCTGGTTTCTATTCACTCCTGAGGCTTCATCCAATAAAATGCTCTAAAACCCAGAAAATTCGTGTGAAACACCTGTTCAGTCACCACACTCAGACACTTTAGTCAGACTGGGAAAAGAAAGTCACATAGGTTAGGTACCTCCATAGCCATCTCCCCCAAATTCTGTGCAACACAAGACAGACAAACATGGGAAGAGTATGTTGAACATCAGGGGTGGGAAGGGTTTCTTCAGAGAAGCAGTCTAAAATGTACAGATATGTTCTCAGGCTGTGAGGATTTTATGTCAAACTGCATTTAGTTTCCTCATACATCCCATATCATCCCACCTTCCCTCCCTTTGGCCCACCTACCTTAGCTGCTGGGATCTCTGGCCTAGCATTTGGAAGGGTTTTTAAAATAAAAAAGGGAATACATCAGATTGAGGAAATGAGTGACTAATTATGCAAGAACTAGAGTTGTTGCAACGAAGAAGACGACTTGTGGAAACTGAACACTTTATAAGAACCACATTCAGAAACAATTTGCTTACCACTCTTTCAAGAATGACATCATTGGAGTCAACCAGCATATCAAATTTATCTTCCAGCCCTGTCACTTTGCTGGAATCCTTCATGAGGCTCCTGCAGCCATGGTACTGCATCACCTGGCTCATGCTTGCAAGAGAACAGCACAGCTGTCAGCAATCTGAAAGCAGGCAACCTAAACACTAACACATCCTATTCTCTTTGACTTTCTACACTTCAAAGTCTGACAATAAATCAAATTATAGATATCACCACATGAGCAGTAAATAGAAAAAGCACCTATACAGTATTAAGTGTTAGAATTAGTTTCTCACAAAGGTGACTTTTAAACTGGACAGAATAATGTGTGCAGCACCAGGTGCTCCTCGTGGCAACCATTATGTAAAGCTCTCTTCAAGCTTGTCACTTCAGCTACAGAAGCAGCTAAAATTAGACGTGTGAAATAAACCACCTTTTTACCTATGAAGTGTTTGGAGTTGTCAAAAGAAGGGGGCTACCTTCTGGTTTGGATTGGGAGCTGTCACCAAGAGCCCAGAGATGCCAAAGGGCCCTTACCAGCGGAGCAGGCGGTCGCCCTGCGTGTTGCAGTAGGCACGGAACCCGGGGAAGCTGCAGTAGAAATCATACTCATCTCCAGGCTGGGGGAGCCCGTTGGATGCCTTTGTTGCAGCCACCACTGTGCCGAGAGCGTACTGTGCAGGAAGACCATCATCAGCGTTTTGTCAGTGTTTTGTTTCCCTTTGCTCAGGGTGCTCTTTGACAGAAATGCGCTTTGCCCTGCCTGGTTGGGACTGCGCGGTTCTAACGTGTGGGGGTGTGGGGTTTTTCGCCAGGAGAAACTTCACACGGTTCGTTTAGACAGCTTGAAATGATGGAAGTCTAAAAACTAGTGATCAGGCACTGAACAGGCTCCCCAGGGAATGGTCACGTCCTCAAAGCTGCCAGAGCTCCAAGAGCATCAGGACAAGGTTCTCAGGCACAAGGTGGGATGGTAGGGGTATCTGTACAAAACCAGGAGCTGGACTCGATGATCCTTGTGCGAGCCTCCCAACTCAGAATATTCTACAATTCTAAATCAGCAGGAACGCAGGTAATTACTTTATTACTTTAACAAAACGCCCCAAAACCCTGCAATGCTTCCTATTTGGGATCTGGCAGCCGTACCCTCTTTGGCATCGTGCACAGGTAAAACACACGGGGGCTGACGCTGCGACTTATAAGAACAGGGGCAATTCCCATCGCGACAGGCGCTCACGAGGGCCCCGATTCCTTGGCAATTCCAGGAATCCCCTGTGGCTGACAGGGCCAGGGCCCGACTGAGGCCGGTAACAGGCCCCGATACACCTCTCTGGCCCCCGCACCCGCCGGCCCGGCCCACACCCTCCCTCTCGCATTGCGGGACACCCCACGGGTGTCACCCGCTCAGGCTGGGGTCTCCACGCGGCCCCCGCGGGACAGAACTACAGCTCCCGGCATGGCCCGAGCGCACACAGCACGCCGGGAGCCGTAGTGCCTGCCCCGCTCCCCCTGCCCCTCTCAGACCGCACCTTGACGAAGGCGTCGGGGCTGTCGAACCCGGGCAGGGCCGACATCGTGCTGCTTCCCGCAGTATCCGCGGGCGCCCCGGAGGTGCTCGCCTGCCCCGCCGGGCTCCCCTCACGGGTGGCAGCCGCCATGTTGATGCACGGTGCTCTCGCGAGAACCGGGGCTGTGGCGAGAACGCGGCTCTGGCGGCGGGAAGGGGGAGCGGGGAACTGCGGGGGCCGCAGGCGCCCCCAGCGGCAGGATGGGGAACGGCAAGCCCTGTGTGCGGTGGGAGGCCCTGAGGGGAGCCATGGCGGCCCCCGGCTGAGCTTCGGTGCGGCAGATTCGGCCCTTTTTCCCCCCTACAAACACCCACCGTACAATCACAGAAGGTGCTGAGTGGGAAGAGGACTCAGAGGGATCATCGAGTCCAGCTCTTGGCCCTGTACAAAACACCCCAACAATCCCACCTTGTACCTGAGAGTGCTGACCAAATGTTCCTGGAGCTCTGGCAGCCGTGGGGCTGTGACCACTCCCTGGGGAGCCTGTTCAGTGCCCCAACACTCTCTGGGGGAAGAACCTTTTCCTGATATCCAGCCTAAAAGTCTCCTGAGACAGCTCCAGCCATTCCCTAGGGTGCTGTCCCTGGTGTGACCACAAAGCAAAGACCAATGCCTGCCCATCCTCTTCCCCTCAAGAGGAAGCTGTAGACTGCAGTCAGGTTTCCCTCAGTCTCCTCCACGCTGAACAGACCAAGTGCCCTCAGTGGCTCCTCTTCCCCTCCAGGCTCTTCACCATCTTCATGTTCCCTTCTTTGGACACTCTCTAGCAATTTAATAATCTTTCCTATATTGTGGTGCCCCTTGACAGCCACACTAGTGCCCAGAAAAGGGCTAGAGCCAATACCCAAATTCGTGACTGCCACCTCCCCATTTCCCATTTTTGGGAGTGCAGCATTTGCACAAGCAGCTGGGGAAGCCCATGGAATCCTGTCCAACACTCCATGCTGTGCCTGGAGCTGTGGCTGTGACCCTGAGCCCAAGGAAGTTGATGTTCTTATCACACAGGTGACATCACATCTCCTGGAAAATAAAAAATTAGGGGTTGCATGGTCACAGTTTTTTTATACAACTAGCAGACTTCATTCAGCTGCTATCAGAAGGGAAATAAAGCCAACAACCCGAACTGATGCCCAAAAAAACAAATCAATGGCAACAGGAACCTTAAAAAAAACCTGTAATCTGCTTCCATGTCCCTGCCTGAGAAAGACTTAGGAATAAACAGAAACACAGCCAAAGTGTTTACATTTTGATGTAATTTATTGGCACAAAAATATGCAAATACAACATGGCATCTAAACATGGCTACTCTGTTGTATTTTGTGCATTGTTTTTAATATTTTTAATTCATAAATCATAACTTTATCTTCAACCTCATGTTTAATACCCATTATTTTCTGTTTCAAGTTACAACCAGCTCCCCCCCGTCTGCCTCCTGTGCCAAACCCTAACTTTCCCTAGTTATTTCCCAACACTGCTTTTCAACCCAGACACTGCAGGAGGCTCCCAAGTGGTATTTATTTTCACCCTGCATCCAGTTTGCCACCAACCACTCTGCACAGAGGCACCCTGACTTTGCTCAGCTCCAGGTTTTCAAATCTTGGACGTGATCAAAACCCTGATCTAGTCAGAAACACAAATCCTGAACTAGTGTAATGAGCAGATAGACAATTTCCAATCTGGGGCAAGAATCAAGTTTGGAAACAAGGTACAGGAGGAAACAATGGTAGAATTCTACTCCTCTTTCTTTCCAGTTATGCAGCTCCCCCCAAACCTACATGAAGCCTCCTGCACAAGTGCATTTAGCTCACTGCACCCACATCAACAGGAATGACCAGGGCAATAATTCATCTGCAAGTTACTTAGTTACATTGCAAAGTGAGTGAAAACCCGTATAATTATTTTCAATGGATCTCCAGTTCCCCAAAGACAAAGTGGAACCATAGACATCTATGGTACAATCAGTCTTCGCTGTCCTGGAAACCCAAATCAAGTGTTGTGTTTCAGATAGCTTGTTTTTCCAACAGCAGCTATACATTGGCTTACACCAACTTTTAATATACAATAACTCTTTTCATTTACATTTAAAAATATTTGACAAAGGCTGTATTTCAGTCCAACGTTCAGTTTGTGTTTGTAGAAGAGCAAGTTTGGAGCGAAAAAGCCTCCAGAATAAAAGGCTGTGCATACTCTGGAATCTCCTGTTACCAGAAAGGACACCTAAAGAAAATAAAGATATTGTAATAATGTTGACTTGCATGTAGTTTCACAAAGGCAACAAACACTGAGAAGGACTGAGATTCCATACAGACTAGGCACCATTTGAGCTCAGGCAAAGTTGCCAGGTGATCTTTATCACTTTTAAACATTAGCAGGAAAGAGATCTATTTCCTTAAGCGTAGTTCTAAGTTATCTAACTCTCAAAATGACACTAAATTGTCTTTTGTTTTGTTCTTCAGTGTAACTGAAAGCACTGACCACCACATTCTTTATTTCAAACACTTAAAATGTAAAATCCTTGTCACTACTTATAACAGCAAATTTCCTAGAGAACTGTTTATGGCATTGCCATGGGCTTGCAAAATCTACCAGATGAGAGGCAGTATGTGTTAAGGCTCCTACAAATAACTAACTATGCAAATGAGGTTCTCTTTAGCAGTTCCCTGCTCAGACTATTCCAGAAGAGTTTTGCCAGGTTAGCTGAGTGACAAACTCACCATCCAATGTAGCACTGGCACAGGTTCTCATGAGAAGTTGCTTGTTTAATGAGCAGTTCTACTTGTGTGGGTACATCGAGAGTTTCATCATGAGAGAAGTCTCGACCTTTGAAATTAAAGGATGAAAAAACCATGAAAAGAGTCACAAATTCTGGTCCTAATCCCATCAAGTACAAGTATTGGCAGGTGGGGAGTGGTTTCTTATAAACTTCAGAAGTGTAAAATTTTGCAACTAAATGCTGCAAACTATGAAACCCAGAACAGCAGAAATTCAACTTCCACTAACAAGGTAATATAAGCAAAATATTAAGTCTTTGTAGTTACAAACACTTCTGTACTTTTCAAATCAGACTTATTTGTATCTAAATGCAGGCACAGTACTTAGGTTTTGGACAAAACCAGGAAAATGGCCTCATCCACTTAATCAGAATACGTTAAATTAAAGGATTAACACAAAATAAAAACACTAAGGATAGTGCTGATCCATCAGATTTTATGTTTCTTTTATATAAACATAACTACACGCTCACCAGTGAGCTTATCTCGAACCCTGTTGATGATCTGAATTGCCTTCTTATTTAGAGCTTCTGGCTTCACCAGACCATCTCCTACTAAAAGACAGAAATAGGACACAGAATTAGGACTTTATCTGAACAATAAAAGCATTTGTATTGCTGTTAGATGTGCCCTTTCCAAATAGCACAATGAGAGCAAACTTAGATGCATTTTCTATAGACACAGCTCTTTTTGGGAGTTGAGAACATAGATAATTTTTATGCTGACAAGAGACTGTATCTGTCCCATCTCATATAATTGCATCTGGATCATTATGAAATTTTCTGATCTAAGAAGAGTTTCTGGATCAGTATAGAAACAACAATGAAACTTACTGAAGGAATGGATGGATTCAGGCACTGTGGTTCCAGTTTTTTTATGGGCTGTCTCACCCAATTCCACACTGTCTAACATTTCTATTGTAAAAAAGATGAAAACACAAAAACATAATTGTGAAGTTGAAAATCAGCTGAAATATTCTTCTGGAAACATTAGCAAGACTGTTAATCAGCTAATTTGAAAAGCATATTTGTGACATCTACCATCTTTTCTACTCACCTACTGACTGACTGGCTGAGTAGGAGTCTGTCCTTGTTCGTGAGCGCTTATTGCCCTTTGTATTTGCTGCAAGAAAACAAGGAGTTGGAATGCATGAACTGCAGTTTCAGTCTTTCAGAGCAAATTTGTCCACAAACAATACAGATTTGGCTGCCTTTCTCCTTCTCCAGATCTGATGTCACCTGAAAATAATTTCTATCTCCTGATCACCGCTGTAGTTTGATATTAAAATCCCTAAAACGGTGTGGACACAGAGACAGCACATGCAAACTAACAGTTTAATCAGATTGTTTGAAAACACACTGGATTCCAGGCTCTTGGATTTCTTGTATGAATACTCTCTTGCTGTCACTATTTTATCAGAATCACTTACTGTCCATCAATCTCCAGTTCAGTAAGGGATCGTACACAAAGGCTTCCAGCACAGCCATGACACTGTCCTTGTGCTCACGCAGCACTTCCATCACTGTGTGACAGGTGATTCTGTAGTTCCCATCAAGGCCTGTCACCTTTGGAAGAAAAAGAAATGAATCAACCACTGCTTTGTTCACTCTGCAACTCCAACCCAAACACTCAGGGAGCAGGAGCAGCTTTGAACTGGAGTTCACTACGCTTTGTTCATTAAGAGAACAAGACACACATTAACTACAAACTAAGAAGCTCTCTTCTCCATGAAGATGATCTTTGTAAAGTACCATGCAACTGACTGTGTCTGGCTGATATAAACAGCTATTTGAAATGGGGAAACTAAGGAAGGCCTAAGAAATTGGAGGAAATTCACAGTAGTTTATTTTCTAACTAAAAAGTTGCTTTCCACTGTAATGTACTGCAGATATCATAGAAGATATTTTAACTCATAGAAAATGAAGCTGAAATATTAACACCTCTGGTTCTTAAGGAGTGGTAAAGTTTAGCCACAACAAGAAAATACAGAAGAAACTGAGAAATGGTTGCCATTTTCCCTAGGAACAGTCCCCTCCAAATCAGAGGGAATGCTTACCTCCATAGCATTTGTCAGCATCCTTGTTAATCTAAATGGAATCTTCTCAGGGAACTTTTCTCTTGTCATTGCAACCTAAACACATGATGATGGAGAATAAGTAAATTAATAGTTAACTTACTTTTTAGAAGTTATTAAGTACTGGGATCTTTTTGCTATAATCTTGAAGATTTTATTCCAAATAGGAAATAAAGTCACAACTTTATGTTGCTCAGTTTTCACAAATAACTGGGAGAAGCTAGATGATTAACTTGACAACAAAGGGAAAACTCAAGCATGTGCCCAGCAACACAGACTGGCTATCAGCAGCTTAAATTGCTCCAAGAAATTTCACGGAAGTGATGTTAGCACTTCTTTATCTGTTCCAGCTAATCCCCAAGACATGCTTCTGAGATAAAGTGTCTATTATTTTCATCTTGCCTGTAGGTAAAGGAAGGCTCAAAAGAGAGCCAAAGGGTTTCTCCAGGATCACACTCTAAGGTCAGTTTCTCCTGGCTTATATATTAATCTCTGTTCCACCAGAATATGTGATCTATTACTGAAAATGTCATGTCCAGATACAAAGACTTACCTCAAAACAATCCCCAAAGTCGATATGCAGGATCTTTCCACTCAGTCTGTCTAACATCAGATTGGAAGGGTGTCTTTGGTGAAGGAGTGGGAGAAAAAACAGACCATTGGTGACAAACCATTACAAAAACCCAAAGTAAATCACAGCAGCTCCAGCCTGAAAATATGTTTATCTTCATGAACAAGAACAGCCAGTGACAGCTTGCTTGTCTGAGATCTTCAATCTCAGGATGAACAGCAAACCCTCCTGACAGTGCATCTGTAACATTACTTTTGTAATTACCTCTCATGAGTTAGAGATCTTCTCACCTTGGAAGATAAATAACCTCCTAGACAAGAACTATCAGTACATTTCTTGGATATGAATGTTTATTTTTCAGTTAGGATAAATTTTTCCACTTGTTTTATGTTTTTTAATTTTCTTTTCAGTGTAGAAAAATGTAATGCATTATGCTGCACTTGAAGTAACACAAATCGTTTTACCATCAACAAAGAAAATCAGACTAGCAAAACTACAGTGCTGTATTCATGCTTACATCCTCCAGACTTGTTTTATTCAATTTTCAAATGTTTGTAATTTCATGTCAGAGACTTTAAAGTTCAGAAATAAGACCTCTTGTTATTAAAACATACAAGAGTTTAGCTGTTTTTGCATTACAGATTTTAAATCTAATATGCATTGTCTTCAAAAGTATTTTGCAAGTTAAATTGTTAAGAAAGTGGATGAAGAAACATTTCCCATTCTGTGAAAGGGCAAAATTAGAACTTGTGGTCCTTAATGTAGTTCCATGTGTATTCATTTCAAAAAAGGGAAAAAGTCTTATTTGTACTCAAGATACAAAAACTGCATTTCACACCTGCAGTGCTGAGAATAACAGCAGCATAATTGTGACCTAAGATGGTATCTCTACAACTCAGCAGCAACCACAATGGAAGATGTTATCACAAGAACAGATTCAAGGAATGAATTGATAGGCCTTTACAGTCTGTGCTTTTAAATAAAAGAAACCTTTACAGCTTTACTTACCTGTCCCCAAGGCCCAAAATGTACCCAACCATTGACATCACAGCAAGTGAACGGGTGTAATTTGTTCTTCTGTCAAACCACACCTACAAGTGGAGATAAAACAGAAAAAGCCAGGCAGGTATGTAGCATGTCTCGGTATATATTATAATTGATGCATTAACCAGAACTGTGATATGCTTAGGTTGAGTACTCTGTCAGTTTGAGGGGGTTCAAACACCCTGTGTCCTTGAATTAGATGTCCAAGTCATTAAGAGAACATACTCTGAAGTCATTCAGAGAATATATTCTGAGGCTTCTGCTTTTCTCTCCCCTGCAGAGTATATGGAGACTAAAATCTCCAGCCTTGTGCTTTGCACTTCACTTGTGCTCTGAGCCTTGTAAGGAGACACACGTGGGGGATACACGTGTGGCTATGTGATCTGCAGTGATTTAGCTGGGGTTTAGGAGAAATCAACTCCATCTCTCATTTATTCTGCAGAGAAGATAATTACACACTCTGCTGTTTGCCAGTACTTGTGTTGAACTCACCTCTGAGCTTGGACTTTTCAACCACAGCAGTTTGGCAAGGTCATCCCCAGCTGTGTTATTGACAGCATGTTCAAATACTTCTACTTTCTGCATCAGAGTCAGGTGGTCATAGTCTGGAGCCATCTGTAATTCAGAAGTGACATTCAGCAAATTAAAAAGCCACCTTCAGTAGCCTCTGGTTGTACTACAAGAAACACATTAATTATAAATAATTTTGTATCAAGTTTATACCTAAATTATTTGCAGATTGACCTGAATGTTTCAAACACAGCCAGATAATCACACAACAGTGAAGAATTCTTTTTAAATGGGATAGCAAATGATTTAGTATCCACAAAGTCAGTAGCCCACAGCACAATTTAACTAAAAAACTGCAAAGGTAAGTATTTTTCAAAAACCATTATCCAAATAAAGTCTTCTGGGCTGGCAAACACTTTCCTTTTTGGCAGGAAATTCCAAATTTTCTAGTAGTGTTCACTTTCTCCAGTCTGCCTAATTTTGGCCCTGCTGCTTACACACAATGCATGCAATGCCAGCAGCATGGCAACCTGTGTGAGACACACCACAGTCATGCAAAATTCCAAACACAGATGGCAACAACTTGTGGTCACTGCCAAAACTGGAATGGAGAAACAAATAAACATATGGCAAACTGTAACTCTTACCTAATATATTTCACTTATTGTAGCAATCAGAAAAGAGGCAGAGGAAGAAGCCTTGCACCATTTTGCTTCATTAAGACACTGGTGTCCTAAAAGAATGCACCAAAACCTCTGCCAGCTTTGCCCCTTACCCTGAGCATGATGCGATGCTCGATGTTGAGCAGGATCTTTTTCTTCTCTCTGTAGTCTCGGATGAGAGCGTGCAGCGTGTCACAGTGGGGCACCCAGCCAATTAAGCCTGAATTTGTAGACAGTGGAATGACAGCATATCTCTGGATGCTATGGGAAAAAAATGGAGAATCACAGCTCGAATTGTTGTATATTGTATTGTAACTTACTAGATTTTGAGATGCTTAAAAGAGCTACTGTTAAATCTGATTCTGGTCCAAATTGTCTTGTTAGTAATTCCTCTGCTTGTCTTTTCAAACTGACTTCAAACGCCCATTTTGCACAGATTGTTGCCAGATAATCTACAGATAAGCTCAAAGTTTATGTGGTTCTCACTGAAAGGCTGCTTTCAGAAGGTACATGTTATGTCACCCATGATGATCTGTTATTGCACATGATATTTGATGTGTTCTTGCTTGAAAGACTGCAGAATTGCACTCAGTGACTCTTGACGAAGCTGTTTAGTGACTATAATAAAAAAATCTTTAGCAAAACCCCATTCTCAGGCTCCTAAGGCAGTGCTCAAGGTGTCTTGAAACAGGTATTGCTTCAAAGACTATAACAATTTACAAGATAGGACTCTAATTAAACAAAACAAACAATCCCCTCAGATACATTTCCTCCACGTTCGAATGCTATGAATGCTGTTTTTCTTTTTAATTAACTTAGTTCCAAGACTTGCCATTTCTTCACAAAACAACTGCTTGTGCCAAGGGTTACTTGCAAAGCTGCACCTGTGTAAGGAGTCACATATACACAAGCACTTTCAGTGGTTATCCAGAGCACACACCTGAGGTTCTTACGAAGAGAAGTTGGGTCATTTGCCAGCAGAGTGTTGACCAACCCAAAAAGCTGCATCACTCTTTCATCTTGGCGAAGGTCTTCGTGACCTTTCAGAAGGAACACAAACTCATGCCCATTGCTTCCTGCAAAAGAATTAGTGCACAGAAGTTTGTTCTCATTGAAAAAACACACAAGACTAAACACAAATGCACCCAAAAACTGGAAAGTGTGGCAGTCAGACCAACTAAGAAAAACCTCACTTGCAAGGAAAGGCTGGAGGTTTTACCAGGTAAATATATAGTTTATATAGTAAATGTATAGTAAATATATATAAATAAATAGTAAATATATAGTAAATATTCTATAATATATAGTAAATATAATACAATACGATATAACGTAATGTAACATAATGTACTTAAGGTAAGGTAAGATAACATCATATATAGTAAATATATAGTTTGACCTAAGAGCAACTGTTTAAATACTTGAATAACTAAGTGAAAACTGCTCTTACCCATTAGTGTCAACTTCCTGGGGCGCTGCTTGGAGGTGATGACCTGCAGTGAGGGTGCAATGGACTGAATCCGTATGATGGGCTGGTTGGGATCATATGTTCCTGGCACTGCCAATTCCAGATCCCGGCACATTAAGAGTTTTGGTGACACATACTGTAGTTCCAAAGAAGTGAGCTACCAAAACCAAAAGAAATACAACACCTTAGAATTTCAGCTCAGTCTCACAGAAGCATCTGAAGAGCTCATGCTGTCAAGGGACCTAAAACCATTCAGGCAGTCACCAATACTTCAGGCACTTGCAGGAAGTGCTGCATAAACACCAAATTTGCAGCAAACCCGATGCAGTTACTTCCAGAATACTGAATTAGTATGTTCTGAATAATCAGAAAACATAAAGCAAAGGTTGGTATTGATAACTTGCACTGTAAGACCCACAGTAGATCTGAATCTCCCCCCTCACCTGTGGCAGCTGCTTTGAGATACGTCGGAACACGTGATAATAGAGATCCCAAGCCTGAGTTAGGTCCTTGACATTTCCTGATTTCATATACTTTCTGCACCACTCTTGAGCTTCCATGAGATCTCTGCCATAGGCCTAGGGATTAAAACAACAGAAAAAAGAATTTCAACAGACTGTAGTGTAACATGTGGAGACCACTTAACACCTACAAAGAACATCAGAGTCTCTCTTCAAATCGCACTATAAATACTTGATCTCACATTTTTATGACAATCAGAATTAAAGATCTGCATTGAATTTATCAAACAACATTGCTCACAAGTAGATTTCATTATAGGAGACAACTGAATGCTTAGAATCACTCTTTAACAGTAGGCTTACAAGCTCAGTTAATTCTCTGTTATCTGTGCTTGTGCTTACTGTGAACAAAGCAGAATGATTAACTGCAGAGCAGTTGTTTTCCAGTCCCTATCAGACATCCTGCCAGTACAAGACTCCAGGGCAATTCAGACTACCATGGCCTCCTACAGTCACCAAAAGTGACACAGATCTGAAGATAAAGATCAGTAATGAAATCTGCAACTAACATAATGAGTCCCAAAACGTTCACTTTTTGTGTTAAATGGCAAAGGTTCTTGTAACACATCTGGGGCAGGTGGCTGCCCTGAAGAACAGCCTCTTGGCCATTTGCTGATACCTGATTGAAGGATGTCTCCTTTAAAGTCTGGGGCCCTCGCTCCATCATTGCATGAAGTGGTTCCAGCACCTCAAACATTCCCTTTACATTTCTTTCTCCAAAATACAGACGAGATGCCTCTTCCAGTCCTTCGTGCCACATCTCGTGCCATAGGATGGCCACACGAATTAGCTCTTCACTCACCTGTTTTAGGGCAGAAAAAAAAGATTAAATGCCTAAAGAAATCCCTGGGACTGTGTCCTGACATAAAATTGCAAAACTCCCTTCTTCTCTAACGTTATGAAGTATTTGTTCCTGGCAGCCAGGGGGAGCCACAAGAACTACCACAGTGACAGAACATTTTTTTCTGTAAGAAGCTGACCAGGCTTTTCTCACCTTACTTGTCACCTTTGAAATTTTCTATATGCTTGTGCAGCTTGGCCTGAAAGCAGTATTTATTCATAAAAATCTTCATCAAATTAATTACATTACTCTTTCCATGCTATGCTCAGCAGGTTTTGTTTCTACTTTCCACTGAGCAAAAACACCTCTTTATGGAACACAGGTTTTTCATGTATTTCTTCTCTAAATTTATTCATAAGGAAACACAAAAACTCAGCGTGTGGATTATTTTAAAATGAAAGCATTCTCAGGAAATTACACTAATAGTATAACTTCTACCAGTTGCAAACACCTCAAATCAATTGCACCTGAACAGAATCAACAATGAATAGTCATTTTGTGTTATTACAACTGACTTCTATCCATCCAACATAACACACTTAATGCTACACTGAGCACTCACCATCATTGCCTGCTGCACCAGAGTGTTGCTGTGCTCACACATGTTTTTCAAGATCTTATTTGCAGCATTGTGCCGAGCCGTGGTCGTAGATTTAGAAGCCACAGTCAAAGGATAGATCAAAGCCTGCAAGGGACAGCAACCAATAATAATTTAGAACCCCACAGAAGAGCTACATAAATTTAAATAATTAGCAAAGCATTAACAAATAGCAGCCTTAGGGATAAACAGAAGGAAGCAAGCTCTCTTCTGGAAACTGGTGGTAGGAATTTACTACCAAAAATCTTCTGATCCAAAAGGCTGCCAAGACTTTTATTCACTGACTAGCAGAATGACATTGAAAGCCTCTTACAAACTGGAAGAATAAAAATAGGTTTTAGGATTTTGTGATATTCCACACCGTGGAAAGAAATTTAGATAAAACCTGTGAGGTAGGTTCTTAGTAGTCATGTAAAGACATTTAAGCTGATTTGCACTACCCAGGAGACATTAAATTACATTAGACAAAGAGTTCTTCCCAGACTGCATGGCTCATTCACTTCTTTCCACTTTCATGTGAACAGTGCTGAGTTGAAAGCAGCAGCAGAAACTGTCCCCATGCTCACTGTCATCCCTTGCTGTGACTGACTGTGCAGGCACCTGACACCTGTGAACACTGCCCCTCTAAGCTGCCCTTACCTGGGGATGGTAACGCCCAATGTCCGTGAGCAGCTGGTGAATGAGACGTCCCACCAGTGGCCGAGGGGTGTCAATCCTGGCAATGAGCTGAGGGATAACCTAGTAGTAAGGATAAGGAAAATAAACACTCCTGTCACCTCATGTTCAGTTCACCAGCTGTTCTGCCCTCTCCTAGACACCTCACAGCCTCTAAAGGAGACAGGGAAGCCCATCGCTCATTTTTGAGTTGGTCAGAGGGTAACATGAGGTTCCAAACAGAAATGTACAACAGCTCAGTGAGATCACAAGTGTTCTGTGCAAAACTGTTACAGGATCCTACTATGGAAAGATGTATCTTGAAGTACAATGCTTAAAAAGGAAATGAAGTATTTTTTAATTTAATTACAAGAATCATCCTACAAGGCAATCCTGAAACAGATTGTGAACTACATCAGAGCACGACAGTGGTGTTTTATACTTGATCACCACTGAATGCATGTCATCTTTAATTTAAGAATTTTCATTTTTTCTCATTAATATGCACTAAACTGCATATAAATACAGAAACATTTCTCATTTTTTTATTCAAGATGCTTGTTAAATCAGTTACAGACTCTACTGCACACTGCTCTCAGAACTCACCTACAGAGGATGGTTTAGCAAGGGATCATAATGGATATCATGCAGCAAATCCCAAACTACCCCCAGAACTGGGATTTCTCTTTGTGTTATTTACCTGCAGCCAAGTGTCTATTTGGATTGCCTTGACTCCTTCTACCAAAGCCTCATTCACATCAGGCCAATGACCATAGTCAAACCATAGAGTAAGGACTCTGACAAAGAGAAATACTTTTGTTAGGAACAAATAAACAAACTCACAACCAATACAAAACAAAACCCACCAACCAACAAACAAATAAAACCCCACCACAAAACCCACAAACAAAAAAACCAAACAAAATCCAACCCAATACCCATTTACAAGCAACTTCTCTTCCCAGAACCCTCAGATAGCAGGGATAATCCGTCTAACAAAAATTAGCCTGCACTGAAGCATTCATTTAACTCAGCCATAACAAAAAAGAGCAGAAATGTGTTCTATCTAATCTGAAACCATGTGCTCTTATCACCTGGATTTCATTTACTATGTGCTTTATTATGTACCTTAGAGTGTCTTGTAGGTTGTTTCCTCGAGACAGAGAAATGGATCGGAAGAAACCCTGGACAGCAGGGACTGTGTACATCAAGAGGGTCTTGGATAAGTCCTTTTAGAATGAAATTGCTGCATTAGTTCTATGCAAGCACATCAGCCCACATGAATCCTAAACTCAAGAAGGGGAAAGAGGAAGATATATGTGGAAATATAGACCTAATCCCCACTGTAGCTGACTTCTGCTCCAACTCTTCACAGGACGTGTTGCTCCTGGAATTTTATGTTTTGCTTGACTACACAAAGGTCTTTCAGCCTAGCAGGGAAAATGCTGTGAAGTGGTTTTATACTTCAGTTTGTTTGCAATGTTATGGACAGCAAAGCAGCCTAAAAACTACCACCTTACTATAACTGGTAAATGAAAGAGATTCCTCAGAGTCTTCCATAAGGGCCTAATCAGCAGAATTTGTTATTGCACTGTATCAACCATGACAGCCACTTCAGTCTCCACTTCAGGTCACAGCTAATAATCACCTGCATTAATTTAACCTGTAAAATTCTTCTGTGTCTAAGCAGTAAGTACCAATCTGCCAACATGAAGAGGGAGGAGGGAGGGTACCTCAGTGACTTTTTTCTGCACTGGGGATGGGATGGGGCTGTTCTCAGTGCTCTCTGCATCACTCTCACTGTTGCTGCCCTCGGTGTTGGCACTGGTGATGCTGGCTCCGCTGGCGTGACGCAGCTTCTTCTTCTCATCTCTGGCCTGGTTTTGATGTTTATAGTGAAGCACTGCTTCAAAGTTCATCACTGCCCAGGCATGCCAGGCCTGCCAACAGGAGAGAACAGCACATGACTCCTTTCTGCAACAGGCACTTTCTAATTGTTAGATATAATCCAACATTTCTGTGTCTGCAAGCAACAGCAGTAAGGAATACCCTGCAGACAACACAACGCTTTGATTTCTCTAATTGCTTGTAATTTGAACTGTCTTATTATCTTAAATAATATCATGTTGAGTTCTTGGCCTGGAGCTCGCTGTTGAATATTAAAGCAAATGAGCTCTGTACCAAAAATTAAATTATATTTCCATGTACTTTAATTTTTCAAATTAAAAATTTTAAAATAAAAATTACTAAATTAAAAATTAGTATGTTAGGACTTGAGGATGTGTAATAGGAAAAAATACAGCAGATGGCTGCCCCAGAGAAGATCTGGCACCAAATATTAATTGAAATATTACAATCCTGAAATCAAATGCTCTTTGGAGAATTAACAACAGGGCTGCTTTCCTTGTTCAAGTATACTGACCGAGAACAAGTTAAATTTTTCTATTTTCTTTCTCCTTCACCGCTAACTGACAACAGGAGAGAGTCTCAAAAGCAAGAACAGAAACTGAACTGTGGCCTAGTTTTACCAACCAGATAAAATTCTAAACAAGAATCTCATGGTTGCCTTGGCCCACTTTCTCTGTTTTTTAGTTCTGTTTTGTTTTTTTTTTTTTTATTCTACTGGCAGTACCAAGGCAGAAAGTTACAGGAGATCTTCCAGTGAACACCCTCCTTTCCTGTAGTATGGGATTTAATATAATTTATCTGGAAACTTTTCTGTAATGACCTTGTACCAGTTGCGATCATGCTCCGTTGCAGCACTGTAGTATTGCAAGACTTTGGGGATGGTGCTCTCATTGATGCCTTGCAGGTTCAGCTGCCACTCACCCAGTTTCAGGAAACACCTAGTTAAGCAAAGGGATTATTGATTCAAGACCTAAAATGAAAACAAAGCCTCTGGATGAAAAGGCAAACTTGCTCTCTGGAGTCTAAAAGACATTCCATGTGGTGAATCGAGCCAGAAAGCCTTTCCTGCAGGCTGGATGCAAGATTCAAAATATCTCTTTCTTGCTTGTAGTGTGGAACTAACTAGTTGAAGGTTTAATTTAAAAGGAAAGGTGGAGATCAAACTTTTTTCCCCGTCTGTATTGAGTTATAAAATAAATGTAAGAAGCAGGTAACAGCAACATTCAAAGACTTCATCAGTCTGTGCAGATAAAATGCATACACTTGTGCTGGTGAGCTGTAATGAGCTCAGTGAATGAGCCTTCTGGGGAGAACACTGACAAACAATGGAAACACAGAGGAACTGTTCTTCCCCCAGCCAGAACCCCATTAAGTCATTCCCTCCTAGAGGAAAGGAAAAACAACATATTTTTACTGCAGCAGGGTGGGGTTTGTGCAAAACTTAAATACTTTGCTCCCTCAGCAGGCTTTAAATGCCACAGTTTACATGGCTGTCCTTTCTATATTTTGAGTTTTCCAGAAAGCATTGTGCAATTTTTAATACTGTATACAAATCATTACTAATTTGTATAGTAATGAAAAAATAAGACAATGGTGTTACCAAGGGTTCCTATTCTCATAAAAACAAATTGAGTGCACGCTTCCCTTCAAAAAAAGCAAACCTTCAATAGAAAGTGCTCTGCAATTTTTAATTTAAACTGAAAAACACCAGTATTAGAAGAGACCATCACACGCTGGGCACCTACTGCCCAAAGCACTGCTTGACAGCCAGTCTACTTAACACAGATGTGCCAGGTGTGTGGGAAGTGTTTCCTTCCTAGTGACTGAATCTCCTGAGAAGCAAAGAAACGGAGATGCTGTGAGCTCTGCCTTCTGCCAGTGAAACACAGTGCTGGAAAAATACAACCAGGCACCAGCAACAGATACAAGCTTGTTTAGGCTGACGTGTCCCAGTAACATTTACTGAACATTATGTGGTAGATAAGAATACAATACCAAAGCAGCTAAATGAGAAATCTCCTTCTTTTCATTAAAGCATGAGCTTTGTCTGAAATGTGTAGGGATCCTGCAGCTCAGGAAAGCCTTCTGTTTGAGTCTAGAGCTCAAGGGTGCCCCAGGCCCCTGTGCTGACCGTGCCATGAGCTTGTGGAGCTCCTGTTTGTGCTGCTGGTCCTCGGTGGCGATGGCGTGCTGGGCCTGCTGCTGCATGGTCTGCACAAAGTGCTGCATGTGCTGGAAGGCATCAATCTGCAAAGGGAGGATGGAGCCAGTGAGGGCCACAGGGCTTAAACACAGCTTCTCAAGGGAGAAAGGCAGTGTAGAAATGATTTTCACAGAAATTAAAATATATGGTTTTGTTTTCTTTCAAAGCTTTGCAGCCACTGACATCCTTCTAAAGTCACTTTACGCTTTAAATACACCCAAATAAATGAAGAGGTTAGAAATTCTTGTTATCTCTGAAATTGCTAAACTGAGGAACAAATAACTGCATCCTTCCAAATGCCAGGCACACCTTTCCTGTCATACAGAGAGTCAAAGGTATGACTGACCATAACACAAGTTAACACCGTGCTCTGATGTGCAAGAACTCAACTCTGCCAAAGCAACAAGGTCACCTGTACAGGGAGAAAACTTCAACAGCAGAGAATGTCCTGTTACTGCCCAGACAGTGTGAGATAGAGAGACATCTAGTTTGCACTGAGTATGAACTAAGTCTGGCAATTGCACCAATCAAATGTTTATAGCTTACAAATTGTATCTGATCAGGAAAATACTGAATAGATAGGATAAGAAATCCAGAGAAGCCTACCTATAATATGCTATGGCCAGACAAAACAAAACAAAACAAAACAAAAAGAAGGGAAAAAAAAAGACAAAAACAAAAAGAAGGGGAAAAAAAGGACAAAAAAAGAAGACAATTTGAGAAAATAATGCCTGAAGGAAAACTTGCAGCTTCCTGATCTTCTCTCCTAACCTTTCAGCTTTGGCTAGGCTTGAAGTACACACCATGGGACATTAACTTGGACTTGTTTCAACAAACTGAAGTCTAGATTTCTCCTAAGGTTATTGAAGAAGTACAAATGTGCATTACCCTGTTGCCAGAATATTACACAGGGCAGTAGTGCTAAAGCAACTTGCACTACCAAATTCTGAGGGAAAAAAATCTTTTTAAAATTCCTTGGAAAGAATTCTGAGGTAGGAAAACCCAAGAATAAAGATTTAAGAAAAAAGTATGCACGCTTCACTGGAAAGAATTAGGAGTAAAGCTCCTGCAATCTGCAAGGTCATTTCAGGTTAGGAGCTGCAGAATATGCTCTTGGAAGCCTAATTTACTTATGTGTATCTATATGAGCTGTGCTAGAGACAAGAACTACCTGAACCCAAAATGCCTCATCTATCCTGTTCAAATGTCAGCATGCACAACTCAGTGGTGAGGAAAAAGGCTATTAGCCCAGGGTGAAATAAAAGAAAGGCTCATACTCATAACATTAATGTGGTGCATTCCACAGCTGGTAACCCAGACAGAAGGGACTAGGGTGGTAGGTAAATAACAATCTTATAAATAGTTTTATAAGAATGTAATACCATATTTATAATGGATGTTACTCATTATAAATAGACGAAATATACTGCCAAACCATACCAGTACAGAATGTTGCCTTTTTATTATGTGTCCCTCTCATATCTAGACACACCCAACAATCTGCTCTTCAGTTTCCATTAATATTGAAAACTGATCACCATAATCTGACAGACAGAGCACTAAAGACTGAAAGCAGCAAGTTTTCCAGAACAACTGAATTCCTAAGTTTGTGTGCACCCTTTCTATGGGATATGGCTCAGAATGCAGCTGCTGGCAAAGATCCTTGTTTGAAGAAATGCAATAGGGTTTACTCATCATTTTTTATCTGTTGTTTAAAAAAAGACTGTTGTGGATCTCTGCAAGTGTTGTATGGCTTGTTTCCTTTAGATGCCAGATTTTTTCCTGCTGGATTTGCCAAGTGTGAAAACAGCAGTACTGAAAACATTTTAGGTCAACAAAGGAACCTTGAACTGCTGAGCTAGAAAAAATGGTCATTTCCCACCATACCAACCTACATCAGCAGCTTATTATTTAGGATACCAAATCAAGTGAACACACACAGTTACATAAAACTACACACATCACCAGGTGTAACTATGTATTATTTATCTATTTTGGTATCAGTTTTCCCCCATCTTCATGGGCTCCACTTATTCTTGCATCAGTTAATTTTAGACATGTTCTCCCACCCCCTCAGTCTCTGTGCCTTCTCTCATTCTGCTTTCCACCACTGCACCAATTTCCTGGGCCATGTCCATCTATTTCTTGACCACAAGTCAAACACAGCAAAACACAGTTTCCCTCACAGAGACAGGCAGGCAGAGATCCCACATACTTCTGGGGTCATTTACTGAAGACTGTAAGAGGTAATTTCACTGCTTTACAGAGCCAACAGAATAGGGCCTCAGCAATAGCTCCTTCTGCCTTTTTAATTCAAATAAAGAATAGTTAGTTGTGGCAATGCTCCCACAGCAATGGCTCTGCTCCAGTGCTGGCAATCCCAAAGGCAGAAAAAATAAAAGAGATGTGGCAGAATATGAGGATAAATGAAGGCTTTAATGTATATTAAAAAAAAAGATAACTTATCCAGTCTGGAGCTTACTGGATTTGATTATGTAAGTTCTCCCTGTGTTGCCATGTCAAAAACATTCTCCCTGGGCTCTCTGGAGCCAAACTGTTCCCATGACAAAACTCCATGAATTTTTCAGCTGTCTTTCAGTTAGAAATTTCCAATAACCTCTTTAGTAAAAATCAGTTTTGTTCAGCAACTAAGTGCAAACTGTTCAGGACACTTCTAAAACTGGTAATAACCCTTCCCTTCACTTCCCTCTTTCAGCATGTAACCCTGAGCACAGGTACAGTGTAGAGACCTGGCAATCAGAACAGTGGATGAAAAGTCAAGAAGCAAACCTACACAGGACAAAAGAGCTACTATTGACCATTAATCTTGGCTCCATCCCTTGGGTACCAGCTACTTGTCCAGCAAAAATAATCTTTCCAAATATGAAATAAAATTAGGGTCAGGTTTTCTCTGCCTTACAGAGTTTTAAAGGAAATAAAAAGCTTACGATCTGAATAAGGAAAGGAATTTGTTACTCTCTTTTAGGGGAGCAAAATTAAATTTTTGCTTTGCCATTCAGCCTTGCCTTGGTTCTGTGGGGAACATGAAGAGCTAGTGTAATGTTTGAGCACTGCACAAAACCTGAGCAGTGAAACAAAGTCCAGTGTTCTCCTGTACCTTACGGGCGCTCTTCCACATGTGCTTCATGTAGGCGTAAGTCACTTGGGGATGGACTGTGGGCAGTGGGTGATCCAGCTGTCGAGATGGATCCACTCCCAAGAGCAGGACAAGGGTCTTATGGGCCAAAGCCTGGAGAAGTGGCAAAGACAAAAAAGCAGGTTAAAACAAGCTCGTTGTTACCTCCAGCTCAGAGTGCTTCAGAATTGCCCAACTCTAAAAAATTACATCTGACCCTCCAGATACAATGCAGACACAGCAGCCTCCCTGGACTCATAAGATACCACATGATAAACCATATGTCTTCCTTTGGATCAGAGCATTAGATTCTCATTTCAGAAACCAGTAGAAAGTGTAAAGTCTCTGTTTCAAGTATTTGGTGGTAATTTTTGTGGTGAATGTTAAAACAGGACTGTAATGTTCAACAGTAACATCACATTCTAGATTTGACTCTCTGCTCTAGCAGAGAGAGCTATTATTAATAATCCCCAGTACTGCATAAAAACTTCCAGTTATAGCATGCAATGAAAACTGGCCCAGGGGCTCTCAGGTATCATATCAGTTCCACAAAAATAAGTTTGGTTACAAGCATGAACTCTATGCTGGTTACAATTAAAGCATTTCAACAATTTCTGACAGTTTCTTCCTCAGAGGAAAACCCATCCCACTTGGGCAATGAAAGCATTTAAGAATGCTCAAGGCTGAAGCAACACAGCAAAGCAAATCATCTGAAAACCTGCTGAAGAGGACAGAGCCTGACAATGCTCACCAGCCTCCCACTCTTGCCACACAAGCTGGCATACTTGAGCCAAGTTCTCATGTCCTCATGAGGATTCACAACAAGAGATCGGACCATCAATATTCTTTGCCAGTCCTCCACGATTCGCTGACAGCCCTGGGAGGGAAGAGAAGGGAGAACTTGTTAGTGTTTGGTCTCCAGTGCACTGTAAAGAGCCTTGATTCAGAATTCGAAGGGACTTCCATCAAGATAGAGACTTCTGTGCCCATAATTCACAGCAGACTGACATTAGGAACTATTTCTTTAACAGTGCAGTGTGTGAGGAAGGTTCAGTCCATGACTCTCACAATCTGCAGGCAGCTCAGTGCTTGCAGTCTAATGATACCCTCTAATGGAAAGAGGAGAAAAGCTCCTAAAGCTGAAACACATCCAAGAATCAGATAAACCCTTCATACAGTTCAAAGTGAGTCTAAGTGCCTTCTCCACTTATTCTTGGTTTAAGTCTCAACATGGAAATGGTAGAAAACCAAATGGTTGCAAAGATATTTTTGTTATTGCCCTTTTTCTTTTCCTTGCATGTACTGCTTTGGGAGGCTGGCACCTCTAAACTGGTTTTCTGCCAGAAAACCACTGCCACTGGTTTTCTGCAGCACCAACTGCTGTACTGTTTGTGCAAGCATTGTCTGGTTCTTGTCTGTCTGATGGGAGAGGCACAACACTGTCAGAAGAGGATGAGTCTGTATTTCAAACATCCGAGGATACTACAGAGATGTAGAATTGTGGAAGGGACCATAAGAACTAAATCCATGGTGCTGGATATAGTGGCCAACTACAGGGTAACAGTGATGAAGTTTCTATTCAGCCAGAGACTACTTGGTTTTGAGGTAAACAAAAGATTTTCCAATGGCAGCAAGGACCTTCACACCAAAGAAGTTATTTTTTCCCTTTTTCTTTTCTCCCAAGTTGAGGACTGGGAAGTCAGGCAAAGCTTGTTCCCTAACATCCAAATAAACTTCTTCCACTAGGCATTTAAAAACTATAAAAAACACCTATAAAACATTCAAGAACTGTATGTACTGCTTTCAAGACTATAAAAAGCTGTATTCAGACATTACACTTCCTGCCACTTCAGTTTCTCTACCCCAGTGGAATGGTCCTGAGCTTTTCCAGACAGGAATGCAGATGGGAGACTAAAAGCTTTGTCACAGTTTCCCAAACAGCTAAAAAACATACAACAGGCTTTCATAAGGTGGCAGATTACAGCAGTGCCAGTGAAGAACTCTGCACAGGGAGAAGTTCTTCCTTCAGGCAGCACTTCACCTTAGTTATGCCCCTTTTTTCTTTTACCCTCTTCTCTTGCAGGAATCAAACACCTTTTTAAACAGTATTCCTGTATGTACTACTGCATCTGAGGATATTCACTTTCACTGTAGGGATGCCTCTTGTAAGGAAGTAGTGTCAAATATTTGTCTGATTTAAATTTTCAGAGATACTTGGGATTTTTGGTGTTTAGAGTAAGAAAGGCACAAACTTCTCTTTCAATACAGGAAAATCAACATTCCTAAAGGTCTCTTCTGAAAGGTCAAGGTTAATCATAGCATCATTTAGATTGGAAAAGACCTTTATGATTATCAAGTCCAACCACAAACCTAACACTGTCAATTCTGCCACTAAGTAATGTCCCTAAATGTTACCCATCAGCTGGAAATGTTCTTGCAAGAGATCCAAAAGGAACAGGATAATCTTTAATTTTACAAGCATGTGAATTCTCTGACCAGTTTTCCAATTGGAGAGAATTCACTTCCTAAAATGCAGCCAGCCAGGTAAGAAACTCAAACTAGCCTGATCTAAACCAATATTTCCAGATGTAATCCAATATTGAGATAAGCAGCCTTGGGGATCTTACTAGTGTCTCTCTTCTGGACACATCTATTTCAAGGCTTAGTTCACCTTTTTGAAGTGTCACATGAGCAGAGACCTCAGGAACATTAACCTGACAAAAAAATAAAAGCCCAAACCAAACCCCCAGGCAACCAGGACAAGCACAAAGGAGATGGAGCACGCAGCCATGTGAGCATGGAAAGAGACATGGAAAGATTTGCTGAGCCACCACACTGACTCCAAAGGAAGCTGTTCATGCCAGCCCAACAGCATCTCCATCCCTGACCTCTACAGGGATGTACCTGCAGCCTTTCCCACCAGATCTGGCGGATGATCTCACGGCGCTCTGGTACAAGTTTGTACTGGATAACCTCTTCCAGCTCTGACAGCATCTGGCAGGATACCATGGCCTGAAGGAAAAAAAATCACATTCCATCCCAATCACTACAGAACAAATCTATAATTAAGGAACAGTATTTTGGCATTGAAATCTTAAGTGCACAGGCTGCCCAACAGATGAGCAGCAACTGCTACATACTGGTACCTAGAGGACCTGCTGATTCAAACTGCCTGAAAGTCAAATTTTATTTCTTTTTTTTTTTTTTTTGGGCAGGCAGGGGGGCGTGGACCTCACTTCACTTTTAGTTTGTCCCAAAGCTGCTCCTGCAAAGTTGTATTTCTTATCTGACAAAAGCCATTTAGCTTGTGGGCCTACATAGGTCTTATGCTTGAGACAAGCACTACTCTGCAGTTTAATGCAACTTTTAGAGACAGTGTGAAGCAGCAATGAAGGGAATGAAGGCTGAGAGCTACACTCACCCCATAGGCTCGACTGTAACTCTCTCCTGCCATGGCAGTCAGCTCAGCATCCAGCAGATCTCTGGCTTTGTCAATGCACTGAAACAGAAGATATTGGGGCAAAGGTAGAGTGCTTCATCCAGAGTCAACTGCTGAAGCTGCTGTTCAGCTGTTCCACCTCATGAACAAAGCTGGCATTGTTCTCACTCTCCAACAAGAACTAGGAAAGGATCTTATAAACAGAAAGATTTGACAGCAAAACAGTGTCCAGGGCATATATAAGGGAAGTCAGGGGAGTTTCATTCATCACCTGCACAGTTTGAAGTTTGTCTTCCTAGAAAATCAAAGTTTGCAGTATTTCTAATCCTACTGTGATTTGTAGAGATTATCATCAACAACATTTGTAGAGGAAAAGTTCACATTTTAGTGCAAGAGAGTTGGTTATAAATCAGAGCCTCAAGAAATGTCTCTTGATACCACAGAATGAAAGAAAATAGCTTTCACTGTTTTATATAACCCAACAGGATTTTATGAATTTTACAGGACAGCAAATTCCATTTCTCATCCTCAAACTAAGACAGGCTCTTCAAGCATGAAATAAATCCTGCTCTAGTTCTAGTCATTATATAATCTCTCACCTATAGCTTTTCCTGTTCAAAATGTTAAAGGTTAATCACAAACTCTACCCTTTTGAATGCCTGGTTAATTTTACTGTGCACATCACCCAAAAATCTATGTACGGGTTTTGACAGCACAGATTGAATTACTCCTTTATCTAAGCTGGCAAGCCAGCACAGAATTCTCAGAAATAGGACTTGAGCTTCCTTGGAAAGTAAACAACACATTTCACATCTACAGAGTCACTCTGAAAATCTCCTCTGTGAAAAACAAGCACAAAATACAGCTCTATTTAATAGACTCATTCCTTGCCTTGGTATCTCAATCTAAGATTTGAGATTTATCAGTGCTACCAGAAAAATTAAGATTATTGTACATGATACATGTGAGCACTTCACTGAAAAAGCTGTAAAAGACAGAAATGCACAAAAAAATCCATTAGAAATCTTACAGGTGTCTCAGGCATTCCCAGCAATTTACAATCAGTGTCTTGCAGAACAGAACCTCTGCTGAGATAATCCCTGTACCCTGCCTGTCTAGAAAAGAGGCACAGAAGTAAAAAAAGCCAAAAAATGACTAAGGCATTCTTATGTTCTACAGCACTAGACCACTACTATCTGTCAATACATTCACTGCTATGTTTCTGGAAATACAAAGTAACATTTATCACCCAGGTCTAATATACCCATGGAAAAAACATTATTGGGCAATTCATAAGCTATAGCTAACTGCTTCACTACAGCCTGTTTTCCCATGGAACTCTGTAGCCTAGAACATCTTAAACCAGGCTTTGGGATACCAACAAGGAAGATAGTTACTTGCTGAGCTAGTGAGAAAAGGTCTTGATGCAGTGCCAGCACAGCCCTGTAGAAAGCCCCATCATGGGTGTCCCTGGGGATCATGCAGGTATATTCTTCCATGCTGTCCCACTGACCTGCAGAGACACAGATATCCTCAGTAACACAACAGCCTTCTCTGCAATGTGGGAGCACAACACAACTATGATTAGTGCTGCTTAGACATCAGTGCCTAGGCCTGAGTGCTGTGTGGGACTTCTGCATTTAAGTCAGCTCTCCAACAGCTTGTCTTTGGTAGGGACACTATTATTTACATAAACATACACAGAGCTACAGACAAGAAAAACACGGCATTTTTCTTTTAGACAAATTGTTATCCTTGTGGAAAAGGTTCTTTCATTCTTTGTGATGAAACAATTAAAATTCTGACACTGCCAGAACATTTGAATGAATTAGTGCCCTACAAAGCAAAAGATGAATTTTTCTCAGCAAAGGCTGGCAGAGAGCAAGTGATTCATCAGCTTCTCTAGTAAATATCTCACTAACAACACAAATGGACATAGATTTATTCCACTTAAGACTGTCTGCTCAGCAGACACAGCCTCTAAAATGCTCAACAAATACTGCTCTTGTTGTAAATAAGAGTCTACAACAAATCTGAGAAAGTTTTCCTATCTCATTTCCAGCCTGAGCTCTGTTCAGTGTAAAGCCATGGAGAAGTGAGCATTCAAGCAGCTCATCATCTGCTCAGACCACACTAGGAGACTTGATGTAAATGCAGATTTTCCAAAAGATTTCAATATGCAATGACAGTTACTTCATTTCCCAGTGTCAATAATGTGGATCCCTGATGCTGCTGTTTCCTGTATTCTGTAGTTCTGAAGTAAGTTAAAACTATCTGTGTTTGCACCTTGTGGGCTGTCACACACCAGCACAGGAGGATACATTACCTAGACCCCAAGCAGCAGCAGCAGCCATCCTGGCCATCTTAGCTTGAGTTTCATCATTCACCTGGGTCCACTTTTCACAGCATTGCTGGTGGAGCTGCCCCCTAAGAAGAATCCACAACTTCTGGTCAGCAAAAAAGCCTCTTCCAAGAATTCTGCCTCATTGAACAAACACTTACCACTGATAAGACAACAACCAGCCCCATCATTCTTTTTATAATGAGTGGAGAACAGGATTTGACTCCTCTGGCCAACTCAACCATGCTAGTCTGATGACAAATGCCATATATATTTTATATATACAAATATCATAATATTTTTTTCATCAGAAAGTAATTTTAAGGCACACTATGTTTTGAAAATACACATCCAAAGAGAAGTTTGCATTTGTTCCTCACCAGCTGTTAATGCCTACTTTAAAATTGAACTGATAATGTCAGTCTACAACACAAAAAAAAAAAATTTTCAAGAAAATAAACAAACTACCACCAAAAAAAGGATGCTTTACATTTTTGCAAGTGTCAGCAGAAGAAATATATGATCTGGATAGCTTGGGCATGGCTCCTTCTAGCAAACATTTCGAACTAACACATCAAGTCTGAAGACAAAGACTGCAGAATGAATGTTGCTGTAACCTCATATGAAGACTTGTCATGGCAAGATCTCAGAGGGCATCTGAATCTTTCATCTCCAGTGGAGAGGAAACATCAGGACTTTTCATATTATTTCTTTCAAATCAACTGTGAATGCGGCACTAATCAAACCAATTACCCTGGGTGTTGCAGTTCCAGGACTTCTCAGGCTGGATACTCTGTAGCAGTGAAACAGCTGCCAACTGCCAGGGAGAACAACTTGCCTTCCCTAGTGTCATTCTCTCCCTTCCCAAAAAGGAAGATAAGTTAGTCAAAGAGAACCAATGCTGCCACAGGCAAGATAGTCATTCTGACAGCTTAATGGCCCAGGAGGAAAAAAAAACCAACCCCAAAGCAAATGAAAAACCAAGCCAAACCTAGCAACAGCAGTAAATCAGGACCTCACAGATGCTGATAAAATACTATTGGTCCCAAATGGCTAAGAATGTTTTGGCTGTACTCTCAAAATATCACAGCAGAGTACTGAAATAGTGATGCTACACAATATAATTCTAGATTATATTTAATATAATCCTGTCAAGCAGACCCAGCAGCACTGTCAGTCAAGTTGAATGCTACTGAAGAGTATCAGCAGCCAAACTATGGAACCCTCAGCCTCAGGATGAAATCTCTAGAGTCAGCTGCAAGGCAGCAGACAGCACCTCACAAAAGCACTTCTGAATTGTAAAAACACCTACACAGAGTTGGAGCCCAGTTTCACAAGAGAATTTGGAGAGTCTGCTCTCATCACTACACACTATCAATAGACCCACGATATCTTGCTCCAACAGAAGAAAATTGTCCTTTGCTGATACATGAACAAGTAGGAGAAAGGACACTTAACACAAATACACATCCTGCAGAGGGAAAAATTCTTCAAATCTCTGATGAGAACTGCCTCCTCGTATAAAAGCTGATTGAGGAATGCTCAGTAAGAGGATCTATTTTCCCTGCTGGAAAAGCTACACCCTCCATGTCTCACCCTTGTTTAGAAACAAAAAAGGGCAGAAAAATGCTGCCAGAAGTAGGTTCCTCAAACAGTTCTGTTTCTAGCAGTAAAATGACTTTAGTGGAGAGGAACCTCCTTGCTGTGGTGCCATCCCCTGGGTTCATGTCAGGACCCATCAGGAGAGAGCTCCTCACATGCAAAGTTAAGTAGAAAGGTGGAACCTGGACAAACCCACACCTGCCCCTGGGTAGAACTGCACGCCACAGTGAGCAGGTGCCTTCTCCAATTATCTTCTTGGAATTGAACAGCCAGAAAAAACAGAAGCCCCCAGTTAAGCAGCAAGCTGTAAGTCACCAGCAGCTCACCCTCTCACAAACACTGACTGGAATCAGTTATGTGTTGACAACATTTGACACAAAAGCTTGAAATACTAAATGTCCACAAAGACAAGGCTTAAGAAATGCTGAAAAATACTAATAAGGAAAACCTCACCCTTCTACAAGGCATAGGTCTGACACTGAATAAATACAGCAATCTCTCATGTTTTAATCATAGTTTAAAAAGAAGGGTCACAATGAGCTCCTTTTATGACTGTTTCTGACAAGTTCTGATCAGTTAATGTTTCCTCTATCTACAATGTCTTTCTCTGTTATAAATGGGGTTGACCTGATCATAAGACTGCAGATTCTGTTCCAGAGAGACCTTAACTCACCAGATGGCCAGTCCCAAAAGGCTTAGAGATGTTCTTACCAATTCTGACTTCGATGAACAAAGTGAGATGCCACACAAATGCTCAAAGTAAGCAGGAGTAAATAGGAATTCAGGCCAAAAAAATTGCACCTAAATGACAGCATCCAGAGAACAGAGAGACACCATTTTCCTCAGTCTTCAGGCATTCCCCTCTTACCATTCACCAAGTGCTTCCAAGCAACGCATCCGTCCCAGCATCAGCTCAGGATCATCTTTGTTTGTGTCCATCTTCTTGTCATAGGCCACCAGAGCATCTTCCCATTCATGAAGCTTTTCATACCAGGTAGCTTGAATTTCCTAAGGGAAGGGAAAAAGAAGTAAAAATAAAAAGCAGGATTAACACTGATCATTCTGTATTAATTACCACAGCTTTTCCTAAAAAATTCTGTGTCTATGCTGGTCACTTCACCCTTTTATCATTTTAAATATCCTCATGGTCTTCATGGTGATACAGAGAAGAGCCTTGAGCTACTGTGAAAACTGGAATCCTGGCATTGCTCCACCTGCCCAGAAATGAACTCAGGTTTACCAGAAGGATTAGTCCAACATCACCCCCTTACTCAGAGCCACTGAAATACCAGCTCAGCAGCTGGTGCTTTTCTTTTTGGAGAGGCAGAGTGAGTGGAACAGGAAAAAGGGCAAATCTGTAACATATTCCACTTCCCGTTGTTGCACATACTTGCACTCAAACAAGAAAAACAGCCTTGCATTCAGGAATGGAATGACTAACTAGGAAAAAAGCTCAAACTTTGCAGCTGGCTACTGCTAGGCAATTATTTCATACAGCAGGCAGTATGAAGTTGGGGCTCAATCACACCCTTCACAAGGGAAGGCATTGGTTTGTAACAAAGCCATTAAAAGTTAGCCAAGCAGGGATCCTTATCAACTAAACACTTTTCTTCAGTGTTTCTAGATTTTGTTTCCCATTTTTAAGGAATAAAATGCCTTAATAAAAGAGTACTTTTTTTCTGCCTGTGTTTTCCTGCTCAGTCCTTGGCAGCTCCTGTCTTGACTTAGGCTGCAGAGCAGATTCTTTTCCCAGACCTGTGGGCAGGGTCACTATAAACCATGCTTTGCATGCCAGGTCTTCCACTTAGCCCTTTAACTTCTCACTAAGTCATATTTCAATTAAGTCCCTGAAAGTAGAGCTCACAGCTCCTTTTTAATTTCCCTACATTGCCAATTCTGGCAAACTCTGTGCTTTGAACTACATTTATTGCTAGACTGTATTGCTGCTAAAGAGTGAAGTCAGAATTAGGTAATGCAGAGCTTTGCTCAATCCACCCAAGGAATTACAAGAAGTTGCAAAGATGTTCTGAAGTCTGTATTTCTCCTAGAAAGGATTTATTTTCCAGTGCAGGTCAAAACCACACATAATCCTACACTAGAGGACTTCCACCATTTTGTGCTTATACCTGGTTCCCACTTTATAGTTACTACTTAAAGAGGCTGGTTTACTGTGCTTCCATGCCTGCCTTCCTTTCCCTAATCATCCTAAAACACTGCAACAATCACCACTGCAAAATCAGCTTTTTACCAACAGAACTGCCAGGAGACCATAGGTGGTTTGGTCCTTGAAGACAAATGACTCATAAAATGAGAAGAAATAATAAAAGGTACATCATTCTGAGAAAGACACAGAACAAATACATAATGGGGTCATTTGATTTTGGTGACCAGTCTAAATTGTAAGGGACTGGTTAACTTGCTATTCTAAATAATACCTGTGAACACTTTTGAGAGAGACTAGAGGTTAACTTCCATTCAATCCTTACCTGGAAGGTGTTGATGCAGTTTCTCAAATCCTTCAAGCTTAGAACAGGAACTTACTCCCTCCCTTCCCAGCTTATCCTAAATAAAAGGACTTATGTTGTCAAGTTGCTTGTTGCTCACAGCTGCATTTAGTGTCAACAGCAGCTGCAAAATTCTCCTCCAAATCAGGTTCTTGCAGCCCTCCCTGTACCCAGCATTTGCTGCCAAGTGCCCACTGAACATCCCTGTAGGCAGCAAGGCCCTTTTTTATGAAAAATGAAATATTATAAGCAGGGATAGAACCTCGATGTGATTGATTGAGAAAACACACCACCACCCACCAGAAAACTAACTACAGAAACCATCAAAACATAAGACATGAAGAAGCAGATCATCCAGCAGCACTCACCAGCTCCCCAAAGTGCTTCATGGCATATTCCAGCACCCCAGCTGCTGCTTCTGGCTGTTGGAGTTTATTGTTAATGCTGGAAAAGGCAGGGAAAGGAAGATGATTTAACACAATTGGCATATTAGGGGTTGGTAGAAACTCCTACTTGATAATACCAAGTTCTATCATTTAGAAATACCAATGGAACACTCTTTTTGTTTAGACTTCCACATCAACAATTAAACTACATAAGGCACACAATGACCATATATTTTCAAAACAATAGGTGCACTATTTATAATTCTCTGCACCTAGTATGAAGACTTGTTACACAAAATAGAGATGGTACATGATTATCAATTCTATGTAACAGCCTGTACAGTGAGAAGAATAGTTGTCAGTAATTTTCAAGGCATGATTTTTCAAACAGCTGTACTTAAGAGCTTTACAGTCCTAATTTTTTCCTCCCCATTCTCTTGAACAGACCACCAACTCCTCTAAAAATCAGAGCAGAGATTTTAATGATGCAGGAAACAGTCTGTATCATTAAAACGGCTGACAAATGTCACCAGGAGATTTCCTAAAAGGTGTGCATCCCTAATTCCAGTTTCACATTTCAGACAAAGCCTCTGCATTGGTACTAACCAGCACTGGCACTTTTCTTTTGCTGGTTTTCAAGAACATGCCAGAAACTGCTGCCATCACAACCAATCCTCAGTCTGTACCAGGAAGGCACTTGTTTTGCAAGGCCAGCTGAATTTTATAAAGCACAAGCAAATAGGCTACTCTTGAACCTGATACTCTATTTTATGATGTACAGCTATTCTCTTAAATAATTTCTATTTCACATGGGTTTTCTTATTTTCCTATCAGAAATGGGGTACTCAGTGAGTAGCACTACTCCTAACCCCCAATTTAATGAGGAAATTAACTTTTTATTAGGCTTCTGCTATTTTATGAAGCTTGTCTATGAACAGCCTCTGGTTCACTGCCCTCCTCTTTCCCTACAACTCTGGAGAACCAGAAGTGCAAATTGTTCAAAGCAACATCACAACACCTGAGCACCTACAACACATCCTACAACCCAATATTAACATTAGTTAATGTTTGGAATGGAAACAGCATAATTAACAAAACAAAACATGGCAACAGAGAGCAGGGCAAAGAGACTCTCAGTGGTTTTAGAGCAGGACCACAGACACAGGCAGCATCAGAAATGCTCTTTCTTGCCTGCCAGAATGGCTGTTCCATTAAGGAGGAATGATTTCCCCCTTAAAAGAGGGCAGGGGATCAGTAAGAGAAGCAAATCTAAAGTATTAAAGGGAGTAATACACAGACAAAAAATAAAAGGGGAATTTTTCAAATGAACGCTACATTTCTGCTGTCTCTGGAAGCCTCCTTTCCTTACAAGTAAAAAATCAAGCACCCAGACATACTCTGGATACCTGTGAAGGTTAAGTAAAATACTCTTGGAAAACAGGCCTTCAAGTTGGTTGAGCTAAGATCAGATTTAGTCAGACTAAGAATACTCCATAATCACAGTTCAAGATGACTGGCACCCAGCAATGGAAGCACTTGAAACAGGCCCATGCCATTTTTTTAGCAAGACAGTCAAAGATCACACTAACTCCAGCAGCTTCCCAAGGGAAAGCTTGGCAGCAGGCCTATAGAAGTGATAAATGGATGTCACATTTCATAACCTGATGATTTGAAGAGCCATTGGCAGGCACATTCCAGTATGTCAGACCATTAATTTCTTCCAAGTTATCTTTCTGGACAACACTTCCTGACAAAATTGACCATTTTCTTTTATTATCTGACAATTAGCACTGCTCTTCTGCCACTCCCTGATGCACTTAATGACTCCTTTTGTTTCTTACTTTCTTGGCTGTCCAAAGCAGAATTAAGTGTCTCAAATCTACTTATGGTTAGGATCAGGCAAAGGAAAGGAAAAGATGGGGAGGTAAAGGAGAAAGACTTTGATTTACAAGAAGACACAGAAGTAGTTGTTAATAACCATAAATTACTCTCCTGTAACACATGATCTAGAACACAGTGAGCAGTGACAGGTAATTCTGTGGACTAAGATGAGCCTCTGACTGGGACAAGCCTCTCCTGGCAGCTGCTTTTCCCTGTGCTCAGGACCATTTCTGCAAAAGCAGTAAATGTTGTGGCTCCCTGCTCCCAGCCCATTCTGTGTACACACGATTTTAACCTGGTACATTCAAAACACACATTAAGAAAATACAACATTCTGTGCTTTTCCTTCTCTTTCACCTTCCTGCCATGAAGGCACTGCTCCTCTCCCTGCAGACCTGAGGAGTCTTTGCTCAGACAGAATCTTCCTAAATGTTGAAACACTCTTAAAAGCACTACAGAGCTATTTTCTAGCCACCATGCTGGAGACTGAACAGAAACAAAAACACTCCAGAAAAGCATCCAGGCACTCAGAAGAGACCCCCAGGGCTAATATTCCAGCCAGGCAGAGTTGCCAGGGGTTTTTACCCACACTGTTGCTACTGGAAATCAGGGCAGTTTACTGGATTAGTCGAGGGGATGGATTTCTCCTTGTATCTGGAAAAAGATATTTATGAAATCTCTCTGGATTAAAGGAGAAGGTGGGAAAACATCTCTCAAGGTATGAGAGCCAAAGCTGTTGGCTAACTTGCTGGACAGTAACTTCAGTCTTTGTTTACTGGCAGATGTCCTTGCAATTATTCCTAGTTCAGAATAATGTAAAATTTAATATTACAGGAAAAGATCAGTTGTTCTCCATATCCACTGAGGGAAGAACATATTCAACAGTTCATTTCTGTTAAAAAGCAAGAAAAAACCTCACCACTATCTCCTACTTGAAGACTTGGCAGGAGGGCATAAAAACATTTTCAGGGCATTTAGAACATTTTAGAAGTTTTTATGTATAGGTTTGGTAGGTCACAGGTCACACCTTATCTCTCAGGAAAGGCCCAAGTATTCAGCTCTACTGCCTGCTATGGGCTGGCAGAACCTTCTAGTACTAATGCTCAAGGTAAAGATTTCAACATTATGTGTTTTCAATGCTAACATACTTACCTAAAATATTCTGAAGCTATTTCAAGACAGAGGTGTCCCATGCTTGCAAGTGGGAGACCACAGAAATAACAGACTTCTTAAGTCATATCAACTAGACTTTTATATACTTTGAATTAATGCACTAATTTCAGTGCTTAATACCCACCATTTTGTTTCACATTTTATTCAATAAACAAAGTGATTAACAAAACAACAAAAAAATCCTCATACTTTCCCTCTAAATGAGCATAAATCAGTTCCAAATCTAATTCTTATCAATGAGTTTGGTATGAGTTCAGCCCACCTGGGCTCACTGTGTAATTAGATTATGCAGAACAATATAATTTAAATTTCCCCCCTGTTTATTAAACAGTATCTCCACTGTAGCCAGAATAATGTCCAACCCTGCCCTGTTTGGAGCACTTGGTCATGATGAGTGGGATATTAAAATGTAAACAAGCCTCCTGATGAAAAACATTCACCAGTTGCTATGTCAGTCTGTCCTTACAAAAAGTGATGTAGCAATTTGTAGGGACAGAGTGACACAGCAATTGCATGTCACTTGGCAAACTTCCTAATGTAAAAACCTTGGCCAAAAATCTTAAATCTTCAAATTTTATTAGCAGTAAAAGGGTACATAAAGCTACTGCTTGATTATTAAGATACCAAAACTGTAGCTTTTACTTGTACACTGAGCTAGAATCACAAAAAGAATAATATTTAAGAGAAAGATAGTCCTATTGCTTGTATATTTTAAAGGTTATTTAAACAGAAACCAGACATGAACTGGGAGTCAAAACCAACTTTTCTGTCTTCAGTGGGAAGAGAACTCAGATGATGGACTTTTCTCCCCTACAAACCCAAGGCATAAATGTGTAATGCTTACTAGAAATATCCTCTTTTATATAGTCCTGGGAGCTTTACAGTTTTCCATTATCTTTGATATTGACAATACTCTCTGTCACTCAGAATATATTAAATTTTCAAGAACTCAGAAACAACCAGACTTTCTCCATCTTCTCATAAAAATTATTAAAAGAAAACCCTTTTATTTTAATAGATCCTTTTCAAGCGGTCCCAAACTTACCCATGAGGGAACACAAACATTTCCTATTGCCAGAATGCATCCCAAACCATAATAGAGAAACCTTATTTTTGCAATAAAGTAGCTTGTATGCAGAATCTAGACAAACTCTTCTTTTTTTCAGTCTCCTCAAATTTGTTTAGAAAGATTCTCTACATGACAGATTTTACCAGCCTCAGCCAAGCTTGTTTTTCCTTCTGAAGAAGTGCTGAGAGCAGCTTCTGGGATTGGAAGGCACTGCTACTTTGTGGAGACTTGGGGGAACAGATAATCCTCTGGCAAAAGGAATTGGCTCTGATGGCCATTTTCCCCAATTCCATGATTTATTTGCTTTCAGGCATCCCCCAGTCCCTGACTCAAGAAATCTCAGAAAACAACCCACAGTCCCCAGAAAACCAATGCATGTCCATTGTGCCACTATAAATTATTCCCATTCCAGGAACAAATATGTTTGAGAAACTGATACCAGGAAAGAACTGTTTTTATTAAAGAGTTGTGATGGTTGAGTGCTTCCAAGCCAGAGCAGCCCCTTCAGCTTCCAGCAAGGAGACAACACATTGCCCACAGGCATCAAAACTGGCCAAATTCCCAATCTTGATATAAATGCTTGCAAATGAAATAAAAACATTCATCAGTTTTGAAAGAAAAATCAGTGAAAAATGTTACAATGAATTTCTTAGCCAGCCCTGCTGCTTAGGCTGCAAAAGGTTTTGTATCACTGATTTTTTTATTAACCAGAAAGCAGAGAAGAAAAATATTGCTAAGCAGGATATCTAGCAAAAAAAAGGTGAAACACAGAAGCAGTCTTTGTGTATTGGCTATGCAAAGAGGGGATGCCTTAAATAAAAAGAAATCACAAATGACAGCAGGAAGTCACAGTGTTTTGTTTCTCATCGAGCCCTCTCCTGTTCCACCTGTCCCATATAATTTCCGAGATTTACAACACATGAAGGTGCAGTACAGTGAATGCTGGAGCATTTATGAACATCTCCAAAGCCAAAGGGGAACAGTTTCCCACTTCCTGGGAGGTAAAAGCAGTGTTTCAGAGCTCCAGCACAGTGTGGACTCCACAATGGGTGAGCTGAGAGCTGCTGAGAGCCTTTGCCACCTCGGCAAGCACCAGGAATGCCAGATTCTAAACATGTGCCAGATGCACATTAAGGGGTTTGCAATGAATGGCTACCAAATGAATAGCCACAGGGCACTGAGCTTTTCTTCTTGTCTCAGCTTTGCATGCACCTGCCAGAACAGCTTCCCAGAGAAGGCAATCATTTAAACTCACCTCTAATTTAATCTGCCCCTCCAGGGACAGGAGATAACTGGTTCTAATCAAGTAATACTAATATATTTGAATTTGGTAACATCAATCAACATTATAAACATATGGCACATACAAATTGAAACCATGTTTAGCCTCAGTTCTCCCAACCACTTCAGAACTACATCATGAATGAAGTCAAAAAGGATTTGTCTCATATTCTTGACTTTAGGATCTTGTCTTTTTAGCTATCATGTACCACAGTATTTCCACATACAAAATACAATGGAGGAAAACTAGGGTGATGGATTTCAGGCCAAATGATGCTCAATTTCTCCATCAGAATTGGGGAAAGAACACGACCCACTCAGTAATCACAGAACTCATTTGTCCCCAGCTATGCCCCAAGCTTTACCCCTTTACAAAACGTACCAGGATCCTGAATTCAAATCATAAGTAGAACAGTACAGAACAGCAGAGCAGCTTTTGTCAGCTCCAACTACTGACCTAACCTGGCAATGACCACCACCTGTAGCTACTGCTGCCTCAGTGACCACATTCAGTTCTCCATGAAACTGGGAAAGACCCATCTTTCCAACACCCATAAAGAAGTCAAATTCCACTAAGGCTGATATCCCTGCCAAGGGACGTTTCTGCCCAAATCTCCTTTAATGCTTTCTCAAAAGCAATGACAGATGGGAAGATTTGTGCTTTTCCATTCCTGCATGATATGTCTGCTGTCATATTATGACACAACAAAGTCTTCTCTTTTAAAACAGGCAAATCAAAGTACCTGGAAGGAAGATGGTTTGCATTTGGACAGACAAATTAGAAGCCGAATCCAAAATAAAACCCTGGCTGTCTCACTTCCAATTAAATATTCCAGTTTAGAGAAGGGATTTGGAGGCCTTTTTGTGGTGTTTTGTAACATGTGTGTTCAATTGCATCCTGGATCCTTTCAGAATTTGTATAAAGAGGGAATGCATGGACCTACAAGTGGCTCCCTTCTTCCACACCTGCCCAAGACAGGAGAGTTATGGTGAGTGGGAGCAGCAGCAGAATGCATTGAAGTCCTGTGTAACACAATGGGGGTGTTAGCAGGGTGGCTTTTTGGGGCAGAGAAGCAGAGTCTGGCCTGTCCTAGTCTCTGTTCCAGCTTTGACAAAAACATGTTTCTCATCACAGGAAGCCAGAGAAGAATTTGCCCCTGGGAATGACAGAAGCTCCAGCTGGAAGAGGGCTCAGACAGGATTAGAGGCAGAACAAAAAGGTCAGGCTTTCATCTGTGTGCAGTGGCACTTTCTGGTCTGATGTATAAAAAGCAATTTTGCTATGGAAGGTTTCTGGAATGTCCATGGCAAAAACTGACTGAAGCCTATGGTCTGCTATGGAGGTGCCCTCTGTGCTTTAAACAAATTGTACTTGCCTATCTCTGGCAATATCTCAGCTCACCAACCCCACACAGGGGCCTGGCCAGCTGACAAGACAGACCCAGTGGTTTTCTCTTAAGCACAGCACACAGGCAGTCAGACACCCACAAGACAACTGCTTGTCTGGAGAGCTCTAATTCTGACCTCCTCCTAAAGATTCCCTCTTCCTTCTCTATGAAAATTCAGGTTTACAAGACACCTGTATTCATAGTCCAACTCCTGCAGTGATTTGATAACTTCATCTCCCAAAATCCTCACACTCTGGTGGGTCTGTTCTGGAGAAAAACTATTAGCCAGCCCCAGCCCAAATCAGAGGCAACAACAAAGCATCAAGCAACAAGTGTATCAGAACCAAGGAGGGAGAGCAACTGCATCAACAAGCAATTGTGCTTTCTATTTCTTTAAAAGCAAATGTCAGGTCAGCAAGGCTTTTCTGATGGTTCCTAATCAAGCAGAAATCCTGCAGCCACTTTGGATCAGCAAAAGAAGCCAAGATGGGATAGTGTGTGTCAGTTGGGTTTGTCCTAATGTCCTTTTTAAGAGGTGCAAAATTAGCTTTCTTTTGTTTCCTTGGACACCAAGAAGCTTTCATAGCCTTTATGCAAGGTGCAGATACATGAGGCATTTAATACTTTATTTCATCTCATTTCTGCACACTATCATAATCAGAAATTTTGCAGAAGGATGCAAGAGCCCACATGTTAGGTAATTACAGAGCAGCTGGACTGAGGAGAAACAACTTATCCTGAAGGATCTAGAACTAAGCCTTGCAGACCTTTTGCAAAAGGCTGCACCTTTGTTGAAATGGTTTTATTTGCTATAATAAAATTCTGAACTGTTAAAAGATATAAAAGAGGAGAAGAAGTTGCCATCTCAGCCACCTGAGACCGGACTAATACTCCAAATGTCTAAAAATTAAGGATTTACTTTAAAATCTACTCTTTATGTAACTAAGGATGTTTTAATTACCCATAGATTTTCCTCTCAAAATTCTATTGATAAACTGGCCTCCCTAACACTGGATTTAGATCACATTGCCTGTAAAAACAACCACCCTGTGTCAATTTTACAGGCTCTCACCATTACTTAATGGCCTTTCACTTGCCCACTATGAATAAACAGAGGAGTGAGTTTTTACTTACACATTCTGCAGATTTCATTTCATGCCACCCTCAGATATCCCATTTCTAAAAGAACAGCTGTGGATTTTATAGCATTAATAGTGCAGAGACCCCAGTATCCAGGGAGAAGAGGATTAGATAGTTAGCTAATTAATTTGCTAAAATACTGTCTAAATTAAGAAATAATGGAATCATAGTTACCCCCTACAACTTCTGGGGTTGTAGCAGGACTTGTAGCAGCCAGGGCTACCTTCCAGGGAGTTACCTTCCTTGAACTTCTATAAACTCACCCATTTTGAACAGCCTTTTCACATTCTGGATCTCTAATGCTCTCATGTTATTTATGTGCCAGAACTAGTCACCAAAAGGGCTCCAATCCAATAGGCAATAACTGCTGGAAATTCTCCTCATTTCCTAGCCCTCTTCTACACCCCTTCAAGACAGAACTGAGGGAAGTCTCTCCTGCTCTCCCCAACATTTCCTGGCTGAAACCTGTTCCAATTTCACCCTGTAAACACCTGATATGAACTGGGAGGGGCCAGCAAGCTCTTCATAGTTTCAGGGGGGTGGAGGTAAATAGAAAAATAGTATATAAGATGCTTTGAGACAGACTTCTAAAGTGCATCTACTCCTACAGGAGGGGTCTGAAAAAAAGCCACTTCAGGCTCCACCTTCAGAGCCTCACTCCATTGGAAGCAAGGAAGGTACCAGGCAGCTGCAGGAAATTTCATACCTACCCCAGCTGCATTCAGACTCCTGCAGTCAGCTGGAAGGTTTGTGTTGCTGTAAGCAAAAATGCCAGCAAGAGCCACGGCTCAGCTGGCCTGGCTCTGCCTTGTCACTGTGTGTGTGGCAATCTACCCAGCCCTGCTGCAGAAACCCCCCAAGAGGAGGATGATCTATGGCAATGCACAGCCCAAGGTGCCAGGCTGCTGCGAGGAAATCAAGGAGCTCAAGCTGCAGGTGGCCAACCTGAGCAGAATGCTGCAGGAGCTGAGCAAGAAGCAGGAGGGGGACTGGGTGAACGTGGTGATGCAGGTGATGGAGCTGGAAGGCAGCACCAAGCAGATGGAGTCCCGGCTCATCGACGCCGAGAGCAAATACTCGGAGATGAACAACCAGATCGACATCATGCAGCTGCAGGCAGCCCAGACAGTCACACAGACATCAGCTGGTAAGGAGGGGGTCACCAAGCTCCCACATACACTCCTCAATGCATAATTAATGATTAGTTCCTAGTGCTGGCATGTCCTGCTAACGAGGCTAGCAAGCGTGCACACTGAATATTGTGCTTCGGCAGGGACCCTGAGAAAACAGCTTGAATTTCTTCATCTGTATTTTTGTATCTGTGTCTGTTTTTAGAGAGTGCAGAAACTGAACAGGCACTGCATTTCTACAGTCTAATCCCTATATTCCTAATATTCCATTTTAAATTCCTAATATTTCATTTTCTGAGCACTACAGTACCAATCCTAAAAGAATGGGAGCTGGCTTGGTAAGGGAATGGCTCTGGCAGTAATAACCTCTGAGTTCACAGTGCTGACAGGAGAATAGAAATTGTTAAAACAATTAGAAATGCTTTCCAGGAATTACTACAGATTTGCAATTGTATCTTTATGATTATCTCTAAACCGGAGTAAAAAAGAGTGATCTGTTATTTTGGAATGATAATTCTTAAAAATACAAGGCTGTAGATGCAAGATACAAACTGTGATATATACCTAGCCAGACCACAGTTAAACTCTTCAAAATTCTCTTCCCTGAGGGAAAATTTCACTGCACACAGTGATTGCACAGGCCTGTACTAAATGTGGAATGCAGGTGCATTTTAAGGTCAGCTACCTGTAAAGGCACTTCTAGAAGAAAGCATCCTCTTTGTTGACTTTTCTCTTCAAATGAAATTCACTGCAAAGAGCTTAAAATTCTCAATCTCAACTGAGTTAGCCAAAAGACTTCATTTGGATTTTTTTTTAACATTAAGGAAAAACTTCTAAATCTATTTACTTCATTCTTCCTCTAAAATAGTTCCACCTGGTTAGTTTTGACACTTCACTATTTACAGTAGGCCTTAAAAAAACGTTATACCATAACAAGTCTCCTTGAAGCTGGAGAAAAAACAGTTACTCACAGCACAAACTGGCCCAGAAGGTATTTAAAACAGATGTGTCTCACCTCACTAGGTAAGAGACATTTTTTGAAAACTGTCAGATATTATAAAGCCTTGCTTCAGCTCATTTATCCTCCTCAGAATAGCTGTGCATTTTACCAGCTTCAAGTCAGTTCCTGCACCAGGAGGAAAAAGAGGCTTTCACAGACTGACTGGCAGCAGCTAAAAAGCACCTTCTCTGTCACAGACAGCAGTGCAGAAAGGGCTGAACAAACATCCCTCATCCACAAACTTGGCCAACCTGTTCACACACTCAGAACAGACACCTGGCAGCAGGCCTGGCCATCCCACTGGATGAGTCTTTGTTACTTAGGAGGGGGTCAGCAAATATACTTTTCAGCACAGACACACAGCAGCAATGTGATGAGAGAACAGAGATGTGTTTTTGCATAGCAGAAGTTAAAATTAATCAATTAATTAATTAATAAAAATCCCAGTGTTACAACACCTTTTGCCAATGCATACACTACTCAAAACAAAGCCATTTCAGGAAAACATTAGACTTGTGGAAAGCCTTCTTCATTACTCCTTGTATCACAAACTAAACTTTGCAAAAAGCACCTTCACAGGAGAGGAGTTTTTGCTGCTCAGGTTCTCACTTTCTGGTTCTGATTCAAGTAGATGCTGTTTATGACTGCTCATCACTTTACCAGAGGAACTACCGAATTTCTGGTGTTTACAAGCTACCTCCTGATGAATTTTTGGGAATTCCAGATCTGGAGGTAAGGATATTCAGTACACAATGTATATTACATGTCTTTTAAAATATAATCAAGAAATACTTCTCTACAGAGATGAAAAGAACACACACTAAGTTGTGGTACCCCACACTTGCCATCAGCATCTTTATGTAGGCAAACTTCAAGGATGGAAACAGTGTACATTTAAGAGAGAAAATAGAAAAAGGGTTTATCCAATGATTTTTTGCCATAGAAATTTCTTCAGGTTGTGAAATCTGGAACAATGTCTTGTGTTAAGAGAACTGAACCTTCCTAAACCTACTGACAAGTAACCACTGCCTTTTTTCCTGTTCCAGGTGTTCTGTGACATGGAGACAGATGGAGGGGGCTGGACTGTCATCCAAAGACGTAAAGTTGGTTTGACATCGTTCAATAGGGACTGGAAACAATACAGGGAAGGATTTGGCAATATCAGGGGAGATTTTTGGCTGGGAAATGAAAATATCTACCGACTTTCAAGACGCCCCACTGTCCTGCGAGTAGAGTTGGAGGTAATCAATAAGCTCTTAATTTCAGCAGCAAAAGGCTTTTTGATTCCCCAGTACCAGATACCATCTCCTATCTCTATAGGAGGCCCAAAGAATTTGCATGCTTTAATTACAGGAGAAGGAAGTAGGATCAACCTAGGAACACATTCAAACACAAGACAGGAGTATGCTCTCCCCTGTGCAAAGTCAGTGGCACAACCTTCTGTCTGCACACACACAGAACAAGTGGGGTTCTTGCAAATCTGCAGAGGCCACTGAAGACAGAGATCAAACTGCTGATCATGTCAGATTTAAAAATTCAAAGGGAGATGTCCCATAAAGTTTGCAAGCCTCTGAGTATTTTCATTTTGCAGCACTTCCAGCCTGGGTACAAGACTTTGCATTGTATTACCCTCAATTTCTTCAGTCTGTTAAAGGCTTGGGTTTGACTTAGACTAGTTTATTGTTGGTACAACTGCCCCCCTGAATTTTCCTGCTTTTCAGTGTTTGCAGTTTGTAGTAGAGATTCTCACACAGCTTCATGTAAACTATGTATATATTCAGAATTTATCTATTTTGTTTACATATTTCTCCTCTGGGAGGAGAAATATGATTGATGGTGATGTTCACCAATAAAGTCAAGATGGTGGCAACCTGTGTAGCCAATCTTTTGCCTTCTGATCAAAATGTATAAAAGATGGAGTCAGAAAACTAAAACAGGAGCTTTCCTGCCTGACCTTCTGTGTCTGCCTCGTCCTTTGTGTGTCCAAAACTAGCACAGTACAACAGTTTTGAGGGATGGGATATGTATAAACTGAAAGGCTTAATATCAAAAAGTCACTCAGAGAGGAAAAAAAATTACTTGAGGCAGCACACTGACACAAGGATATGTGGCAGTTTCAGGGCACACGAGGAACGAGGCAGACGCAGCAGGTCAAGAGAAAGGTTCTACCTTTTATTATCTGGGTCCATTACTTATATACATTTGTACAAAGGTCAAGAGATTGGCTACACAGGTTGCCACCTCTTCGACCTGGATGGTGAATACCACCATCAATCACATTCCTCCTCCCAGAGGAGAAAAATGTAAACATAGAGATAAATTCTAAAAACATAACACTGTTTCCGTGAAGCTGCGGGAGAAGCTCCAGTTCAAGAATGTAAACAATCAAAGGGCTTTTGAATCAGGGCGACAAGGACATTGAATGCAAGACAAGGATATTGAATGCAAGAGCTGCACATCAGGTTTCCTGATGTACAATACCAGTGCAAGTAAGACTTGAAAGCTTCATGCTTTGCTCTGAAAAGTTCCTTTGCCTTAACAGAGCAGTTTCTGCACTCTGAGACAGTAAAAATACGTGATTATAAAATAAATAATAAAATAATATACGACAATATATGATTATATCAATAATATATGACTGATTTTCTTTCTCCCCTGCCCTGTGCAGGACTGGGAAGGCGACACCCGCTATGCCCAGTACCAGCAGTTCACCCTGAGCAATGAGATCAACAGCTACCGGCTGTTTGTGGGCAACTACAGCGGGAACACGGCGCGGGACTCGCTGCGCTACCACAACAACACGGCCTTCAGCACGAAGGACAAGGACAACGACAAGTGTGTGGATGACTGCGCCCAGTTCCGTAAAGGTAACACGCACAGAGCCCCCCTCCTGTCCCCAGGGAGCTGCTTGGGTCACCTGCACAAAGCACAAGGCTCCCTCTTTCCATGCAGCTAGGAATATCTGAATGGCAAATCAAGGGAGAGGTGAGCAATTCTGGAAAATGCACTTAGAGGGGAAATCCGGCAGTTAAAGCTGATTTACAAAGAGCCAGACCATGTATTGCAGACATCAGTACTCTTAATTAACTGTGTGCTCTCACCTGCACACAGTTACCCAGCCCATTATAGTATCTGCCACACTGTCTCACATGTTGATACAACACAGTGATACAGGAAGTTATTCCTTAGTATCTATCAGGTTCTTATTTTTTCTTCTATTCTTTTAAATTTTCAAGTCCTAGTATTAGACGCCTGTAATTCTTCTCCTGTATTCACCTCCACATTCAGCTTGACTTGTGATCTTTATCCCTACCCTATTACAAGCCTCTAATGAGGTTATTCTCTTCATTTAATTTAGTATCTTTATTTGAGTTATGTCAAAGATAATTATCTTCATTACATCTTGCTCCTTAATTTCCCCATCGTGTCCCACACAACATGCAATTAAAACTGTTGATCTCAGTCTCAGTAAATACTCACAGAGTTCAGGAACTTTTTAAGCACCTTAAGATGCTCTAGTGAATTACCCAGATTCATTTCCTATGCTAATTCACTGAGTCAGAGTCAGAAACACGCCAAGGAAATATTCTAAGAGGAATGAGCAACTAAATGAAAAGCTACTGGACTAATTTGACTATAGAGGTGTAATGCCTTCAAGTTCCTAAATATCTATGTTAGGTTTTAAATTTGCCTGCAACTTCAACTATCAGAGCCACAGGCTGCAGGGATTAAAGTCCTAAATATCTATGTTAAGTTTTCAATCTGCCTGCAACCTCAACTATCAGAGCCACAGGCTCCGGGGATTAAATGCTGCATTCTGCTCACTGTCCTCTGGAAAAAGTAGCAATCATTAACACAAAATGACTCAGCAGGAATTTATCAATCTTGCTTCCTGACCAGGTGGATACTGGTACAACTGCTGCACAGACTCCAACCTGAACGGGGTTTACTACCGCAAAGGAGAGCACACCAAGAACATGGATGGCATCACCTGGTACGGGTGGCACGGATCCACCTACTCCCTCAAGAGAGTGGAGATGAAGATCCGGCCAGAGGATTTCAAACCATAGAAGGAATCAAAGTTTGATTGTACAGCTACACAGTGTCACCACGCAGAAGGTGGGCAATGAACAGCCAAATCGTTTTTCATTTCATCCAGTACCTGCAGCAGCCATGTACTGGTGATGTACACAAACACTGAGACACCAGCCACAGCCACCAGTATTATCAGGGCTCAGGCTTATTTCCTCCTCTTCAGGCTCTTTCCAAAGGGAAAAATATTGTGTTAGAGTAGGTTAGAACTGAATGCACTTATAGCACCTTCAGAAAAACTATGGGTGTGTTTTCACTAGCAATGTGATTACTGGGTTGCCTGAGTATTATTAACCAGATAGGCAGGGATTGAAAAGCAAAAGCCCCTTGGCTTTCTTTCCTTCAGTGTCTGGAGCAAGCACTGCTGAGCAACTTCTCTCAAGAAGTACTCAAACCATAGAAGTTATAGACTCATTTCAAGCCAGAGGAATCAATCAGAAGTGTCCCTGATGCACCTTTCTTTAGTGTATAAGTGGCTTCCTTTCCCACAGAAGAAAGAACAAAGCTCAAAAGTGTTGTATCAATCACATTGTCCAGATTCTCCCCTGAAGTTTTACTGCCACCTCCTGCTGCTGCCTCAAATAATCCCCACTGAAGGCTGCTCTAACAGGTAGTAATGGAGGAGGAGGATTTGTCTCGTGGGCCTTCTGATGTTTATTTCTATCCACACAGATCATTTAAATGCTGATAAACTAGAAAAGCAACTTTCAAGGCTGCCCCCAAATTGTGTTCAGGTTAGAACACAAACATGCTGTAGGAGTATCATAACACACATCAGGAAGGCTGAGAGTGAACAGCAGGTTAGCCAAAAAAGTCTAGACCCAGCCAAAGAACTCAACTCCAACACTTAAAACCAGTGTACTCATGAGCAGAACACTAGTCCACACCAGAGAATCCCTAAGTGCCAAAAGTTATTTCAGCATAAGGGAATGTTTGCTAGCACAGCAAACTGAGGAGTATCAAAATCTGTTTTTGAAAACTATCCCAGCTGGAAGTTACCTAGTCTGTCAAAAATAGTACACTTCTCCCTCACATAACACAGTGTTAAAGGTAACAGTTAAAAAAGAATGAGACTCATCCTATAGCCCTACCATTGTTTGAGTATGTTGGAAAAGATTGTTATCATTAATATATCTATTTTTATTCACCTTGAAGAGAGTTTGAATCTAGATTAGGTTGTTCAGTCCTGTGTGAAATGGAAGATGAAAGTGTCTTGGGAATTTACATACATTCAAATATTCATACTGAAATTTCAACTGTGTGGAACTATAGTTGGAACTATTTTAACTGTGGTCTATAATGGATTTTTAAAGGTTTCTAAAACTTTTTCATTTCTAATAAATGGTTTCATTTTTAAGTGTGCTTTATGTCAATTCTTCGCTCCTTAACTTGCTTTTTGATACACAAAAAAAACTGTGTGAGCAACTGAGACCAAGGAAAAAAATACACTGAATTCTGTATTTTCCTCAAAAACATGAGGCAAAACGAAGGGTGAAAAACTAAGAGAAGAAAAAAAATCAGAAAACATAATTCCAAGGAAGTTGGAGGGCTGAAAAATTTACTGCATAAAGACAAAGTTGAGCTTTTGCTCAACCAAAATCAATTTGTTCATCTCAAATAGCTGAGCTAACATTTCTGTGATATGGAACCAATATTCAGATTTTAAAACATGTAGTTTAGCACTAAATTCTGTGCAGGTATTTCAGGCTAACATCTGTGTTACTGACAAAGCTCAGAAACAACACATACTTTATATTATCTTCTATTTGACATATGAGCAGTGAGACCTGTCGAAGCTACATCAGCAGAATGTGATGAGAAATTTTAATTAAGAGCTTCAACTTTTCTGACTTTTTTATATGCAGGTGTAGAAATCTGTCTCATTTAACCTGCAGCCATTTCATGACATTCCATAGTGAACTTAAAGGGTGAGAAGGGGAAACCAGAACTATTTCCTGCAAAACTTCCCTGGGATTCTATCATGGTTTTAACCACACAGTAGAAGGCCAGAACTCAGCAGTTAAAATTGCACATTTGCAAGTAGTTTAACAACATCTTGTGACAGAGTGAAGTCCTAAGAACTGCCTAGATTAATCCTAGTGGTATCTTAAATTGTAGCTACTGCAAAAGCAGAAACCTCACCAGTTGTGGTCCTACCTGATGAGAGACTCCAGAATAGCTGGGGTGGGACCCTTTTGAAATTCCAGCTCTTTGTAGTGAAGGGCCTTGGCATATGCTCGACATTTGGCAGCTCTTTCCCCCAGAAGGACAATGCCATTGTCATCTCTCAAAGGCAGAGGGCCCTGGGAGGGAGCACACACATCAAAAGCAGGATGAGTATGACAAAGGAGTCATGAACACACAGAGCAGCCACCACGCCAGCACCAGGTGGAGCTGCCCAACAGCATCTCTACCTTGTCACTGTGCTCCATGAATTCTGCCAAGTTCAGGAGAGTCTGAGTGACTTCTGCAATATCCTGAGAGGTCAAGGCCAACTCAATGCTCCGGATCAGCTCGTCCTGCTGGTCTTCATTCAGCTCAGACCAGCATGAAACAAAAGCAGCATTGAAGAGGTCTCTGGGGAGGAACACAAAAGACAGTGTGAAGTGGGAATTCATGAGGAAAAGTCTGTTTGACAGTGGGCTCATCTTCTTACTCAGAGCTAAAAAATACACTTACATTCCTACCTGCAATAAATAGTGATTAGTTTTTATAAAGGTAACTTCTGTGAAATCTTCATTTTAAAAATATAGAATAGGAATATTGTACTATCATATGCTATCAAAGTTTCTCCAAACACGCTGGCTGCAAAAAAGCACTGCAGTTTATTCCACTCAGAGGCATTTTTATTCCCCACAATAAACACTCAAAACTATTTCATACTCTGCTGTTTTTCCAGCTTCACTTATCTTATTTCTAGACTAATACGCAGAATTTCAATAAAAGATTTTGTGCACATCATGGAGCAGCCAACTAGGAAGGGTGGAAATGAAATCAAGCTGTTGGCTCTTTCATTTATGCCAAAGCAGAAACCATCTCTATTTATGAAACCCAAGAGCTTCTAAACAAACTTCTTTTTTCCTTATAATATCTGGCTTCCATCTGCCATTTCAAGTGAGATAAAAGTCCAGGAATACTGTACCGAGCCATGGGATTGTAGGCCTGAGCCAGGGCCCAACATGAGCGCAGGGATGGTGAGGAAGAATCTTTCAGCAGCTCCAAACTCAGTCTCCTCAACCATTCCAACCAGTCATCTTTGGAAACTCTTCTTGCTGCTCCCCAGGCCTGCAGTACAAAGAAGACAATTCACCTACCAAACAAACACTACCCAAAAGCAGAAATCCATCAGAGGCAGCATTAGTTCTTTACAGCTCCAAAACACATGCTGAGAACTCCTTTTCCATTTCCTGAAATCCATTACCTTTACCAGATAATCTGCAGTACTTAAGTCTCATGTCTAAGAAATTTTCCCTAAATGTATTCCTGTCATGACATGTCAAGTATTTAACATGAACAATCCTTTCTCTACAAAAATCCATGTAGAGCTGAAGCCATTGTTGAAACATCAGCTTAAAAATACTTAATACATTTAGAATTACATTTTTAAGTCCAGCATTTTCAAACCAATCCATCCCATTACTGAACTGTGTGCTGCATGCATGTACTGTTCAAACTAGCCAGTGCTTAGCTCTTAAGTTCTGCCTTCAAGAAAATAGAAATCTAAGAGGAGCAAAAGCAAAAATATGAAATAAGGCAGAAGCTCTGAAATAGATGTCTCTGATAGAGAGAGATTATTCACTGTGATCTTGAAAGTATTGTTCATACTTAACACAACAAGGAAGTGTAAAGATTACTTCAGTCTAATAGTTCAAGGTCTCCTATCTTTAAAGTTGCTCAGCACCTTCTAATGTTGAAGAGTCTCAGACACTACTTTGAGCTCAGTTTTGTACAGAGTACAAAAGCAACATAAAAGCAATATAAATAAATGTAGCTCAGATGCACCAGACAAAGCTCCTTCAGTGTGACATATTAACTCCCTTCAGTAGCAAATTCATGCTGTGAAGGCTTCAGTCTTACCTTCTGCAGGTTGATGGTGCTCACGTGTAATTTCTTCATGGGACCTGTTTCCACAGGACCACTGGCCAAAGTTTCTCCCTGGTTGCTTCTCAACATTCGATGCTGATAAATCAGGGGATCCTCCTCTTCATCAGCAAGAGTGTAACCCTACAAAAATTGGTTTACAGTGAAGATCACATCCACACACACAGAAGCAATTCTCAACAAGGCAAAAAACTCAGAGCACTTGCAGGAATCTTACAGCAAAATCTGTGAAGCAAATAACCACGTTTCATTATAATGATTACACTTTATAAGCCAGAGAACTCTAAATTATATCCCTTTGCTACTCAAGGAAACTGTCAAGAACTCTTAGCTCCTAGTATAAAAAGCCAAAATAACATATATTAAAACAAGCACTTTTGCCTATTTGACTTGCTAGTTGCTTGCTCCACACAAATTGCAAGCCAGTTGCTAAACTTTTAAATGTAACACATTCCACAGAAAATACTGAGATAACAAGGCCTCCTCAAGTCCTGAAACCATGGAAAAAATAGGATAAACCCACATTTAAGAACTACCAAGAAAAAGAGTAGTATTGACTGGCTTCAAGTCTAAGTCCTTCCCTAGAATTTGCCATGATTTTTCTATAAGAAATATTGAATACCAGTAGACAAAAAAATTTCCCAATGCAACCTCAAAGTCACCTTAGAAAGCTGCACTTAACACAGAAACAGAGCAACAACCACTCCTCATTTTATGAGTAAATCCAAATGAAGGTTCCAGCTACATCTGTTTCCACACGACAACATACCAAAAGTGCAAACAACTGTATTCTTGTCAGCTTACCTTTACAATCCTGCAGATGAGAACATCGTAGCGTTGATGGTTAATTCTGTGTCGCACCAGGACTTTGTTCACCATCGGGATAAAAATCTGGTACTGTAAAAGGGAATGCATCATAAACTTGTTACTCAGTGGCACCAAGAGCAGTAAAACTCCATCACATTGTTTCATTGATGAGAAACCAATTCTGACAGTTTGATTTCAGTAACTCCCAATTCCAGAAACAACTAAGAGAAGAAAAATCAGTTCTCTTGGAATTCCACGAGTACATTACAAAACTTCAATGTTAAAGCCTTGACCTTTGGGACAGACACACCTTCTGTGAGCTTTCAAGGCAAAGAACAATATTACCTTCTTTCCCAGCTGGAACACCAGAGAGGAGAGGGTGTCCATGGCAGTTGTTCGTAGCTCAGGGCTCTGATCCAGGGTCCGTACGATGGGGTGAATAATCCGTGACGCGTAATCCGTGAAATCCAGGGACTCTGTCAAACGGTCCACTGTTTCTAGAGCAGCTCTAAAGTCAGAGCAAAAAGAGGGAGGAACTTATCTCTCAGAGTGTTAAGAAAGAAGAAATGAGACTGAAAAATACTTAAGTGCTCAGTCCTCCTAGGATTAATAATAATAGGAAAAACAGGCCACCAGAACGCTGTTAATGCAGCTAGCACTTGCAGGACAGTTCACAAGGGACTAAAATACTGGCAGATGAGAATCAGAAAATTTTAAAAACCCCAAAGAAACAACAACAACAACAAAAACCAAAACAAACAAACTAACTAACTAACAAACAAAAAAACCCCAACAAACCCAAAAAGCTAGTAACACTGCTGTGATGCCCAAACAAAAACAACCTTCCACAATGATTTAACACAGAAAAGCTGAGGAAGGGACCAAGTGGTATTTCATTGTAAACATTCAGCCACTGCAGAACTTGGATATCACAGGTCAAACTGCAAAGGGAGAGATTGCAAAGCCACCAGCACTTACTTGCGAGCCACCACAGGGACATCTGGGGCATCAAACAGCTTTACAATGGGAGGTAGTAACAAATGCAGGTAGTCATCCAGGTTAGCTCCAAAGAGCTGGATTGCGTTAAGGAGCTGGAGAGAAAAATCACAGAAGAGTAGAATGTCAAAGGGTTTGCACAAATCTTAAAGATCATCTAGTCACAACACCTCCTGACATGGGCTTGGACACCTTCCACTAGACCAGGTTGCTCAAGGCCATATCTAGCCTGACTCTGAACCCTGCCAAAATTGGGGCATCCACAACTTCTACATGCTACCTGTTCCAGTGTCTCACCACCATCACAGTAAAGAATTTATTCTTAATATCTAACCTGAATTTTCCCTCTTTGAATTTGTACCTGTTACTCTTTTTCCTGCCACTTCAGTTCCTGACAGAGAGTCTCTCTCTGGCTGCCCTGTAGCTCCTTGCATATAGTGGGTCTCCATACAACCTTTTCTTCTCCAGCCTGAAGAGCCCCAACTTTCTCAGCCTGTCTTCATAGGGGAGGTGCTCCAGTCCTCTTATCAACTTTGTGGCCTTCTCTGCACCTGCTCCAACACTTTCATGTCCTTCTTACATTGAGGACACCAGAACTGTACATAATGCTCCAAGTGGGGCCTCACAAGAGTAGAACAGAGGGGGAAAATCACATCCTTCAACCAAAAGGACCCAGTGTGACTCAAAGTCAGGGATGAGATCCATTTTAAACAAGTCAGTATACAGTGAAAAGTTTCTTCAACCCTGCACTTTAAACAACTTGCCTGCATCATTTCACACCAAGCCACTGCTGAACTGCACCTGTCCCATTTGATTGTGTGACACCCAAGCAAAGGAGCCCTGCTGAGCATGGCACACTGGGCACACACCTGCCTTGGCAGTGCCCAAAGCACAGCAGCTGCTGCAGCCCCACTCACCTTCACAGAAACAATGCGGCCCTGACTGTTGTCATGCATGAAGACCCGTAACATGTGAGGAATGAGCTGAGGCAGGTAAAGTTTGAATTCACCTCCTAGAGCTACCACAATCTGTTCAATAAGCAGGATAATTGTGCTCTGTATGGAGTTGTTCATAACCCAGAAGTCCTACAGAAGAAAGGAAAAAAAAAAAAATCCAGCAGTTCTTCAGCTGAGCTGTACTAATTGCAAGAAAAGCAAACTGTAGGAGACAGGCTGTAGATAAATTCAAGGGGACTATACTTTCTGGTTTTAAAACACTCTGCACCTCCAGTACATTTATAGTTGTTGAAAACAACCTCTGGAAAACTGATTTTTTCCTTACCATTCTACAAGTTTGCAAGCATTTAGTGAAAATGATGTGAAATGACACCTATTTATGAACTCCAGATATCTCTTGCTAAAACTATGTTTCTGGAAGTAGTAAGTGCACAAAATCCAAGCACTGAAAAGAACTCAGTCACTATCAGAACCTGAAGCTACACTTACTCCAGTTACTACCAATAATGTATATTGTAAGTTCAAATAAATAATTTCAAAATACAATTATTACTTCAAATATATGCAACTCTGCACTTCAGATGAACTTATAAAGTAATTGATATTTTTGATAATGTATTTGATAAACACTGTCCATCTTTCTGTGACAGTAAAGTACTGGCTTAAAGATTGCACTCACTCTCATCAGGGTGACAATTTCATCCATATAGGGCCGAATATGACTCCTCACAAAGGACACCAACATTCCTAGCTGCTGGAACAGGAACTGGAAGGAAGAAATGTGTAACAATCAGTGCAGCTCATCCAAATATCAAAGCCACTGGGTGAAGAGTTTCACAGGCAATTGCAAGCTCGTTTACCAAACAAACAGCATGCATAGCTCCTATGTGCTCAAAATCTGGGGCTAAATTCTTGGCAGCTTCAGCTCAGCAGTTTGGGTTTTGTGGAGTTTTGTGGGTTTTGGGTTATTTTTTGTTGTTGTTTTCTTAAGAGGGGAGTGGGGAAGAAATGTGATTTTGGGTTTATTGGCTGAGTTTTCCCCCAGCTAGCATCCAAAAAAAATTTGTGAGCTCAAAGCCTCAGACACTCAAGCACATAAACAGGGGTTTATCAAGTGTCAGAACAGACTTGCAAGCACAGGTACCTCAATTACAGAGCACTGTAATTTAGGTTTGAAGGATGTTTCCAAAAATTTAGCCCCTAGGTCTTTTCCCCCTGCCTGAAAACCAATCTGATACACATTCTAAGATACTCCTGTACTCTTTCCCATCCCCACCAAGATATATTGGTGAAAAGTTACTGGGGAATGCAGTTAGGTCCTTGCCAGAAACACCACATTTTTTAATAAGATGGTTGATTGCACTATCCATTCTTCACCACCAAGAAGAATTTTGACTTAGACAATTTTATTTGGATACACTATGACAGTTTTGCAATTCCTTTCACCACAATACAATCTTAAACATTCAATTGTGACAATTAATGTTAAAGTGGTATGAAATCAAGTGGGTTAAATTGCTTTGATGTAGATAGTCTGTTTTCTCTACAAAAAATAGGAAATTGTAAGTTATCATCTATTAAATTTCATTTATTCATGCAGTTTTTGAAGACTACAGTGACAAAATACAACATGGAGCTCATAAAAAGAGATAAAACTTTCATGAGAACTAAGTAAGAAATAATCTCAGCTTCTTTAGTGAGAACAGTACACATACATTTACCAAAAATGAACTCTGAGCTCCTCCGGTACTGTGCCTGTTTTTTGGTGTAGTGAGAGAATGCTTACATACAGGACAAGGACCTTCCTCTTTTAGGCTTTATGTCAGGCATACCCACCTCAGCTCTTCTCCCCAGTACACTTTCACCATCTTCTTTTACCTGAAAATTTTTAAACAGAGTGTGCACAACTGCATAGCTTTCAAGCAAGTTAGATCAGTCAGGTCTAGAACCTCAGCCAACCCAGACGTGAGATGTTTTCCTTATAATCTCAGTAGTAGTTCAGGCTGGGAGAAAACAGCAGTTCTATAGCAGAGTTGGGATTCTGCTAAGGGAGCACCCATCCCACCTATAAAACACAGCAGCAGCAACGAGTACAAACTGCCCTTCACACCCCAGAGCATTTGGATGCCTGAAGAAAAGCCCTGGCAAACAGCAGCCATCTCTGGTTAGGTGCACCTTAAACCCATTATCATCTTCACACAATTCTCATTTCCTTCTATAACTGTAACTTAAGTGGGAAGGAAGAGAAAGCACTGCTGTGGAATCACCACCCATGCTGCTCCAAATGCTAGCAGACTGTATCAAATTGAGTTTTCCTTTTCAGAGATGAGCCAAAATACATGACTGCACCAGAAATTTGAACAATCTACCCTTATATTATTTAATAATACTATTTGCCATGGAGTATTACCACAGAGATCACTGAAAGATCTGGAAACTGCACAAGTGTTTTCCTAAACAAGAACAGCTTGATGAAAACACAGAATCAAACACTGGCCTTCCAAGGATTATGCTCCAAGGAAGCAGCTGTTTCAATAAAAAGCAGAAAACTTGTTTGCACTGGACATTCCAGTAAATGCTCACAGAAGGGAAAAAGCAAAGCTGAACCTCACTTCTGCAGCATGCTTAGCATCAACACATAGCACAGCAATGCCCAAAGCCAGTCACAGTCTCTTGAAGGAGATGGATTCTTATTTTCATACAGTGGGACAGGAAGGAGGAGTGGTCCCATGCACACTCACCTCTCGGATGGCACCATCACACACCCGTATTACATTAAGGAACGTTGGCATGACCTGGGGCAGGAACTGCACACACTTCAGTCCAAGGGATTTGAAAATAAAGGTGATGGCCTGAACTACCATAGTGTGGTGCTGGGACAAGGATTGGTCCCGGAAAATTCTCATCAGTGCCACCATAGAGACAGCTGGATAGAACTCATCCAGAGGGAGGTTGCCCATGTTCACCAACATCTCACTGGTGCTGTAGTCAGCTAGGATAAAGAAGGCAGTATCATGAGTTAAATGGTCTTGAATATGGGTTCAGGAACATCTAAGTGTAAGTTAAAAACATGCACACTAATGATTCTTTAAGGAGACAAACTGGTAACAACAAAACAGTCAAGATCTGTTTGTAGATCATAAAGGTGTCTATCTGAAAGAAACTGAGATGCTTACAAGAATCCTGGCTGGATTTGGACTCTGAGAGACTCACAGCTGAAGCATCTCGTGATTGATCGATCATGCCAATGTTCACTTTGTGTTTGTAAGGATCCAAAGCACCCAGCAGCCCTAACACACGAATAGCCTGAAAAGACACAAAGAAAATTCACCAGAACTTCATCATTAAGGCCAAAGACAACACTCAACCCCCCATATTTGAAAAGATCCTGATGATTTAAGAGGGAAGATCTTGAACTGAAGTGACTGCCTGGAAAAAACAGTGCTTTCCATCCAGCTTCTGGAAGCCATTTCACTGACTTAACACATGCACTCTCTTAATTCTGCTTATTGTATTTTGCTCAGCCACAACAATGATCTCTCCCTCCCTGCCTCAAATCTATGCAGGCACATTTAAAGCTTTTCTAAGTGGTTGTGTGACAGTTTCATGTTCATACCTCTCTGCGGGTGCCCTGGTTTTGCTCAGTCTTCAGGAAGTTCAGAAGCACCTCCAGCAAAGTTGGGTACTTCCTGTATGGTTCTACCACATAACCAGTGCTAGCCACAAGCTGACCCAGTGTCCAAAGAGCCACCTACAGAGATAAAGCCCAGAGAAGATTAGTTTTGACCAGAGAATTTATTATGCCTTCTGATACATCAGTCACTCAACTTCTGTAAAGTTTCTTTGAGCATTTTAGAATCATACAGCAAACCAGTCCATAGTTGGAAAGCCTCTATAAAGTACATTTTTCTATAAGCAATAGTAAAGAAAGGAATAATCAACAATATCGTAGGCTGTCACAATTGCTCTCACTCAGAGGTACAAATCAAATAAACATTCAATTCAGTGAGTCCAAGCCTTCCAATAAAAACAGCTTTTTTTTCCTTCTTGTTTTTTCTCTAACAGCTCTGAACTATGCAACAATAGGCACTGTAATCCCTCATCTGCACACTGTAAGTGTAACTCCACTAGAGAGACTTGAGTGATTTAAAGATTCATTTTAGCAGCTATGATGGCACATGTGGATATTTTGTTACAGCTCTGGTCACAGCAGCTGTCAAGTTTAGTACAGTTGTAAACACTTACTTGTCTTTTAGCCAGCAGGGAGGAGTCCTGTAGCATGTCCATAATTATAATGAAGAGCTCATCCACCCACTTCCTCATCTCCAGCCCACTGACCTATTGAAAGACAAAAATTCAGCCTTCATCTAGCATTCCCAAAACTTTAACAAGCATGGCAAAGAGGTATCTGTATCCCTACCTGTGCAAGCTCCCCTATGGTAGCCAGGACATTGTTAATCACACCTGGATTGGGATCTGGATCAGGATCTTTCAGTTTCACAATCAGTGCCTGGTGGGTGACAGGGGGACAAATCAGAATGTGTTTAAAGAGTACTCAAAATTCTCTTTCCTTTTGTTTACACCTGAAATTGACCCCGCAATCATAGTAAGAATTTCAACAATAAAAGAAACTTGGGTGTCACAAACATTATACAAAGAATTGAACTGGGCTAAACTGTCACCCATGTGCATTCCTGTGGGTAACATCTACACCAATTTGGGTTTTTTTCCTGCTATAATGAAGCAAAAGAACTTCAGCTCCTGAGGATCACATAACCACTTGCTGTGTCACCTCATTCCAAAGTTACCAGGAAATGTAGAGACTCTACCTTAAGGATAGGCTCCATATAGGGACGGATGAGGCGTGGAGCATTAGAAACCAGGTGACCCAACATCCTGGCACTTTGCTCCTTAATTCTGCCAACACCACTGTGCTCCAGCTCTGTTAGAATCTGCACAAGAGACAATGGAAGCAAGCAAACCAGGAAAATAAAGGTAGGTAAAAATTCTTTGCATTTCCTTCTGTCACAACTCAGCACTTGTAAAGGCTGCTCTACATTTCACTCCACTATCATTTATCCTAAATTAAGCTAAAATTAATTAGCATCAAAGGGATGGCTCCAAAATCTATGTTTACAAAGAGGTATTATGCATTCACCTAAAAGCACCACAGAACATTCTTCCTCAACAAGATGGAAAGCACTCTGGCATGATGATTAAGGGTGAAATAACAACTGCTATCCTTCCTTTCCCTTCTAATACCTCCATAGAGCTTCAGTCCAAATATCTATCATGAAAAGATCTGCTGAAAACCACTAAGTTGAGCAATAACTATTTTCCAAAAGAGATTGTTTCCCCCATTCTCCATGCATTTACAGCTAGATAGCCCAGTTCTTTACCACTAGCTTAGTCTGAATATCAATTATTCTGTTTTCCCTGCAGGCATCCCTCCTCTTTACCTGGATTAACATCTTTCGAAGGAAAGGCATGACAAAGGCAGGGTTCATGCTGCTCAGGCGCCCCACAGTGCAGATGGCCAGCTCTCGGATTTCAAACACTTGATCATTCAGGGCCACAAAAAGAGCTTGCAAGTTTTCAGCCTGGGCAAGGTGAGCATCAAACCGCTCATCCAGAGAAGCCAACACGCAGAAACGTATATCAGGGTCTGCAAGAATACATTTATTTCTCTTGAAATGCACTAAATGCCTGTTCCCTTTTTTTGCCTTTCACAAAACAGCCTCAAAAATTCTTTACGAGAGCTTCCCCAGAGCAAGACAGTGTATCAGTGTTTCACACACAAGAAACAGGACAGGTCAGCCCAGAACCTCTGTGCCCTCAGCATGCCCCAATAAGCAAGTCAGTACAGTGCCAAGCTCTTGCACCTGTAAGTGTCACTTTTGGATTCTATGTGGCAACCTGAGAGGAGTTCAACTGAAAGAATAAAAAAAATCAAGTATGAAGTTTCAACAAAAAGGACCAACTCCTTCTCAAACTACAAAATTTATGGCCATGACTCAGAACAGCAGCAAAAAGGGTCTCAGCGTTCTGCTTATTTCAAAGGATTACCAAGGGCACAGCTGGAGCATCTTTCACTAGTGCTCTATTAACACCTCAAAAATCAAGATGTGGAAAAAGAAATTGAGAGACTTTTTTTTTCCAACTTACCAAGTGACAGCTTAATTTTAGTGGCAAATACGTTCAAATTCTATTACAAATTCTACTTCTATTCTTAATATCACCACCTGCTCACACGATAAAATTAACAGGGGGTAGGAGAACCCTTTTCCCTGAATCCCACACTAACCTGGGTCAGTTATTCCAACTACAAGCAGCTTGCTGAGGACATCAGCCACGACCTGCACTGCTGTCTGGCTGACCACGTGGGCATGGCCACTGATCAGGTGGATGGAGGGTGTGAGCAGGCGAGAGCAGGTGCGGGCGGCCTCCATGCGGATCTCCTTGTGTTCACTGTTCAGGAAGTGATCGGCGCAGTGCCGCACAAACTGAGTCAGGGAGTGCCCTGAAAAGAGGAACATGGGTGGTCAAACACAGGTTTACACCTCAAGTACCAGTTTTACCAGGGAATAGGAGTGTAGGAGCATCCGTTGATGGCAGGGGGAGGGTTCTCTGGAGACCTCAGACGCTCTAGAAACACGTGGTTTTATTGCAAGGGTCGTGGGTAAAAGGGCCTTGCCTTCAGCCACCACCCTCGGCTGAAGGGATGCCCCAAAGAGAGAGAGGGGGAGAGAGAGAGAGCAAGTGCAAGGGCAAGAACAAGCAAAAGCCAGAGAGCAAGGTTCTTGTTACAATACATCATATCTCTTTTTGTGTTGAATATTCTAGTTTACAGTGACCAACCGGCGCGAGATACAAATCCTACAGAATTTACAACAGCCTACGAGAACTGCTGTATTACCATATCACTCTGTATTCTAAACTCTAAAGACTACTTTCTTATCTACCTTCTCCTGATACCTTGCTGAGGCTACTCCCTTGGGCCCCTTGGTGTCCCTTTGTTTGCTATTACTAAACCCATCTCCAGCTAATTGCCATCTTCTTGCCTGCCATGCCCACATCTCAAAGCTAGCTTCCATTTCTATTTCACTCACAGATTTTATATTTTTAGAATCTCTTGCCAAGCAATCATATCTGCAAGCTTTTCTTGTCTCATCTTTCCCAACACAGAAGTTTAAAGAATATGCTGCCAGAATTTTCCTGCTAATTTACTCTACTCCAATGCACCAGTTGTTTATATCCCATATACCCTCGTGTTGCTGTAGGACATGACAGAAAGATGAGAAACTCCAAGTATTTCAGAAGGCAAAGAGCATAGAAAAAGGCTTTATTGTCTAATTCTTACTACCTTTTATAAGGTGTTCCCATACAGACTTAACATAGTTGGTGAATAGAAACAACACCTCTCTAATCCCATTGGCTAAACTAGAGAAACAGCAAAACACCACCCGGAGAAAGATTGTTTTGAGAAAGGAGAGTTGTTTGCCAAGATCGTTTTGAGATGAAGCTTTCTTGAGAAATTTTTCCTTGGGAGAAAGTTAGCAGCTGCTAGCAGACTAAAATCTCTCAGCCACAGAAATATCAGGCCCACACCCTTGCACCCTGTCTCCTTATTCCATCTTACCTTCAAACTCAAAGCTACCAAGTGTACGAAGGGCAAGGGTGATGCTCCCCACATCACTGGCCTCTGGGATGTTGGTGAGACTGGGGGAGGCCAGCTGGTGGGCAAGGCCCTTTGGCATGCCTGGATGTCGCAGAGGCTTGTGCATCAGGACAAGAGAGAGCATTTTCAGCAGCCCATCCTGGATATCCTTCTTCAGCTGTGGGATCTGACGGCTCAAGTCGTACAGCACAGCTGTTAGAGCAGGGCTGAGGGCAAGAAGCAAGCAAAAGTCATTAGAAAAGAAACATGATGTGCATATTTCACCTTTTTGTTTATTTATGCCTTTGCCAATCAGAATATAATTGTGGGCACTTGCACATGAGAGCAACACCTGCAAGCAGAGCACAGGATCCTTGTGTGAACTGAGGCACGAGATGACCTTCCTGTATAAACTTGGTGAGCAAAGTCCCAGGACTGCTGCACGCATCACTACATTACCCAGTGTTGCTATAATACTGCTACAAATCTAAATGACTTCTTACACTCGTGCTTTTTAAACAAAAAAGCAACTAAATTAACTTCCAGGTGACAATATAATTTAAACAGCCTTGTGCTACCTGAAAATTTTCTCCACACATTCCATACTTAATTCCATAATTAATTCTTCCAATAAGAGCTGTCAGCTACAAAGGTGAAAGAAGCCAGGAGCAAATATTCAGCACTTCAGCTCTCCTTCTCTGCCAGTTTGATATGACACGAGGCTGCTGGCTGTCAGGTGCTTTTGAAAATTTTGCAGGCTGCTGCCAAATGTGAATATGGAAAATTAAGGAGGCTGCTTTTGGACTAGTTGTTCTACAACAAGATTTCATTACTGAGATATGAATGCTCTTAAATAATTCAACAGACCCATTAACAGTTAAAACATACCATTCTTCTGAAACAGCTATAGTGATCTTATGTCAACTTAAAAGCAATAATCTTCCTTCTCAATCTGAAAACTTTAAAGATCTCACTCTGTATGGCTGACAATGCCATCCTGCAGCTAACAGAAAAACAGATTTATGCTTACCTCAGGCCCACAGCCAGCATAGGTTCCAAAAGCTCTTTGATGTCCTGCTGGATACTGGGTCCCATGGCTCGTGCCAGCATACTAATGCAGGTGAAGACTGTGGCATCAACCTGCACAGACTTCTGTCTCCTGAAAAGGGACCAAATAATTATGAGAAGCTGCTATTTCTCAAACATCTTTCCCCATCCTACTTCTGTGTTATCAGTCTAACAGAAACACTTCTGATTTTAATACAAGAATTTGATCCCACATCAGAAAAATCATATAAAGAGCAAGTGTTTCCATTTCTCCCTCTAACTTTCACATACTTACTTGTGGGCAAAGTCCTTTGGGGGAAGAGCTGCTTTTATGATTTCAAGGACTTTTGGTAGGTAAGCTTGAAACTCAGACCTCACAGCCACAGAAAGCAAACCCAAGGCCTGGAAGGCTGCTGTTCGCTCCTTCTCCTTCTTCACACAACTGAGAACATGATTCATGGTGTCTGGAAGATACTGATCAGCTGCCCACAAGAGAGAACAATACAGATATTAGAATTATTTTAGGTTTATACAGTTGCATAACATTTCCAACTAAACCTTTACAAGAAAACAGACTTCACTAGAAAACAGACACAGTCATATTAAATTTGATGACATGATCAGTGGCAAACAAGTCACCATATAATAAAAATTTCTAACTACACAAGGCTTTATTTCTAAAAAGAAAAATCACTAGAATGAAAGAGCTATAAAACACCCCCACTGCAACAGGTTTTATACACAGATAAGATCCAAGCATCTTGGTTTCACGATTGATTGGAAATTTGGAATAATTAACACAAAAATTGTTCTAACCCACTAAGAGCAGCTTGATGACTTGTCTCCAACTCTGACACTCTCCTAAACTTGCTTGATAAATCAACAAAACTGCTTTAAAGCTGACAGGTACTTCCTAGCACGTGCAACAGAGAAAAAGGAAAAGAACTCTAATAATATTTGGGATATACTGAGTCAGAGAAGAGAGAATTCTCCTCTGACATACTGAGGAAAAAACAAAAATGGAGGGGTTTATGTCTTATGGTATTGATAACCAAGTTCTGACAATAGGTTTCAATCTATTTTCTTCATCAGAGCAACATTTTGTCATCAGTTATCAAGTCACACTTATTCAAAAAAAAAAGACTGTCCTCCCACAGAGGAATGTGCTCATCAGACAAGCACCACATTTGCTGTGCTGCACTGCCTGCACAAGTTCATCTGGACCAAAGAGAGCTGGATAACTTCCAGCCCAAATTCAGCAACATTTCCAACATCCAACCATCTGTCTTGTCACCTGTGAACGCTGAAGGACGGAAAGCTGCCAACCGCGGAAGCAGATTGAGAACCGTCATCTGGATCAAAGAATTTTTGCTGGTTCTGCACTTGAGGACCCACTGGCAGACCTGGAAGGAAGTACATTAGGCTTTAAAGGATGCCAATTAAGGCACAAATATTTATTACCTGTGTGCTTTTAAGTGTTCTACTGACACTTGGCTTCACAGTCCACCAAAGACAAGGAAAATCAAGACTGCTTCCAAAGGAAGTAAAAGACTTGTCCCAAGACAGACAATGACAAAGCCAAGATACACGTAAATTTTTAGTTTTGAAGGCTCACTTCAATACTAGGCAGTATTGCCTGCTAAGTAAAAACACAAAGAACAATTCCTCTGCAAGAACAGATGTTGAGAATGTAGGGAGACAAGCTGAGGAACAAACACATACCTGATCAAATTTCTCTTCCATTAGATCCCTGCAGCATCGACTTTCTACCAAAGTAGATTTTGCTGGGACAGGGGAGGTTGCAAAACCCATAATTCCTTGGTGAGCACTGTACCCCAGCAGACCAGCCAAAGCATTTGACTGAGATGGCTGGAGAGACTGAAAGCTTGTGAAGGGAGTGATGTGGCGAGGCTTGGTACTGAAGCCCATCAGGTCTTTGCAGTACTTGTCATGCACAAGCTGCTGCTGAGTGATCTCTTCCATCTCCTCTCTAAGGCGCTGGACAAAGTAGAGAAGCATTAAAAAAATAAAAAGTAATTGAGTAAGATACTGCCAGTACAGTGTCACCCAAATCTCCTGAATAGCATCCTGTATAATCAATACCCAAACAGCTGTAAAACATCCACTGAGTAAAATCCAGCAAAAATATTTGAGTATCTAACATGCAAGAAAGTCCTCACTCCATAGAAAAACTCTTTTTCATTGTATTTAATTTAGTTAATAGCCTTTCCCTTGGAGCTTATTAGCTCCTCAGCCCAAACTTGTCCCTTTTATTTCTCTGACACACTTTAATGCTCAAGTCCATGCTCAGATGAGTTTTCTACCCAACAACCCCACTGCAACACTACGGGATATTTCCACAGACTGCAGAGTTGCTACACACTCTCAATCAATCCCCATAATCCCCACCTTGTTCCTTTGCTCACCTCTCCCTCCATACTGCTGATTCTCACTAGCTCATTGAGGATCAGTAAGGCACCGTGGATTCGGTCATCACGATTCATTCCTTTCTCTTTGGCCAAAGTCTCATCAAAGCCCTTCTCAGCCTCTTCATATGTATGCTTGGGGAAAAAGAAAAAAAATCTCAGTGACAATGCAGAAACAAAGCCTGTGGGAATGAAGTAGTACAGCCAGTCAAAGGTTACTGATGTTCTGAACTTTTCAAGAGTAGCCACAAACCTCAATTGAGTAATAACAGAAGTATAACACAACAAAATTCTGATTCACCCCAAAGCTGGACTCTGCTGCAGAGCATTTTCAACAGCACTAATCAAACAGCACAGTATCAGCTTCATCACTATCTGCAGCACTTATATGATTATAAGAAATACAAGGTCACAACATTTGACTGCACTGTCCAAAACTTATTTGATATCACAAAGCTTGAATTCAAGTGACAATGGCAGCAAAGCAAAGGTTGAGACATAAGAATTCTTATCTTTCTCACTTATGTTTAATCTACACTAACAAAAACTCTCTATTAGGAAGAGATGACACAAGATAATTGCATGGCTATAAAACTAGGCCAAGTTCAACAGCTGAAGATGAGATAGAATAATGGATTCTTGAAGGAGTTAAGTCTTGCTTACTTTTACAGTAACAGGCTAAAGGAACTACTCACTTTCTCAGCCATTATATTTTCAACCCTTTCAAGGAGAGGCATTTTTTTACTGACAAAGGTGACGCAGGTTCTTAGCTTAGCCAGCTCTTCTGGAAACTCTCACTTCAATATCTGCATTGCATTATGAGGGGCTGCTTCAAAACAAAGTTATTTTCTTACTCTGTACCACTGGGGCTTCTGCATCTCTTTTGGCTCCCGTTGCGTGGTGAGGATAAGGCAGGCTCTTAAGGCAGAGACAGCTCCCTCTCGGATGGCCTGTTTGGGATCCCACACAGCCACAAATATATTGTCAAAGAATGGCTGCACTTGTTGGAAGAAGAAGGTAGGCACACTGATTGCCAGCTCACGCAAGACAAGAACCTGGAGGTGGGGAGGGAAACAGTAACAATCTGGAAGATGAGCACACAGAGACAAACCTCATAACTTTTACAGTGTAGTACCACTTGTTTAGACTGTCGATGTCTGTGAGCTGTTTCCATCCCCACACACTGGCAATTCCTAGCATAACAGTGTCTTGGTCTTCATTAGTCACTGGGCTAATGGAGAAGCAATGAAGCAGCACTCTGTCTGCCACAATAGCACTACAGATTCTCAGACATGCACTGGCAGCCACTCCCATCCTGACCAAAGCTTTCCTGCAGATTTCTGTGCATTTTTCCCACCACTGCTCACTAATCCCAACCACCCCACGACAACAAAAAAAGGCATCACTTACAGCTGCATGTCTACGACCTTCATTCCTGTCAGCTCCCAGCCACTCCAGAGCTCGTTTCACCTCAAACTCCACATACTCAGCTGTGAAGGTGTCCCCAGCCATTGCCAGCCTCCCAATGGCCTTGGAAGCCATCTCCATTACCACAGGGTCATTGGATGGCAGGAGGTTCCTCAGGTAGTTGGCAAACCTGCCGATACGGGTGGCATTGCCTCCTTCCACACCGATAAGGCTTGCTGCAGAGAAAGGGAGCAATGCTGCAGTTCTCCCCAAGAATCAGTGAGGCAGACAGCAGGTAATTCCTGGATGAGAGCTAGTGTTCCCTACACATTCCTTAAAGACTCCCTTTAAGTCCTCCTAAACTGCAAATCCACAGGAAAAAAAAAAATCAAGCAACAGGAAAAGGCCAGCATTCTTCTGAGCCTGAACTTTCTGAGTGGGAACATGCACCTGGTAGCCTCATAGATCTTCCCCATTTTTAGTTTTAAAAGAGAAAAAAATAATTCACCCTGGGATCACAGAGCTGTTCCTCATAGAAAGACATCCATCTGCATCCAGCTACTATGGCCAGTCCACCTCACAAGAAAAGTCAAAGACTGAATGGACCAAGGAAATGCTCTCCTCCTCAGTCCTAGAGACACTCTCTCCTGGCCAGGGTGGAGGCACTTCATCAGGCACCAGCATGGCAGAAATCTTTCACTGCCAGTGCCTGGGTTGTACCTGCTCTGTAGATCAAGAAGCCATCAGTGTCCAGGGTTGTCAAGCTGGCACCTTTCAACATCACCAAATTCACAAAACAATTTGAAAGTATTACTGTCAGCTCAAGATCTGACATTATCAATAAGGATTTCTCTAAGGCATTTACACTGCCTTCAAACACATTAGGACTGGATGATTATGTCTATGAGCCTAAACCAACATCTCTTTGGCTATTTAAGAAGTAACTGCTACAATACAGGCCACTCACCTGGAAGGCAAAGAATTTACCCAAGCTGACTTTCCTGAGAGTGGGGATTCAATCAGTGGGGACTGACAGCTCTGTAACCTCACAGAGAACACACAGCCTGAGCCACTAATGGAGAGGCTGATCAGAATCAAAGCAGAAGCTATCTGAGCCCCTCTTGGGGATGGAAGTTGCTGTTATGGTGCCAGGTAAATTTACATAACAAGAACCAATCTCCCCAGATGGAAGAGAGTTGAGAAAGTCAGCCTACCCTGATACATATAAAGGGACAGCACAAAGTGTTCTCAGCTGAGCTCCAGAACAGGATTTTCATGTGCTCACTATTCACATTTGATGCTCAACTCCCAGAAGAGCTGAGGGCCCATTAAGTACCAGGTTTTCAGCCACTCTAAGTAGCTCCCCTGCTGACACTTCACACAGATTTTCAGAGCCCAGAAACCAGAACACACCCAGTGTACTGAGAGGTCAGACATCAGGCCCCAAGTATAAAAGCTCATTCCTTTTGAAAATCTGTCCCTGAAGACAGTTGCCTGAAGAGAAAACTCAGCAGAAGCACTATGCACTTTCACTCACCTATAGCCAGAATTCCACCCTTCCTTTCATTTGCATCAGAACTAGAGACCAGCTCAAATATGTGATGGTTCAGCTGATCATAAAACCTGGTAGATTCCTCCTGACTCATCTGTAAAAGCAAAAAAAATTCAAATCAACTTTCAGCATTCTTTCCCTCCCTCCTGCTCCAAAACCTCCATAAAGACAATGCTTTTTATGCCACTTCAACAGAAAGACATTACATCAACCATACATCATCAGAAAAAATAGTTTCTCTTATTTGTGCCCTATATGCATCAAGTTTACTTATTCTGGTACTTCATTATCTGTTTGTGGGACCAACTCACTCACCTCTCCTATGTGTAAGGGGGCAAAGATAATCTCCCTGCTGTGCCCTATCTCCTCTCTAAGACCAGCTTCCACATTCCAAAAGCCTCCACTGCCAAGGCACCCAGCCCATTCCCCACACTCACAGGAGACACAGAGATAAACAATCCCATTAGTGTCACCCACCTCACGCAGCTCCATGGTGACATAATGTTGCAGGTCCTTGGCAGCTTTGGCCCTGGTCTCTTCGCTGCGACTCTTCAAGCCATTGGCAAATTGTTGGAGAATGGACACGGTGCCCGACATGGTGGCAGCAGGCTGGGCCTCAGGGGCATCAAGTCCTGTAAATTCTTCAGAGAGACACGTTTTTTTTTACTGCTCAAATTGAAATCTCTGAGCTTCTTTCTTAAGGCTGTCCCTCCTGACTGTTCCCAAAGTACAGATATAGATGGTGTGTCAGTAGACCATAAAATTACAAGTAATGACTATATTCCTTAGGCATTACACTCCAAGACAAAACTGTACCACCACAAATCTTGACTCTATTTGCTGTCTAGTTCCTCAAATACCAAAATACATCGCAGTAGGCCAGGTGCCCTATGATGATCCAATCCTAAATCAAGGGTCATGCAACAGTTGAAAAACAGCAGAGTCAAACTAGGCTTTGTAAGTACCTATAATAAGTAAGCACAACCATTCCCAAGATTCTATCACCATCATATCTGACTCCTCCCCGAACACTTTCATCCAAATTTCTCCACAGAAATCTCAGTGTTACAACAACACAAGGAAGACTCAGCACTAGCAAGTGTTACATCCTCCAACAGATATTTAGAGATGGGAAGTCCAGTTATAGCAACACCGAGCATTGCAACAGGGAGTCTCCTAGCATAACACATAAACAAACTTTCTCAGGACCCTTTCTTTACATCGAAAACATTTCAGACGCTTGACGCCTCCCCCACCCCGATATTCAGATTACGTAAGACCAAAGCAAGCACTGACACTAGAACTTCAACTGCTTCTCCCCAAATGCTCCACACGCAGTCACAAACATCCAGCGGGCCCATAGGTGAGGTGGCTGCCGGCAGGAGC
>JANPWX010000288.1:571937-600375 GCA_024734555.1 Trochalopteron elliotii | reverse complement strand
TCGCTCTCTCTCTCGCTCGCTCTCACTCACTTACTCACTCACCCGCCCGCCGCCGCCGGCTCCCCTATTCCGGGCCCCGGGCCCCGCGCCCGCCCCGCCGCCGCGCCTGCGGCGCCGGCCAGGCCCTGCTGGCCAATAGGCTCCCAGGAACGCCGTGATCGGCATCCCACCTGACCAATAGAAAAAGAGGAAGGGGAAGCAGGGCTCGAAGCTCCGCCCTTTCCCCAAGGAACTGGGAGGACAGTGCCGTTCTGACCAATCATCAAGGCAGTCATGACTGAATGACAGTATACTTGACCAATAGAATGGCTGGGCTTGCTCATAGCCCCACCTTCCCGATGCCGGCTTCCGCCCTTCCGGGAGGCGCCGGCTATGGCCGGGTACAGCATGGGTGGGTAGGGTACAACAACCGGCATGGTCTGCTTGGCCCTGCGCGAAGTGTTCTGCGCTGTTCTGCATGACATCTTGGTCTCTCAAGGGGGGAGACGTGGATTTGATGGATGGGCCACTCGGTGGATAAAGAATTAGCTGGATAGCCGCACGTAAAGAGTTGAGGTCAGCGGCTCATTGTCCACATGGAGACCAGGGACGAGTGGTGTCCCTCAGGGGTGGTACTGGGGCTAATAGTGCTCACTAACTTTGTCGGCGACATAGACAATGGGGTTGAGGCACCCTCAGCAAGTGACACCGAGCTGTGTGGTGCTGTTACATGGTGGAGCGACGGGATGGGGACTAGAGCATTATCCTCTGTGGAAGAAGAGAGGGTTGTGTGGACATCTCAGAGCAGCCTTCCAGTATCTGGAGGGGCCTACAAGGAGAGACTCTTCACCAGGAACGAGGGGGAATGGGTTCAGACTAAAAGAGAGGAAATTTAGTTTAGATGTTAGGAAAATGTTCTTCCCTGCAAGGGTGGGGAGTCCCTGGCATAGGTTGTCCAGGGGAGCTGTGGCTGCCCTATCCGTGGCAGTGTCCAAGGCCAGGTTGGATGAGGCTGGGAGCACCCTGGGACAGTGAAGGTGTCCCTGCCCATGGCAGGGGTGGCACGGGATGATCTTTAAGGTGCTTCCCAGCGCGCGCCATGCTGCGGGTACAGCCCTGCGTGCGCATTGCGCATGCGCAAAGGGCGCGGGGCACTCCCCTGGTCGGTGTGCACCGCTGAAATGTGTCCGGCTGCCCGTGACAGACAGCAGCAAAGCCGGCTGTGTCTTTGCCGGCCTTCGGGCTCTCCGTGGCGGCTATGACGTGAATCGTGGCGCGGGCTGCGGGGTGACCCCCTCGCCGCCGCGCGTGACGCCGTTGGCCGCCTAATTTTCCTTTTAATTTGTTCACCGGGAGGTGCCGGCGGGTGCGGAACCCCTCGCGCGAGGCCGCGGGGGTGGCGAGGCCGGGCGGGCTGGCGGTGGCGGTAAGGGCGGGTAATGGCGGCGCTCCTCGCTCCTTCCCGGGCCCCGCCGCCTCATTAATGTGCGGCCCTTCCCCTTCTAGGTGCTGCTGCTGCTGCTGCGAGACGGCGGGGCGAGCATGGGACCGGCAGAGCCGGTGCAGAAGATCAGTATCAGCGCCGAGAGCCCCCGCGGGAGCGAGAGGAACGGCAGCGGCTCGGCTCTGGCGGGCGGAGACGGGGCCACCCCCGGCAGCTGGAGACACAAGTGTGCGGCCTATGTGCTGGCGCTCCGGCCCTGGAGCTTCAGCGCCTCGCTGACCCCTGTGGCGCTGGGCAGCGCGCTGGCGTACCGGGCCGAGGGAACGCTCGACCCGGGGCTGCTGCTGGGCAGCGCCGTGACCGTCCTGGCTGTGCACGGGGCCGGCAACTTGGTGAATACCTACTATGACTTTTCCAAAGGCATCGATCACAAGAAGAGCGATGACAGGACGTTGGTGGACCAGATTTTGGAGCCGCAGGATGTAGTCCGGTTCGGAGTGTTTCTCTACACTGTGGGCTGTCTCTGCGCTGCCGGGCTCTATGCTGTCTCCACGCTCAAGCTGGAGCACCTGGCCCTGATTTACTTTGGAGGACTTTCCAGCTCCTTCCTTTATACCGGAGGTAAATGCTGCATCCCGTTTGTTATAAATCTGAATGTAGAAGTGATAGGATCAGCTGAATTGTCAAAAGGTTTCTAAAGACACACGTGACTTGTCTAGTGCACTGCCATAAAATATTTGTGGTGTTTCCTGAAGCACTGGTAGGTAAACTTGTGTTCTTTGCAGTTGAGTGTTGTGGGAAGGGTCATACTAAGATCTTCAGTTAGATAGTGGTGTTGAGGCATTATTATTTACATATGTGGCTTTAAATGCTTATCAGAACTATTGCTGAATCTTTTTGTGATGTTTATCTCATATCCTTTAGCATTGTAGCTAATGGCATATTTTCTTTCCTTTGGTGGGAATGTTACTTTGTTTTGGAATGTTTTGTTATCCTTTAGATGGAGCTTCACTGTGAATGCTGTACTGTTTGTGATTCTTCCTAATAAGACAAAGATATTTTAGTGTCTTCCTGTCTTGGATAGATACAAACATCATTACTAGGAGAAGAAAAAATAACTTAGTTTCAAACTGTCAGACTTTCAGTTATGTGGGTTTCCCTGAAAGCGTTTTGTCAGTTTTCCATTTGTTCTGAGCATTTTCTGTATTTCTCCAGGATCAGGCTCTAGTATGCATGATCACACTGAAAAGTACCTTATTTCTCTAGATTTCTGCAGAGACAGGTACTCCTAGATGTTTTTAACCTGGCCCTTAGTTTTTGTTACATTGTTTATCTGGAGAAATCCTTATCCTAAAAAAGGAAAAAAAGAGATAACATGTTTCTTGTCCACAGCTGAGTGTGCTTTGGTTGTTTTGCAATATTCCTGTGGGAAAGGGCTGCTGCTAGACAGACAGGAAAAAATTACACTTATCCATCAGGTTGTGCAAACGAGAAAGAAGGAAGTTTATTTTTGGGATCTTGACTTATGTGTTTTTGAAGTTTGGTCAGGGATTGGGGGATGAGGTTAACACCTCTCTGACCCCACTGGTCAACCTAGAAGTCCCTCAATTTGTCCTTCCCCCTGGAAGGGAATGCTCAATTTATAAACATCACTCTTTGTTCATGTTACAATTCATGAGAAAGCTCCAGTCCAAGAATGTAAACATCAGAAGGCTGAAAAATCAGGGTGACAAAGGACTGATGATGTTATGTCATCCATTCTCTTCTGTCATCTGAATCATTTAATGATGCTTGATTTCATTCTTGTGTCTTGCCATAGGGATTGGATTTGAATACATTGTGCTTGGCTATGTGGTGTTCCTGAGTTGTTTAATGATGCTTGATTTCATTCTTGTCTTGCCACAGGGATTGGATTTAAATATGTTGTGCTTGGCTACATGGTGATCCTGAATCTTTTAATGATACTAGATTTTATTCTTGTGTCTTGCCACAGGAATTGGATTTAAACATGTTGTATTTAGCAACGTGGTGATCCTGAGTTATTTAATGATGCTTGATTTCATTCTTGTCTTGCCACAGGGATTTGATTAAATACATTGTGCTTGGTGACGTGGTGATCCTGAATAATTCAATGATGCTTGATTTCATTCTTGTCTTGCCACAGGAATCAGATTTAAATATGTTGTGCTTGGTGATGTGGTGATCCTGAGTTATTTAATGATGCTTGATTTCATTCTTGTGCCTTGCCACAGGGATTTGATTAAATACATTGTGCTGGTGACATGGTGATCCTGAATCTTTTAATGATGTTTGATTTCATTCTTGTGCCTTGCCACAGGAATCAGATTTAAATACATTGTGCTTGGTGACGTGGTGATCCTGAATCTTTTAATGATGTTTGATTTCATTCTTGTGCCTTGCCACAGGAATCAGATTTAAATACATTGTGCTTGGTGACGTGGTGATCCTGGATCTTTTAATGATGCTTGATTTCATTCTTGTCTCCCCACAGGGATCGGGTTTAAGTACGTCGCGCTGGGCGACGTGGTGATCCTGATCACCTTTGGGCCCCTGGCTGTGATGTTTGCCCACGCAGTGCAGGTGGGTTACCTGTCTGTGTCCCCCCTGCTCTACGCTGTCCCCCTGGCCCTGAGCACCGAGGCCATCCTGCACAGCAACAACACACGGGACATGGAGTCGGACCGGCAGGCTGGAATCGTCACCCTGGCCATCCTCATTGGCCCCACCTTCTCCTACATCCTCTACACAGTGCTGCTCTTCCTGCCCTACCTGATCTTCTGTGTGCTGGCCACACGTTACACCATCAGCATGGCCTTGCCACTGCTCACCATCCCCATGGCATTCTCACTGGAAAGACAATTCCGGAGCCGGAGCTTCAGCAAAATCCCTCAGCGGACAGCCAAACTCAATCTGCTGCTGGGGCTTTTCTATGTTTTTGGCATTACTTTGGCACCAGCTGGTGCTCTGCCCAAACTGTGAGAAGAGCTGTAGGGTCAGGCCTCATAATTCAATATTTATGCCGATGGATGTTATGAGTGTTATGAGTAAATGACCCGTTATGGACAGTGAGAAGAATGGAAAGATCACCTTGCACTGTTGAGAGTGAATGTTGTGATTTATGGTCTTGGACAGCTTATACAACAGACTTCAAAAAAGTGATTTGGCAGTTCTTCAGAAGGGGAGAACTGTGTGGCTTTGCTTTGAGGAGCAAGGTGACATAAGGTCAAGGAAATGTTTAAAGAACCTCATCCTTCTGCCACCTGATTTTTTCACTGTCAGTTCAATGAAAGACAGAGCCTCAAATCACACTCTCTGTTCACTTCACAAGCACAATGATTGCTCTTATCACTCCTTTCCTTACAGTGGTGAAAGAGTCCAGTGACTCCCATGTGGGAATCAGGAAACACTGCCAAATGTTTAGCATCACAACCTAGGTGCCATTAATTCACTCCCTTGTATTTCATCTTCATCTGCTGTATGTTTTAATTTTTGTTTTGCTTTTCCTAGCCAAATTTCAAGCTTTTCTTTCCAAGCTCCCTGAAATGCACTAGATACTGATTCATGAACTATCCCTTCTGCTTGTCCCATATAGTCTAGAAATTTCAAAGTTCTGAATCTCTGTGGGTTGTGGTGCTAAAAGGGAGCACGAATAACCCACTGCACAAACTTTAGGCTAGAACCAGTAAATCTGTATTGTGCTACAAAAGCTGAAGCTGTAAATGCAAACCATGCAACTGGAAAGCCCCCAATGGGTAGAAGAACAAATGGTTTCCATTTCTGTATTTGCTTAAAATTTTCTCTCTGAAATGACAGTTTTTGAGTTAAGGGGGAGCTGACAGGGTGCCAGACTTCTCTGAATAGCTGTGGATTAATAGATACATAGGTGGAAAGCAAATTCTTGATTTAAAAAAGCAATTTTTTTCATCTGTTTTTCTCTGTTTATTTAGAGTATTATTCACAGTATTACAGTGAAATGTCTCATTATAAGAAGCCCATTTCAGCAAAGAAGAAAGATATAGTGTTAGAAAAAACCAAATCAGGATTATTGCATTGGCTCTGCATAAAAATTAGGACTGCAAACAGGAAGAAGCCAATTTTGTTAACAAGGTTTTTCCTAATGGAGCCCAGAGTTTGTGTCACTGAATCACAACTAAGTGATCTCTGAAGGGGAAGTTCCCCACCTCTTTTTCCCACTCTATATTTTACAGTGTTGCTTTGTTTCCTCCTGCAGACCTGGCCACTTGCTGTCCATGTGGCCCTTGGGAGAGCTAATTGTTTCAGCAGTTACACAGCTGTGTGAAAAACATGCCAAACACAATGGGGAAAACATGTGCCTTCCAGTGCAAAGATGGATTTGATCCATAACATATTACTGAATTCTCTTCTGTGTTATTTAGTCCTGTTTTCATGAAAAGCTTGTTAGCAGGAGCTGTGGAAAGCTCAGAGGAATTGACAGAGGTGTTGAACTAGAGCTCCAGGTGCCAGGTCACAGCCTTGCTTTTGGACAAGTGTGTGTATTGAACCACTGTATGAAGGGCTTTTATACATGAGCAATAAACCAGCAATAAACTCACCTGGTGTTACCCTGCATCTGTCCCAGGTAAGTTGTGCCCTTGTGGTGTAAATCTGGAAGAGCCCAAAGTCCCATTAGTGGGTTGTACTGACAGCAGTAAAGCTGTCTTGGTGCTACCAGATTTCATGGTACAGCCATTTAGAGACTGGTTTTACAGCTTCATTTTATCCAGCAGTTATATCTGAGCTGAAGTTAATGGAAGGGGTCTTTGCAGGCTTATTCAAGGAGCCACAGTTTCATCCTTTATTTATTAAAATGGGCAAATGATCTCTCTGTTCTGGCTAGGCACGGGACAAGAAAAGGTGGACTTCAGCAACTGCTTTCTACAGCAAAATACTTGTTAGGATTAAAAACACAAGGAGAAAATGCAAAAGTTCAGCTCAGATGGATGGAGGGAGCTGTCCAGCAGGTTTTGGAAACTGTTTTCAATGCAGATATACACAACAGAATTTCTACTGTTGCTTCTTTGAAGACAGAATGAAGAAGAGCCTGGCTCCAATACCCATTTCACATTTCTGCAAACCAAAAGCTTTTGTAGGGATAAGTAAGGGCTGAGCTGACAAATCTGTTAACCTTGCAATAGGGGATATGCAGGTTTATTGAGTTAATCCTGCCCTTTGTAGCAGCTGAATGCTTCACTTTAGGATAGCTTGGTTTTGAATAGCTTTCAGTTTCCAAGAATGGTTAGTTATGTTTTCTCTACTTCCTTTACAAAAAACTACAGTACTCCAGCTAAATTCCTGAAAGTAACTTGGCTTGTGTCTTTGATAACTGTAATTGTAATAATGGGAAGATCATTGGTGCCCTGGAGTATGTAAGTCTTACTGTATTTTGACTACCCTTTCCTGGGTAGGATGTCTACTTAGGGCTGGAAAGGACCAGTGCTTTTTGTTACCAAGATGAAACAGCTCATTAGTACAATAATATGTGTGTGGAGCACTTTCCAAGGTAGGGGGGATTCAAAGTATTTTAATAGTAAAACCCAGATGAAAATTTGGTGATTCCTTACTAGCAGATGCTGGTTGCCTCCAATTCCCTCTCTTTGAATAACAGTATCATTACAGGTTCTTAAGGATATTAGCTAACACATTCTTCACCGTGGTTTTGAGGAAGTCATTTAAATTCTCTGTGTCTCAGAAAACAGCTAATTTTTGCCTACCTTACAGGGATGCTGAGCTGACATCATTGTCATAGAGAGCTTTGAAAGTAAGAAGTGCTTTATCTCTGTGTGCTTTCTAAAAAGCTTGTTAGTACTAGAAAACATTTTAGATACAAACTAACACAAAGGGTGACTTAACCAATGTAATTAGGCCAAAATAACCTTCACATATAATCAGTGAGTAGTAAGAGAAGTTCATTTATTGGTTTGCTTTGTGATGAAGATGCTGGCTCTCTTCCCCTACCCCACTTTTCCCTGTCCCATGCTACTTCCCCTGAATATAAACTTCAGAAACTTCTTTCAGGTCACTCCTGATGAGCTGTATTGCAGTGTGATGAGTGTGCACTGGTAGATAAACAAATCTGTAGGCCATCTGTTAATGTGTCCTAAAGCACCTCCTGGCCTTTCTTCTTACCCAATAAACTGTCTGAATGTTACTCAGTTAATTATGCTATGTTTGGTTCTTTTATATTACTCAAGTTGTATTTTTGCACATGGATTAAAACATGGTCACGAAAGAAAGAGGGTCTTCATGTGCCATGTTTGTAGTATAAGTGTCTGAAAAATCATACTTTTTTGGTGTGAAAAAACCTTTTTTTCATGAAAAATGCTTTTTTTTCATCAAAGTCCTTTTATGAATCCAGTAGGCCTGTCCTTCCCTATCACAAGGCAAACAGTTCTGTAGCAGTGATCATTTCCTACTAATGGCAGACTTAGAATACTTCTGGTATATTAATCAATGTGCAGAATTTTCTCTGATGCAGTTTTCCATGCCATGTGCTGTTCAGTTTTTGTAAGGAGGTTGAACTTTCAGTTCAGCTGAATTTTAATAGCTTTAATAAAGATGAACTTTCTCATCCTCACCAGTATGTTCTGCCAGTTTTGCAGTGCTGTGGTCACTGCTCCATAGAACTGTGACAGCCTAATGCCTACCCCATGTGTGTCATAAATGAGCCTAAAGCACGGTTTGAAATTTTCCTGCCCTGGCCAGTGGCACAGTGTGCTCCACAAACACATTTGGAGATAGTTAAAATGATAAAATGCAGGACAGCCTGACATCTGTACATGGGCTGATCTTTCCAAATGAGGAGGCTGCAGTTCTGGGTGTCTGCAGATGGCAGCATTGCTCTCCCATGGCTGCTGCAGCACCTTTTCTCTACAGGAACCTGTGAGCTGTGTTTGTAAAGGAGTTTTTAGTGTTTGGTTGTATCTCATTGGGTCTCCTCTGGTGTTAGGGAACTTGAAAGGTAAGTGGCTGCAGATGAATTTCTATTGTGCAGATTATGGCTGGACAGATGCTCCTGGCCTAGGCAAGTAGTGGCAGAAATGGGCATTTGAAGAAAACCAGGCAGCTCTTAAATTTTAAAGCCTTTGCTGATGGCTTCATAAGCTTTGTCTGGTCAGATGCCAAGGGCTGAGCTTTCAAAAGAGTGTGGGCAAGCTATGTGTGAGGGGCAGTACACTTGTGGGGGGAAGAATGCAGTGTCTGCACACTCTATGAGATGTACTTCTGTTCAGTCAATTGCTTTTAACACATCTTGAATCCCAAGTGAAAAATCTTAATGCTTTTATAGTGTTTTTAGGAGCTTGGACTCTATTCTCCCCATTACTTGGGTGACTAGACTTAATCACTGCTGCTTACTCAAGGTGATGCTCCTTGGAGGAGGGTATTTGCCAGGTCTCCTTTCCAGTCTGAAACCTTAACAACTAGGCCTTTCCCCTCACACCTTGCTTTGTCTGGTCATGGGTAGATTTTTTTTATTTGAATCACCTTCAGTCACTTTATACTTTGAGTTTGAGCCTGCTTAATTATGTGTAAGGGATGAAATGCTGCTCTGGCTTCTTAAGGCTGTTTTTCATTTTAAGGTGGAGTTAAATATCCAGCCAAGATAAAATCAATGGCTCTCAGCATTGCCTAAAAATGAGTAATTTTCAATAAAGTTCAGCAGGGCTGGGTTATTGCAGCTGTATGTCTAAAGGGAACAGGCCCAGTGCTGGACAGCATCATGCCTGTGTTTTATTGTCTGAAGCAAAGTCTTTGTGCTTTTCTGAACTCAGAGTAAGACCCAAAATGAGCAAATTTGTCAAGGGATTTTTTACACTGTCTTATGATAATAACTGTCAATGCTGTCAGTGTTTATTCATGCTACATCTTGAGGAAAACCCTTGTTCTAATCCAGATGTTTGTGGCCCACAAGGATTTGTATTAATGACAAAAACTTGAAGGACATAGTTAAGCATTCCTTTGGGATCAGCTGAGAGAGTGTGACTTGCTACAATATTTATCTCACTGATCTGCAGGAGCAGTGGGCTATCAGCCAAGTTTATCCATTCCCTCAGAAAGAAACCTGTGTTTGTGCATCTTTCCCAGGCTTCATGCATGCACCTGTCCTGAGTGAGAAGTTCACACACCAGAGTTCACAACCTCTCCACATGAAGACCCAAATGTTTTTTAAAAGCAGAACAAATCCAAACAAAACTATAACCCCTGACTGTCCTCTGCTGAATTCTCATTGTGGCTTGCCAGGACCTGAGTGATTTGAAGAATTAAAAATGTATGGCACCATCAAGTTGCTTTATCATGAAATGACAAGGAGGAGAAGCTGCTCGTTAAGGAGATGGCTGATGAAGATGAACATGCAGGCTGAGAGATGTGTCACAGGCAGTTTGTCAGGAAGCAAGGAAAGCAGTGAACCTCACTAAAACACTGGATGTGAAATGCTGCTCTAGGAGATTGAAAGTGTAAAGAGCTTAGAGACAAGAGGTTAGGGTCTGCCTCCTCCAGTCTGCCTCCTGGTTGGCACCTTTCAGATGTCTTGTCCTGGGCTGGAGTAGCACTGGGCAGGTCTGCTAGTCTGGCAGTGAATTTAGGTGCTAAATTAGGTGGGAGATCCTGGCACCAGCTCTTTTTCTAGTGCTAGGTCCATGACCAGTTTGTTAACTGGGAAATGCAGAATAGTCAGCAATTTTAATAATGCTGGAGTCTTCTTTAGAATGGACAGAATGGAAAGTTCTTTTAGGGAGTGGTTTGGTTTGTGACCTGTTACTGATGCAGCACAAGGAATAAAGATTGATGCACGCTTATAGGTGTGCCATCAAGCCAGAAAACAAAGTCTGTGCCCCAAGTGGGCTGGCATACTTGTGGTAAGGGAATAAACCAAGTGCTGTTTGATACAAGGGGCATATTCAGGCACTTTACATCTCACACAGTGTTAGCAAATAAATCTCCACAAATCATGCTGTGGGAATTAAGCAGCTTTTCAGACTTTGACCTAATGGAAAGAGACTCTAATAAACCATCTTCCCTGTCTCGTTAGCTGTTGGCACAAGGCTTGATGATATGACTTCAGATAGATTATAAATTACTTTCTCTATGGCACAGTTAGGTCATATTTTAACCTGTGGGGGATAGCTGTACTGCTGTAGAAACCTCAGATCCAGTCAATATAAATAAAGGAGAGTTTGGGAATAACACGCTTGAGATTCATTTGCTTTTGTGTGCTTTTGTGTGCTTTTGTGTGTGTGTGTTCTAGAGCTCAATAAAGCCTTAAGAGTATACTTGGTGCTGTGCCATGCCATTCTTCATCTGGTCTTTCTTCTCCCTTAAATTAGTCCTTAAGTAGAATTTAATTAGCCACCAAGAAACACAAGGCTGCCTCCCCAGTGATGTGTTGTGGGCTTTCTGTAAAGCTCCTTTCTGAATGAATCCTCTGCAGCATCCCTGCTTCTTTAAACCTTTGTAGCTGAGGTTTCCAGGAAAAGGTGGAACAACATTTGCACATGAATGGGGAGAGGAGGGTTAAAGGCAAAGATCAAGAACAGAGCTGGAGAGGACAGCTATATATTAATGAACTTCAGAAGCTGAAATTCTGATTATTGTATGTCAAAAGATTTTTCTTTTTTTCCCCTCGAGCTCACATGGCAGGAATCACCTGCTATTCTGTGAGCAATACTGGGCTTCTGTCCTCCTTTCAGCAGTCACAGCCTGGATTTTAAAATCCATATCCTAAGTTATCTAGTTTTCAAAGTCATTGGGTCCCAGGATTTTAACTTGCTCAAATTCAAGAGAAGGGATGAGCTAGGGAAGTTGAGTCTAGACTACTCCAGGTTTAGTAGTGGCTCTGTCAGTACCCCTGCATTATCACTGATGGTGGAGACAGGAATGCAACATACAAGTGTCTGTCATGGCCAAATTATTTGTGCAGCTAAGCTATGGACCTGCTAGAGCTGCCACATTACATATGGTGTGGGGAAACAGAAATTCAGGTGTTGTAGAGAAAAGAAGTCTTTCTTATATGTAGGGAATTTTAATTGTGTTACATAGTGCTGCTTTATCCAGAGATATTCAGCATTTTCACAAAGCTGATGGCATGGTTCTTAGACTGAAGATCCTGGGATTTGGAGAAGTGAGATGACTTGGCTCAATTTAAGAATTTCTCATCTGCCTCTGAGATTTCAAGTCCTGTGCATGTGGCTACTGTCCTTCTCCTTGGCTTCTGAAGAGCTATGTCCTGGGAAACCCTTAAGCAGAAAATTGGTCTGTTTCCAGTGTGTGTGTGTATAGGAATCTTCTGTTTTGAACAATGTTCATGGCTGGAAACAGCCACGTCTTATCACAGAAGAGTGTTGGGCTGGGAAGGGTTGAGTGCAAGTGCATCCATGAGTGATGCATATTCCTACTAAGAGTTAACTCATCTCCAGATGGTGAAGAAACAAATCCAAGTAATTTAGGAGCCCTGCATGTCTCCTGAGGACTGAGACATAAAAAGAAGAATATCAATCTCTCTAGCTAGCTAACTCACAGGAGGGGAAAAAAAAGGTTGTTTTCTAGAGATCCGTATGTTTTTTGCATGTGGGAGAGAATATGTGTTGCATTCTGACTTGTCTAAAAAGCACCTTCTGGAAGAAAATTTTAAGGGAAGAAATGTTTTCCTCGTTTACTAAAGTAAGGCTTTGTACTTTCTAGGGAAAATGGGATTTGATGTAGATTCTTTCTCTTACTTCAAGACCTCACCATCCTAGTCACCATTCTCCTGCTAACATTTCTGGGGAGGAAACTGAAATGCTGTGAATCCCTGTCTGTGTGTGGGGGAAGGGACAGGGAATAGTTTGGGTCACAGGGAGATATTGCAGTAGAAATGTCTGTGCTGCAATGGGAATAGTGGAAATTGACTGTTCAATTTTCATCTGCCAAACGAGAGCCTTAACAGTAAAATTGACCCAAACTCTCAGGCTAAGGAGGTGCACACAGAAATGTGGCATTTGGAACTCGTGTAGCTTTAAGCAGTTTGTCTGAAATAAGTGTCATAAAACACCTTGGGGTTGGGGCTGACATTGATGGAAAGGGTGCCAGTGATGGAAAATGGAAAGGGTGGTCACATGGTGCCAATCCAGGTGTGAATGTCACAAACTGGTTTCTGTGGCAGGAGGGTTGTTCACAACACTAGCACAAGCATTTGTAAAATGTCAGCGGCCAAGCATAGCCTGTGCTCCATTTTTTTGTCCTTGACAAAATGTCTCATGTCTCTTGACATGAGACATGAAACCCAAAGAGACTGTGGTGTTCCATAGTTTCAGCAGGCACTGCTTCCCCTTTCCTGGGGTGACAGCCCTCTTGGACAGAAAAGGACATTTGAGTGCTGGGAGCTTTGAGCTCTCCATGTGATACCTGTCTGTAAAGGATGCAAACAACTGTGTTCTTGTGGTAATGAATCAGGAGGAATCATTTACAGTAACAAAGCTGATGTGAGTGGGCACAGGCATAAAGATGAAGGCAGTGCCTGGTGAGAATCTAACCATCTTCCAAAGCATTTCCAGAGCCCATTCCTGTCTGCAGTTTTACAGGTGACAGCTGAATCAGAGGTGGAAATTCAATAGTTTCATTATCAACTCCTTACCCTTCAGTTTGATATAAATTGTTCAGTCACTGCCAAGGGAGTTACAGTGTAGAGTCCCCAGACTTGATGCCCAGCAGTGAATATGGTTTCAGTCAGTGCTCACCATTCATGCCCAGCCTGGACATGTGGTTACAAGGCAGGACTGAAGTGAGCTGGAAGAGCTGCATGTGAAGAACCAAGACTGGACATGGCACACGGCTGAGGGGACCTGGCAGAGCTTTGCACAGCCTGGCAGAGCTGCCAAGCACTGCCTGGGATGTGTTGGAGTCCTGGTGAAGAGGGAGCTGGCTGTCAGCAGCCTGCTGTGCTCACCTCTGATCCCAGGTACTTCACAGCATCACTGCTGGCCCTGAGCTTTGTCCTTTGTCTGTGGTGGTGTTGGAGCTTGTCTTACTGCCTCACCAACTGGGATTTTGTGCTTGGGCTATAAAAATCTGTTCAAGTCTGAATTCTGCCATAAAGCTTGTTACACATGAATGGATGTATTTACCAGTCTGCATGGGGAATTAAGCTCAGCCCTTGATGAAGGAGAAAGTCTTGGTTTCTGACAGTTTTTTGCTTTGTTTTAGTTCCAGTATAGCCTTAAAGAGTTCCCATAATTTCCTTTTACAAGCTGTTAGCATATTTAGAAAAAAGTGCACACCTTTGTGGCCTGCGGTGCAAAAAAAAAAGACAACAAAATGTCATCCCTGAGACAGCACTGGTATGTGAGAGGGTTCAGACAAAATTCTTGGCTGCTCAAGAGATCTAGATAAGAACTTACATAATCATCTGGGTACAATAAACCTTACCCATATTAATAAATTAATGTGTTTGATTTATCTCCAGAAACTACAAAGGTTGAATTTTCTTTCTGCAATGCTCCATATGCAGACACAGCCACTTTAGGTACCTGGAAGGTGACATCATTTTGTCTGATTGTCAGTGATCTTTATTCCTCTTTGGCACCAGTTTTTGTCTAGTGTCTCATTCAGAAAGGAGCAGTTCCTTGAGCATGCTTTCTTTTCCAGAGACACATTCCTTCTCCTTATTCATTGGCAGAGTCTTTGCATGAAACCTTCAGTGGTTGTTGATAGCACTAATAGCACTAAGAGCACACCAGGTATGATCTGGAGTATGACCTTCATGAATTTCTGTGAGGTGATGCTTACACACCATTGCTTATTTTAGCTTCTGATTTTTTGGTTTGGTTTGGTTTTTTTGGGTTGTTATTGTTGCTGTTTTTGTTGTTTAGGACTAGATTTATGCCCATTGGTAGCTCCTGTAAACTCCCTACAGAGATGGGGATAGTGTGTTTAACTTCCTCTGTGTTTTGTTCTGCATTTGTAAAGATTATTTACAAGAAGTTAGTTCCACTGTATTTATGAGCTCCTTTGTGCTGTAGCCAAACACTTCACAGCCGTTGAGAGATTATTTTGTGATTTAATATGGGTTTGCTATAAAGAAGAGAACACCTCCCCTTCCTCCTTGCTTTTCTGCTAATGCTATTGCCTTTCCCTGCCATAACCCTGAGAAAAAGCTGACAACACAGAGCAATACAACCCAGCCAAGGTGGGCTGTCAGGTGTGGGCTGACAAGCCAGATATGGGAAACATATAGGTCCATGAAAATTCAGAATTTTAGAAGCATATAATGTGCTTAAGCAGGTGAAGGGAATACAGAAACATATAGCTTATTTAGCAATTTTGTAAAAGTGGAGAAACAATTTGTACCAGAACACATAGCAGTGTAACTTGTTAGGTAGAAACAATTAACAGGACATATGGAAATTTAGTTGCTAGGTAAAGGCCATAGAGATAAGATGTATATAGTTAAAACATAGTAAAGCAGACTTAGGTATTGTGAAGACCCGATAAAGCAAAACCAGTTGATTAACAAACCAGCAAGAGCCAGGCTCCTGGTTTTGTCCAGGAAAAACTGACCTGGGAATTCGCCAAGCCTTCACCTCACCTGCTCAAAGATGGAGGAAGACTTGTTAATTCATCAGAAGACCATGACCACCAGGAGGAATGGCACCACAAAAGATTAATTATAATATGAAGTGCAAAGAGGCAGAGAATGGGCGAGGAATGGGTGGGCAGGGAGGTGTGGTTTTGTGGGGTCAGTGTGTATTTAAACCTGGGAGCTGTGGTTTTGTGGGATCTATGTGAATTTAAACCTGGGAGCTGTGGTTTTGTGGGATCTATGTGTATTTAAACCTGGGAGGTGTGCTTTTGTGGGATCAGTGTGTATTTAAACCTGGGAGCTGTGGTTTTGTGGGATCTATGTGAATTTAAACCTGGGAGCTGTGGTTTTGTGGGATCTATGTGAATTTAAACCTGGGAGCTGTGGTTTTGTGGGATCTATGTGAATTTAAACCTGGAACCTGTCTCGACCAGGTCCACATGTCTGGTGGAAAATCCCCCATAAGTCCCAGCTGGAAATAAAACATACCTGCTTTACAATTTTTAATTGTAAAGTCCTTATTCCTCAACTCATTTGTATCCAGACCTGCTTAGACAGGAGCAGGCTCTTCCATATGAGCTAGTCTACAGCACCCTTTGGAAAATGAACTTTATTGTCCTTTGTGTTTGTGGATGTTGTGAGCTGTTGTTTTACAGCATCTGGGAGAAAGGTGTATCCCACTCTGGTTCCAGTGGGAACACAAGACAGAGCTGGTCTATCACAGCCTGACTTCCTTGTACCAGCAAAATTTTTATTTTTTCCCCTGTGATGATTTACAAGTCGTTACCTTGCAGGCAATGCCAACTCCTGTGCTGAATCATGTCATAAAAGACTAATTGGGCACCTTCTATCCCAGCACAGTAAACTGAGATCATGACCTTTCAGGGATTAGGAATCCAATTATCTGGAGAAACAGTTCCAGATTGAAATACCCTTCTAACCTCTTATTGCTTAGTATTCCAAATCTGTACTGGAAATTTCAAAAGTCACCTAATAAAAAAGGTTGACATTACCCTTAAACAGCTTCCATAAAGGTTATTATCATCTAGTGATAATTCCATCTCTGAGCCTGTTTTGAGTACTTTCTGGATCCAGATGAGCCAAAGAGAACTGATGATTTTAAAAGATTACACTTATTTACAGCCTCTCTAAGGTGAGCTTGAGGGACTAACTGCATTTCGCAGGGAGCCTGTGGGAATAACTGCATTTCAGATGCCTGAATTTGCTCCTTCCAAGAATCAAACACCCATGAATTGTTTTCTTTAAGTTGTTAAAGCAAAACAGAGGTGTGGGGGGTTTTTGTTTGCAAGACAGGGAATATTAACACAACAGGCAGTGTACAATCAGTTGTTCCTTAATCTGGGCACTGCTGGTTCTCTGTAGGATACTGGTACATAGTGGGAAGTTTGCCACCAAAGGAGTTAGGAACATACACAGTTTATTTTAGTCCGGGGTTTGAGTCCAGGTGTTGCTATGACTGTTGTTTTTTATTAGTTTAACATATGTTGAAGTCTGCAAATATATGCTGGAACCCAGGTGGGACAGATGAAATGTGACAAAGTTCTTGGATGATTGATAATGAGTGGGGAAAATCAATTGTGGTAATTTCTGGCTTGTCACTGGGATGGAGAATTAATGAGAAAGTCCCTCCAACTTAATGGTATTTGCACATTCTACAGACTGTGATGAAATGGTCTTCAGGCACTGCTTGGCATCACAATTATGGGATTATTGTAGATCTAGAGGCAGGAACAGAAATCCACAAGCACAAAAACTCCTTTCACAAACAGCCACCAAGCAAAGACACAGCCCAGCTAAGAGAGCTGAAGAGAAAACAAAGAGATACCATCTTCTGCTGCTTGTACTGTTCATTTAGGAACATATTGTAGGGGCTGTGATGGTTCATGTTGTGAGTGGTTCTGGGCTATTGATAAACACTGTGTCCTATGGGAATCCTTCCCTCCAGGGGTCTTACAGCACTCTCTAGGCAGCAGGGAGGCTACTTATCACTGTAAGTAGTTTCTAGTGGTTTCTAGAAAGCTGTTGAAAACACTTGAAAGATTTTAGCCCCCATCCTCCTCTGAGCTCAGGAATGGCTGGCAATTATGCCCACTGATCATGAAGTTTGTGGCAGACGAGCAACAGTGTTATGGCACAGAGGGTGAACCAGTGGTGCCAGATTCCCTGCACTGACCTGCCAAAGAAACCAGGGGGGAAGCAGCAAGTGGCCAATGGACCTCTGGGACAATTTGTGATGCTTTCAGTAACTCCTCTGCAGAACTGAGGACACATGTACCTACTTGGACCAGTGGGCAATGCTGGTCTTGATGGTGACTGACAGAAAAGCAGATCCATCTCTCCAGATACCTCCTGTCTGCCAGGAGTTCATCCAGCTGAGACAGCAGCAGTGTAATTGATGGTGTACTACTGGATAAGTAATCCATAAACCTTGTGTACTCAGAGCACCTGCATCCCTCTTGGTTTTCTTGTCAACCTCCCTGTCCTTGCTGGTGTACTTCATATGCCCTCCCATTCTCCAATCTACAGTGAAGTGTGCTGAGTGCTTAAAATCCCAGAAGCTCCCAGGGCTGTCAAAAATGGAATAAAAGGAGATGCTGTATAGAGAGTGACACTAAATTTGTTTAGTGTTTTCTCTCTAAAGATTTGGTGCAAGTTCTTTTCTTTCCATCTCAACATGTCAAGGTTTTAGTTGTGATGGAAAGTTTTGGAAGAGAATGATTAAAAGTTTCCCTTTCTGACAGGCAGACAACTGCCAAGGTTAAGAGTCAGAGGAAAATGTACTGAGAAATCTCTAAGCCCAAAAGTGTTTGCTGCTGTACTGTTCCTATTGCTTGGAATTCCTCACAAAAGAAGCAGCTGTCCAGAGTTGCTTTGAACATCTGGCCAAGGTGTTTTGGATTTAAGGGAAGCATGTTGTATCCCCTTTGGAATGTAATTGAATTCAACCCTGACAAAGCCAAATGAGGCGGCCACTGTGGCTGCCAACTGTAATTACGGAATGCTCTGAGGAAAAAGAAAGTGAAATCCCAAGTGTTCTTTGTTCTTATGATTTCTTACAAGTCTGTGGAAAGCTGGCTTCTTAATCCCCAGGCTGTATTCTGCCTGGAGTCCCCCTGTTTTCATGAGCCCCTGCCATGCCTGTGTCATACAAACATCAGACAGGGAGATCAGTGACCAGACTGTGCTGTGCCTGCATGCTCTGACATTACAGATGTGCTGCCTCACAGTGCTTAACTGTGTGTTTGGATGGCCCCAAACTGGATCACTTGGGTGAGGTGAAGACAGGAATTATGAGACTGTGAGATCAATCAATATTGATGCATGTTCTGCTGGGCTGATACTCTGAATATTGCCACTACTATCAGTGAAAACTACCCTGGTGTGTTGTGGGACAGGATTCTCAGCACTGAAAGCCTCTGACAGCAAAACTCAGCAGAGGTCTGTGCCCACTCCATGTCCTGGGAAGAGGGGCAAAGTGTTATTGAGAGGGAGAAAGACATGTTCCATACTGGGGTTTAAGAGATAAATTATAGAGCAGCTAGTGGCCAGGACATCAGTCTACACTTTGCTCATGTTAATTCTTTGTTCAGTAACAGGTTTTGTGTATCATAGTGGGTCACATGTTTCCCTTTTGGTCTCAGTTCCAGATCTGTAAAATATGGATAATGGTTCTCAGCTTGCCAGAGCACTGTGGTGACATGTCTGTTAATACTCTGAGGCACACAGACACTGTTGGGATGAAAATTTCTGTCAATAATTAAGTTGACAGTTCAGATGTTTTCCTGGGTGATCTCCCCACACCTGGTTCTGGGGAAGGACTTGCTGACAAGAGGCTGAATCAGGAATTCCTTTCTTTAGTTCTGCACTTGGTTGCAGGGGAATTCAACCTTCTTCTGTTTGGGGCCTAATCACTGGAAATGCTGCAGTGCATGATAAGACTGTGAAGAAGAAGAGATAAAAAAGCAAAAGGATTAATATCTAAAGGGCTCATCCACTCTGTGCTCTGCAAAATCTGCTCAAACCGAAACCTCTTGGAGATGCTGCACATATCTCTATATTAGTTCTGACAAGAAGTATGTCTCTGTATCTCTGAGGTTCAGCAGCTGTGTTCCTGGACCCTGGACAGCATTTACTTTCTTCAGACCATGGCCTGGAGAGAACACTGAAGATATGGCATGGAAAGCTGGAAGCTTAAACTGGAAAATCTAAGTCGTAGGTAATAGAGTATATTTGATAGAGTTAACTTTGTTTTGTTTTTTCGGGAAGCCATGACAAGATTTCCTTTGATTTGTTGGGGTTTTTTTCTTTTGATAAGATCTTAAATATTGTGGACTGATCAGGAGCCTGTCTTTTGACATATTGCAGACAGCTCCACCCTTCCCATGCCAGCTCTCCTTTGGGAAGTGAGTAGGACTTAGACTAAGCACTACATCTCAGCTCTGAGAGTCTGCAGGAGGGAACCCTGTGGTCTGCCAAGCATGGAGTTTGTGGCTCATCCATGGTCATTGAAAGATTTCCTTGAAATTAATAGTATGGATTGCTTAGGAATCGAGAATGAGTGATGACAGGAGGAAAGGAGATCATGGAAATAGGTTGAGGAAGAAAATCTTGTGTTAACAAGTAGTCAGGAGTCAAATCTCAGCATTCTTTTTGCTGCATAAGAGTTAGACTTGAGTGAGTCCTCAATTCAGCCTCATCTGGCTGAACTGAATGCTGACAGTGTATCAGTAAGTAATTAGTGGTGATAATAGTCCTGTATTTACTTTCAAGAAAAGCTGCCATTGCTTAGTTCTTTAAGGGCTGGAGAACTTGTAGAGATTCATTATCTGGTTTCAGAGGTTCCCTTCATCCAACTTGACTCCTGTCTTAACAAGGGATTAATGTGTCATCTGCCTGACTTCTAAGTTATGATGGGAAAGTGGAAAATGATGAATATGATGGAGTAGGAAAACTTGATGTTCATCTTCATGAAGCAGATATTAAAATTCTTCAATACAAAAAAATCTATGCTTTAAAAGTCTGAACTGGCTGAGGGTTGATCAGATGTAACAATAGGAATGAGGGGAATTTTTATTAGCAATATCCCAGGAACTCAGAGTAGTTGAATAACTCATAAATCTTTCATGAATTTTACGAAAATGAGGGATGAAATCCTAAACACTGTAGATAGATACAGAGAGATATATTTCTTTTGTTTGCTAATATCTTGGTAAATTATTATGTCTTGAAATTAAGGAACTATCTGGTTTGGGTTTATATATAATTTTCCTGCAGTCTGAGAATCTTTTGAACACTTTGTCTCAGAGTACAGTGATCTCCCTCAATAGAAGGAGTGGGGAGGGAGAGCATTTTAAATACTAAACAACAGATTGGGCTGTGAAATTGTTATTCTGAAGTGGAAATGAGATAAAGCAAGTAAACAGCATTGCACTCCAATTTACTGTGGAATCTCTGTGATTTCACCTTGCAGTAAATAATGTGTTTTGTACTCCTTTATTCCCTGCTGATGTCCCAGTAAAATGTCTCCAGGAAGCCAAATTTCCCTCCCAAAAAGGGAGAAACTGGGGGAGGGCAGCTGGAGCATACCTAAATGTGCATTTCTCTTTGTATCTGCATTCTTATGTTGCAGTTGTCATTGCAAAGGGGTCTGAACCAGATCCCTCAGAAGTCCATGCTCAGAACTGAGTCCTCCTGGTCAAAAAGAGAGGATAGGCACTGAGGCAGGACAGGATAACTGAATGGAAACACAGACTGAGGGTTTAGTGGGGAATGTCCATTGAGGAAAGGAGGCTGGTTGAGGATATGCAGGCCTAAGGAAAGTCTTGTTCCAAGTAGCTGTGTTTCATCCCCCCCTGGGAACCTGATCCACCTGGATCTTCAGAGCTTTGTCTGTGATTCCAAAAGTGTCTCAGCCTCAAAGCCAGCCTCTTAGTAGGGTAGGGGGGCAAGTGTTCAAAAGTCAGCATGAAATGCAGTATAGCAGCCCTGTGGCACCCACAACAGTTTTAGAACTTCCACCAAGTCCTGGTCACACTGGAACTGTCCTGTCCTTATGGTGCTGTGGTTTTTACATCAGTGTTACATGCAGTTATGAAGGGAGCCAGATATGCAGGGGAAAAAAACCTGCTTTATTCTTCTCTGACATCTTTTTAGTGGCCTCTGATGCCCAATTTTAACAAGTTCTGATTTGTGATTCAGATTTCCTTCTGCTTTGAAAGATTTGTGCTGGCAGCAGAGGAAGCCAAGTGCTCTGCTGCTACAGGTGATGAGAAATCAGTTTCCCTCAGGCTGCTCTGTCATTGTGGTTCAACCAAATCCACAAGATCCTTTCTGCAACACCAGGAGACCAGCCCATTCTGTGTGTGAACACTGAAAATGCTCCAAAAGGATTAACTCCTGATAGATGCATCAGGAAGCTACATTTGGGGTGGGAGATGTGTCTCACTGCAGATAGCTGCCAGGACCTGTCCAGGATGGATATGGAGGCAGTCCTCTCTGAAGCTGCTGGGCCATGTTCCCCTGTTTTCCTCCAGCCTTCTGCTTGGCTCCCCAGCTGGCTGCACTGCCTGTGCCACACAGCAGCTCTTGGAGTTACTGATCTCTTTAAAGAAATTCCAACAGCCAGAAAGGCTTTTTATCCTAGTGTTGTTCAATCCCAGATCCCTTGTGCCCAGAACAAAATACCTTGTGTGCACTGTGAGGACTGGCTGGAGATAAGGCTTCAGTTACATCACCAGATGGAGCTCACAACATAAGAAATATTTGACTTAGAAGAGCCAAATGCTGGTATTGACTAAATGGTCTGGTTTAGAAGGAGCTGGTGTGAGAGAGTGGCAAATTAACCTATGGGGAAAAGATGGAATGTGAAGTGAATGGAGTGGAGCATGGAGGGTACTAAAGAATGAGAGATGAGGAAGCACAGAGTTAACATCTGTTACTTTGGGGTTGCAATTCAGTGAGACACTGCTCTGAGATCTGCTGTATCCCATATTTCTGGGCAGTTTGGGCACCTGTCCTAAGAGCATGCTGTGGGACTATTACAGCTGCAACAGAACAGTGACATCTTACCAAGCACAGGTCTATGTGAGCACATTGTCTCATATGCCCATCACGGAATAAATAGACAAATCTATTTATTAGTCTGTTTATTAGACTATTTAATAGTCGTCTGTTTGCATCAGTTTGTTTTGGCTTTTTTTGCACTCCAGGCAAGGTGTCTCACTGACATCACTGTGAGGAACATTCTTTATAAGGGAGGTGTTCAGATTGATTCTTTTTTGTTCACTTTCTGTAACATTCATAACATCCAATCATACTAGGCAGGAGGAAAAGAAGTATTATATTCCATTTCTGTCAGTATCAACATCAGAACCCCTCAGAGAACTCATCATTTGTCAAGTCATGGAGCAAAAATAATTCCAAATGACAATTGTAACTAAGCAACCTAGTGTGACTAGTGAGCAGGAATGAAAATGAAATTAGAAACATTTTAGTAACAGATTACAAGTAACAAATCTCTTAGGTAGAAAAGAATCTCCCTCTCTCCAGAGACATTTTGCAAAAGTGAGAAGAGAAACTTGCTGAAAGTCATTTGTTGTGATTTGGATGGCTAGTAAACTCTTTGTGGCAGGGATCATCAGGGGCCTCATTTTCTATGGTTGCATTGCATTGAGCACTTGGACTGCCCTCTGCCATTATGAGTATGCATAAAAATACATTCAAACAAATAAAAATGGACTACAGCCAGATTAAGGTATTGAACAAATATCTTAACATGTCTAGAGTCTCAGTATTACATGTTAGGGCTTGGTATGAGGCACTTGCATCATGATAAATGTTTTTTAAAATCTCCCATTTACTTATTAATGGATAGATGCCTGGTAATGCTTGGTAATCACATTATTAGTGCACTTCCAATATCAATGGTAAGGAAATGTTGATGTGAGCAGCACCAGGACAATTGTGCCAAAGCTCAGCATCCTGATGGACTCTGCACAAAACCTGGCCCATGCCTGGGGATATGTGACTGGAGTTGGTTTCACATTTGAATAGCATTGTCTTTGCTAGGCATAAATCAAGATGGAAACCTCACAGACCAAAATCATTTCTGTCATGCTTGAAATGACTCAAGCAGAATCATATGAAGGATGACTTTGTTCTTTTCTGCCATCTCTCAGCATTCTGGGGGCTTTAAAGCCAACATGGGAGAGATGGTATCTCTTGCTCCCCTCATATCTCTTCTAAGTTGGCATCTTTCTTAAGCCTTGGGCATTAACATCCTCCTCCACAGCCAGACAGTGACAGCAAGCAGCATGTAGTGGCTGTAGCATAATTCTTTAGTTTCTTTAGCAGGATATAATCACTAGCTCTGTTATCATATCACTGACACAGAGCGTTACTAATTATGATGATTAATGGGTTTAATTTACTTAGAAAGAATCATGTGTAATAATTCCATTGTCAAAGCTGAAAATCTGGAGTTCCAGCTTCAGATCCTGTCAGTGCTGTTGTTACAAACCCTTTTGTGGTAGGCAAAAGTCATTCAGAGATGTTATTTCCCACATGTTTTACAATACAAGTTGCCTTGGGAATTTTCCTTTCCTCTGATAAGCCTACTTTGCCATGAAAAAAGCTGTTAGGAAAATCCTGCCTTACTTTTTCTTTATTGTGCTTAAAGTTTTCTGTAATGATACTTTTATAAGCAGTAAGAAATATTTATTATCTGTTATCTGTGTGGAAGTAAAGGAGTCTGCTGGGTTTTTTTGTAGTGGTAGTTGAGAGACAGCTCTTGGTGGTATAGAATATGAATGGTATAGGCTCATTTGAGGCTGGACAGGCCCTGCAGTGCTTTGTTTTCTGGCTCCCAGGTGACTTGGGACTGCCTAATGCAGGTCTGCCAGTCTCCTAAGCTTAAAGGAGCAATATTAGAAGGAATTCTTACACCAGGAGAGTTTCATGCTATCCCTGTTGATGTGTAGTTTGAAAAAAAATCATTACAACTGCTTGTAGTACCAAAGTCTCTAAAGATGGTTTGGGCTGGTTGAGCTGTGTCAGAGGTGATATAGTCCCTGTAACACCTTGTATCTCTCTAGGACAACCTGGCTGCTTTTCCAGTTTCTTCTTGTGACAGCTATAGCTCATCTATAGCTGCACAGAGAATTTGGCCATGACAGACAGCTCAGCCCACTAGGGAATCAAGAAAAACAAGTCCCCAGGTATGAAAGTGACTGGCTGAACTCGAGCCCAAACAGGACTGTTGCACTGCACCAGGTAGATGTTTTCTATACAAGGAAAAGGGTTCCAGTTTCACCTTAGGACTTTTAAGGGAAAAACACTAGAAGTTTCTTTGCTCTCCTGGCAGTAATTGGCTCAATGCCAAGACAAAATCACTGATTGGTCTCTTCAGCTGTTCCTCAGAAGTCTAGCTATTCTCTACTGGGCTGTTTGCCAACAATCCCACCTAAATCATTCAATACTTATGGAAGAGCACGAGGCTTCTCAGTGCATTTTTGGGGTGTTGTAGCAGATGTGTGGGACCTCTCCCTACACTGTGTGTGGCTTTGTTCTTTTGTTTTTGTATTATTTTCTTCTTCAATTAAAACCTTTTTGCTTTTTCAAGACACACTCAACCATGCCATCTCGGAAATTATTTTAAGCCATTTTCTGTGAGGTGCTGGTCCCAGAGTGTGTGGGACCCTCGTGGAGCTAAAAACACCTGGCTCAGTGAGAATTCCAATAGGGAATATAGAAAATATAGAATTCCAATGGAGAATTCCAATAGCCAATGCCTTTAAACCAAAGATACACCCACATCATTGGCCAGTGAGCTGGGCAGAGTTGAGATCTTTACACAATTGGGTGTGTAGGAGCAGGAAATTCAAAACCCCTATAAAAAGGGGCACCTGACAATAAAATCTGGCTGTTGCTGCATGATCTCAGTGTGTGCTTGTCTCATTCTTGTCTCCATCATCAGTGACATCTTCTCACTGCCCAGGTTTGGCTGGCTGTGGTTTCCATGCATCAGTTAAGTTTCTTAGATCAGCAAGATCAGTTTTTTGCTCAGTAAGTCAGGCAGGAGAGGTCAGATGCAATGCAGCATTGCCTGTGATTCAGGGACCTTTATATCTTTGTTGATTTAATTATGTCTTCTTGTGAGCAAGAAACATTCACCAGAAGTAAAATAATAAAAAAATTTCTACATTTCCTTCACCAGCTGTCATTCTGAGATCCAGGGACTCTGTGCTCACAGCAGCTATAAATAAGCTGTACTTAAATTCTAGGGACTATTGTGATCTAGTGAGTCACAGAGTCAACACAGCTTTAATCTGTGTATCTCTGCTTCTCCAGAATCACATTTTGTAATCTATGCCCATGTCAGTACTTTGCATCAGGGTCTGGCAAAGAAATAACTCACTGTCTGCTAAGCCTTAAAGATGCTGAAGCACCAACAAATTAATTGTTCTGCAATTGAAGGGAAATTTCGGCAGAGAAATGTTATCCAAGGCTTCCCAACTGATTGCTGACAGGAATAGCAGCATGTCCCCCTTAGGCATTGAATGCAGCTTTCTAGCTTAGACCTTGTCTAATCTGTGCTGCACATGACATAGGAGTTTGACCTTTCTTCCAAAATCTCCTCATAAACTGCTGTCCAGAGCAGTTGCCCTTTAATACTGATGCCCATGAAGGTCACAGTTGCTTGATCATGATCCTTGATAGGAAGATGGTATTTTTCAGGTACAATTCAGGAAGGAAAACAGAGTTATTTAAAATATTTAACAAGGAGTTGTCAGAAATCTCTGAGTTTTTCAGCCAAGCCCAAGTCTCACTGAAGCCTATACTTAGATTTTTCTGGCTTCAACAAGAGCTGTATGAAGTTGTTATGCTGCCAGCTGTGGTGAGGTGCTTATTGCATTTAAACAGGTTACATTTCTCCCCACTTCCTTTCTGTTCACAGATCAGTACCAGAGCCTTGTTGAGGTGAAGGCTGTGTATCAGGTGCCTGATGTCCTCTGGAGGCACCTCTACATTTTTTTCTCTGTTTTTAGGTAAAGTCTCTGAGGTGTTGAAGCAGGAGAAACACAGTGCTGTGGAGCCCTGGTTTAATTTGAGATCTTTAAGAATGCTGTAATACTCAAGGGGATACTTAATGGCAGAAAAGAGGGTGATGTTGAACTCTAGGTGATGACCTACTGGCTCAGCTCTTATTCAAGTATCCATTAAATCTGTCTCCCCTCAAATAAAGCAGAATCTTCATCCTTTCCCTCATGCTCCACTGAAAGAGTTAATAGATAATGTTCCTGTTTATAGTCCTGCCAGGATGTTTTTAATTACCTGCATTGTTTTATTGCATAATGGTGATATTTGCTCTGTTAGGCTATTGGCATCTTTGCAGGAAGCAAACAAACCTACTGGCATCCATCAGGCTGAGTAATTACAGAGAGTTTGTTTATTTTTTACAGGTTTTCTAATCAATACTGGCACTGTCTCTGCAGACTGGGCTCCAAGCCTGGCTGTTCATGCAGCCAGCTTATCCTGCTGCCTTAGCAGTCAGCTGTTTGGGAGATGATGAGGATCTGATCATCCTGAAAAAACAGGAGTGGGAGAGATAAATGCTATAGGATCACCCCCAAAAGCCTAGGTGCAGGCAGTGAATACCCAGACTGTGCCCTGATCTCTCCCTGTAGGATTTTACAGCTCATGGAATTCAGTCTTTTGCACCACAGGGAGCTGGGAGGTGCCTTTGTCTGGTTGTGTTTATTGATATCTGTGGGTTGCTCTTCAGTGAAGCCTCCTGGGTGTTTCATGTGTGTCCCCCATTATAGGAGGACTCCACTCACCCAGCTCCTCCCTTTCAGACCTATGTTTAGAAAAAAAACCCTGAAAAATGAGAGCCCAAGTGTATTCCCCTTCATCTCCCCAGCTCCACATGGTCAAGTATACTTGTCCAAATGAAGTGTGAAATGCTGCCTAGCAGAAGGGAAGCTTTTTGTTCTGTAGTAGCAATAAGGTGCAAAGTGAGAACAGCCTAATCCAAGGCATGGAGGCAATATCCCTCTATTTTTCAACCTTTGCAAGTGCATTGCTGGGGATTTGTGCCAGCCATCCATCTTTAGCCATGAAATACTTCAATGAGAGACAAAATGCATCCTTAGGAGTAGCAGAGATAGACAACATCCTGGTAGGAGTGGCATCTCATGAAAGGCATGCACTCCTTTCATGGCTTGTTCATACACATGCTCCAGAGTGGGTGACTGCTGGGTTGTGGAGACTAGTACAAGCAGAAAACCCTATCAGGAGATGGAAGGGACAGCAGGAGTGTGGTGAGGGTAGAAAAGGAAAGAAAGGACCAGACATTGAACTAAGTGGTTTCCATGGTAGAAAGAAACAACTTCAGTGTGCAGAGACAGAACCTCTTCCATCTGTGTTAGAGTTTAACTAACAGGGGGTCTTGGGTTGTGCAGCCTGACCCTCAGCTAGAATGTGTTCATTACAGGGGAGCACAGTGTTGTCACTGTTTGAGCAGAGAGATTGAGGTATAGCCTAATAACAATAATTTCCTGGAGAGAAAGGAAGATGCAGTGAGCTCTGAAAGGAGATGGGGAGACCGAGCAAGGATGGCAAAGGAAGAGAATAATTCATATAAATGGCAGTGGTTTAACCCTCCTCTCCAAGGTGTGGTGAGGCTGATGCCCTGATACAGGAACATGTCTGTGGAAATAAGTACAAAAAGTCATATATTCCCCCTCTCAGTGGCTGCCTCCTTTCCTCCCCACACTGAGAGCCTGTGGGAAGGGGAACAAGGTGCTGACTTGCTGTTGATCTGAAAAGTGCTATGTCTTGGATAGTTAGAGCAAAGGTTCATAAATGAATCCAGAAGGTGCAGGCACCCAGCTTGAAGGCTGATTGGTACTCAGTTCTGGTGAAAAGTACTTAAGAAAAAACTTAATAATTTCTCCTTCCACAAAGAGCAGGAGTGCAACAGTAATCACGGTATCAAGTCATAAAAATAATAAAAAAAATCTCCATGAAAATAGATGTTAAGACTGGAGGGCTCAGCAGGGGAAGATTGTATTAAGATAAAGTAGATTATAACACCAGTGGACATTAAACGTTATCATTGTACAGTAAATCGTATCAGGAAGTTGCTATAGCTGCTCTTTACACAGTCAGGGATAGAGCACTCTGATATAGCACTTGATTTATTCTCTGTCCCTGTTGCACCATCACTAGCAAACATGTAGGTAGAAGGAGGAGAGGAAGAAGGGAGAGACTTGTGAGCTAGACTGGATTTCTGAGCTGTGGTTTTGAGGAAGTTGGGTGGGACTGGGGTGGTGCCAGACACATTCTTCCCTTCCCTTCCCTTCCCTTCCCTCCCCATCCCATTCTGCCCCATGCTGGGG
>JANPWX010000288.1:542613-571537 GCA_024734555.1 Trochalopteron elliotii | reverse complement strand
CCTCCCCTGTGGGGTAGTAGCAATGGTCTGAGTAGGATCCACGTGGTTCTAGAGCCACATGTCCCACGGGGAGCATCTTGTGTTCCCCTCTCTGATGGAGACTGCCAGCTGGGCTCCTCCACCATGCAGACTGTCCCATTGTTCCCACAAAAGCAGCATCCCAGCAGCAGCTGCCAGTCCCAAATATGTGCACATCCAGCCTGGAACATTCCCCAGCCCAATCCATAGCACCCCAAAAGTGTCCTAAGCACACCTACATACCTCTCAGCTGTCCAAACACTTTTGAAACTTGCCCTCTCCCTTCTCTGCCCAAAGTAAATTGCAGAAATCTCTTTATTCTTTGCTTAGAAGTTACAATCCAATTCAAGGACCTATTTAAATCTGCCAGACATCTCCTGATGGGACTTCACACATTACATAGCTTGAGCAAAGTCTTTTCACTGTTGGAAGTACCGTGGTAAAAGGGCAAGACAAGGGCTACCACCTCTCTCCTCCCTGGCCAATGCTTTATGTGCATCTTCCCAGGAGGGTGACCCAGTTCTGTCTCAGAAATGGATGAAACTAATGCCAAAAATCACCTCCATTCCCATTTTGCAGCTGAGTGCTTTCAAACTCCTGCTTATCACAGTTCCATATCCTTGACAGATATACAGTTGAAAGTCACTTTGTATTCTGCCCCAGGTCTAAAGTGTTTACCAGATAGCCTTACCAGCAAGAGGTGGGAAAAATCACAGACAAGTCCTGTGATTTTCTTTTGTACAGACACTACTGACACCTGCAAAAAGGTCTTTTGCTAGTGCAGCTTTTTTGGCTTTTGCAGATGGTTTAACTGTAGCAGCACTGAATTCCTCCTAATTGTCAGAGAAGCACTGTACCCTCCAGGAGTCTTGGGAAAGGTTGGAGCACTGTTGTCTTCCTTGCACATGGACAGTGACCTGCTCTGTCACCATCAGAAATGTCCTGGACACACAAGGTGCTGTCCTATTAAACTCTATGGCTGACAGCAAGGTCTGTTAGAATCTCAAACTGATCCTCAAGTGAGGTAACAGCAAAACAGCCTTGGCTTTTTTGGGGTGCAGTTACATTAAAAACTTTCCCCAAAACACCATTTTTGTTTTCATCTTGCTTTTTCAGATCATCAGATGTTTTCACAGTTCTCTCTCCTAACATTATTTGGTGTGGAAATCTGTATGGAAGCTGTATCTCTCCATCTTTGCTAAACTTTCACAAATGTCTCTTGTATGAATGTGCTTCTACAACTAAAATGTATGGGTTTTTTTCTGGTCTTGGCACCCTCCTCTCTCTAGTTCCAAGTGAAGAGTCAATGTGCTGGTTTCATTTATGTTTCTGAGAATTACAATCCTGAGAAATGAAGGCAAAGACATATAAAGTATAATAAGTTTTTGCTGAGATGAAATGTTACTTTGTGTGGATTAACTGAGTAAGTTTTTTCACAGCCTAATATGCACATTTATAAACAATTTTAGAGTGTGGAAACATTTAAAAGGAATGCTAATTTCAAGCTGAGGGAAGTATGTTTGTTTAGAGAATAAGAAAGCCAAGACTGACCAGGTAAAATGTGAACAGAGTTAATTCTGATCCTTCTGGTTCAGCTACATTACTCTGTTCCTTAATGTATTTCAGATCTTTTGTCTGTTGCACTGCTTTCTGAGCTCTCATGTGGTGGAGGGGGAAGAGAAATAAGACTCAACTTTCCTAATGGATGTCAGGGGACATAAGAAGAAGAATAGAACAAAAGCTGAGCAACAGCCAAAGGGCAGGAATGAGGATAGAATAGCAACCTACATATTGCAAACAAGCCACTATGTTTAAACTGCATGATTTCAGCTAAAATCATGCCAAAATCATACTGCCCCTCCTGTTAGAAGCAGAAGCATGTTAGGGAAAACCTGGCTCTCAGTTTGCCCCAATACTTCTTTTCACAAATATTAAAGTAGGTGCATTTTGCTGGTACAGAAATTTCTTGAAGTAATTTGAAGCTTCATGCACAAGCACTCAGAGTCGTCAACATGAACAGCTCCACAGTTCTGTGCCCTTCAACTGAAACTGTTCTATGTGACTTATGTGGCCAACAGCAAATGAATAACTGCTCAAGCCTGACCATTTTTATCGAAATTTTGTGTCCAGTACAGATAAACTCAGTAAACAGCTGTGAATAATGACTCCACTTCTGGAAACTCTGTTTACCATCATGGTAGGATCACAACTTGTGTATACTTATTCTTATACAACTCCGTGAATTGTGGCAGTACCAAGAAATTACATCTGGTTATACAAAAGAAGCTAAAGAGGTGACTTGATCACAGTCTGTAAGTACAAGGAAAATATTTCTGATAATAGAAAACTCATTAATCTAGCAGAGAGTGGCCACAGTGAGATCCAGTGCCTGGAAACTGAATAGGAAGTGTATATAGTCTGATTCATGCTGGGAATAAAATAAACAAGGAGATAATTAGGTACTGGAGCAATTTGCCTCAGATTGTGGTGGATTGACTCTTATTAGGAGTCTTCGAATCAGGCTGGGGGTTCTTCCAAAAAGTGTATCATCTCTCAGGTGGCCTGGCTTGCTAAAGGAATGTGGTGGTCTTTCAGCTGTAGCAGCTGGGAGCCTTGGTTTTGTTTCCACATCACCCCTACCTTCTTCTGGCATTACCCAGGGTGTTATAGAGGGACTGTGGGTAACATCCCACAACGTCCCTCAAATCAGTGGTGGGTTGGTCATCAGTATCAAAGGGATCAGGAATTTACTCCTTATTTTATTGGGTGAGTTTGGTTCTCCAGCCTCAGTCTATGGCACAATGACAGGAGAGTTGTGCCTTGTGTCCTTGTACTCTTGTGCTGGCTGGGCAGGGACTGGTCTTCACCTATGTGAAAACCATGTCTGAGCTGGCAGCTAATGAGACTCTTTCCATGCAACTGCATTGTGTCCCTAACTGGACTCTGGTTATCCATTATGGTTCTGTTTCTCTATGAATATTTTTATTAGAAATAGCAGAGAAGCTTCAGGTCAAAATCCTAGGGCAAGAAGACAAGAGTTGTAGTCTAGAATAGAATATCCATAAGTGGTGCTTTTGAAGTTTCCCTGACAAAAGTGAGCTCTGCATGCTTTCCTGACATTGGGAAGCTGAAGAAACTGTCTAGTCTAGGTTATCTCTATCTGCTTCATGCAAACTATTTTCCAGTTTTCTGAGCATTCTGTCTTGCTCCCTCCGGGGGATTCCTACATGATTGTCATAGGAAATTCCCTTCTGAATCTTGTTCCAGACCTGTATTCCTCACATGCTGGGAAGCATACCCAGCCCAAAACTGCATATGCAAATAAAATCATGAGGCTGTATGTTTGAGGCCTTAGTTTCATCATCTCCTGTTGTCAGAAGCCTAATGAGCTGTGTTATTAAATGGCTCTACATTGTTACCTTGTGCTGGTGATGAACATGGCCAGTGGGCAAAGAGGAGCTGAGCTTCCCAATGGTATTGATTTCTTCTGTGCTCACAGATCTGGATTGCATTGCTGACAGGGTGTTGGTTTAGCACTTTAGTGACTCCTCAGACTTTAGTGCCTTCCCCTTCAGTGACTTTAGTGACTCATCCCACCCAGGGAAGGCAAATGTGACTACAGAGGTTGCTACTAATTAGGCAAAGGAAGGAGCTCACCACATCTGCCTTAGAGGTAATGTATTCTGTGTGTTTGGAATCCAGCCTAAGGACTCCCCAAGGTGGTGAATTTCTCTGGAGATGCTCCCCTTGCTCAGGCCAGGTTCCTGCTCAGCTGGACACCAAGAGACAGATGTGCTTCCCAGAGTGTGTGGTTCAGGTAGGGAAGACCAGCAGTGGAGAGGTGGAGAAACAAAGCTGTGCACTGACTTGTTTGTTCATTTTATCTCACCTTGGGTGGCTGGAGGGTGTTAATTCCAGCTCAGCTGTTGAACATTATGTTGTTAAGCTGCAGCTCATGACATGTCTGAATGCCAGGGTGTGCTGCCAGGCAGTGACTGGGAACCTGAGGCTGATGAGGTGCTCATAGTAACACTCAAGCATTATTACAGCCCTCCTGAGAAGAACTAACCATGAAAGGGACATGTCAGATCCTGCTCAGAGGGCAGAAGGTGTGAGTCAGCACTTGGAAACAGAAAAACTAACGGAGTTGGCCTCATTTGCTACTCAGTAGCAAGTTTTTGATAACTATAATTCCTGGTGGCTCTGAGGGAATGAGACAGTGTCCAAGTATTTCCCTCTTCTTGTCCAGTTTTGATTTAGGAGGAAGGAGCAGGAAATAACAGTAGTATGAGAGACAGGTAATGCCATTATGATGATATAAAACTAACAACAGGCACATCCTGAGTGACAGAATGAGGCTCAGCTGTGTCTGGAGTGTAGCAGAATGGTGCCTAACTTTCCATTTGCCTCCCTTGCCTCGTAGTGGGATGTACTCTAGGGAGCTGGAGCACCAGCAAGAGGGTGACAGGGCTGGGAAGGAAATAAATGTACCTGTACAGAGTGCTGCCCCTGGGAATGGCTGGCTATTAATAACAGTAATAACACATGCCAGGATGTGGAAGAGGAATCTTTTGTAAAGTGCTGATCACTGCCACTATCTGGGTTAGAAACAAATTGAAAAAAAAACCCCCAGTTTCATTATTTTATAATGCACAGTAATGCCACTTTGGTTTTTCAAATTGTTTCCTTGTGTTTAAATCTTGTGTGTAGGAGAGCTGTTTGTTTTACATAGGCCATGCTGCAGATTGGCAGGTAAACCAGGGTGCTGTGTGTGGGAGGGTGCTCAGCAGCTCCAGGAAGCCATCACTAGAGCTAGCCAGAACAGAAAGATCCCAGAAACTTGCTGCTCTGGAATCTTACCCACTGAGACATGTCACAGTCAACTTGTCCTCCCTCTGCCCCAGTTACACTACAGAAGGAACAGTTTGGAATGCAGCCCAAATCCTACTGGAACAATTGGGATGCAGATGGTGAGGAAAGCTGAAGGCTATTTCCTCCTCCCCTTCTGCTATGCTAAATAGAAATGGTGCAAAGACAAAAACTTTCCCTATACATAGGAAGAAGGAACAGAGGAAGAGAGATTGCAGAATTCATGCAGTTCTTGGTCTCTCCAAATAGATATTTCAGAGCAAACTTGGGTCTGAGGGAAGGGTTAAGTGTCAGTGCTTCATTTCTCTTGACCCATCATTTAATCTTTATGGTTATGAGCCAGACTTCCCCCTGTCCTTGCAGTGCACTGTTAAGAGGGAGAACAAGGCCATCCAGCCTTCAGTGCCTCTGTCTCATTCTATTTCTCTAAGCTGTGAACAGCATGGGACTTTGTGTAAGGGCTTAATGATGCCCAAGTAAAGGTTGACTTAAAAAATTCCTTTGTGATCTGTGCTGTAGATGGAGCAACAAATGGATAATGAAAGGGCTGGAGACTGAAGGCAAATCCTCCTCTTAGATTAAGGGAAATTAAATCCCTTGGGGGGATGTGTGATGTATGAGGCTTCATCATTCTTCTTGGGACAAGCAGTGCATCATCCCTTGGTCAGAGAGATAAAAGGATCATAAACTCAGATGGCTCCACATAGTCTGTGTGACTCAGATGGCACCAGAGAATGTGCTGGAGGTGACTAGATACAGCTCAGCCCGCCTTGTTTTGTGAAAACAGTTCCTGTTACACTGGAAATCATATTGTCCCCACACTGCCCTGTGTTCTCAGGGCAGGGAGGTACCCTCTGTCTGCATGGATGGCTTAGGTAGGTAGAGGGTCTTCTGGAGGCAAGTCAGGGGCCCCAAAAGAGACACATATCAGAAATAAACCTGGGTCTTGAGGTCTGTGACCTCTTCTTCCCAGTCTCAGGGACCCACTCTTCTCTTGTGCAGTCATTCCAGCTGTTCCAGCTCATGCCCACCTCTGCTTCCCACAGATGCCCTGACCCTCACCTGACCATCCCTCTTGTATCTACTGAGTCATATCCACCTTGTGATGTACAAATACATTTGTTGTCTCTACTTTCAGCTTCTGAATCCTTTTGTTCATTTGATATTTGTTTTTTGCCAAATTTTCTGCTGTTCTGAGGTGTCCCAAGACATCCTCCATCTTCCCTGAGCTTTGGGAGCCCATGCTTAACCTGTAATCAGCATGACTCAAAATAACAACAGCATCTGTCCATGAAGCAAAAGAAATAATGTGCTTTGTACTGCTGCTCTCTATTCAAAGATAAATTGCTTTACTTTCCTCTAAGAGCAGAAGCTCACTTCTTTACTTTACCTCTCTCCCTGGTGCCTAACACAGATTTAGGACAAATCACATTCTCTGGGTTTTTTTAGAGAGTTTGGGATGGAGAGGAGTTGTGTTACTGGGGAACCTGATGTATCTCCTATCACTGAGTTGTAGACCAAAGACAGACAATGTTCACTCTTGTATTCATACTGGCACTGCACAGAGGAGTGTGTGTCTGCATCTTCTACATTTCTGCCCTACCTAGAGATTCCAGACACACCTAATCTCTGTGTTTGCCCCTTCTCTTTGTGTATGCTGACCTGCTGCACATGTATTTATCTGAACTTGGGTGTCTCTCTAGGTTTTGTGTAAGATCCTATGTGGTCTTGTGTCCTTGTTGGTCTTGGGTATTCATATCTATTCACCTGCATTTTTTGGAGGAACAGCTTGGCTCTTGCTGAGGTGTCAGCTTTAGGTCAGAGCACAAACTCCAGTGCTGTATAGTGGAGCAAGCTACAGCTTGTTTTATATTTCTTGAACTTCAGGGCATCACCTTTCTCCTCTGTAGTGGAGCTAGGCTTGATTCTCTCATCAAGTATCAGCTTCTGAACAATAAAATATCCTTGCCTTCACAACCATGCAGTTGTCCTACCTGGAAGTGAGTAACACCTACCACAAAGGTAGCCAATGGGAAAGCAATTCCTGAATACTGCTGACACTGGAAAGCTCTGCTCAGCTGTGTGAGGCACAAATTGTAATTTGTGGCTTTGAAGCAGGGCCACCTCAATTACTAAAGACCCAAAAAATATGTCTGTAATCTTGCTTTACTTCCATGGCTTTGAAATTCTGAGAAATCCTGGCTGGATTGTCCACTCCCTGCTCACTCTCTCTCCATCTTTTTCCTTTGTTCCTCCTTCTGCCTCTGCAAAGATATTACCATGATGAAGCTCTTGATGGATTCCTGGGTGACTCTCAGCTGGTGCTGATGGATTGCTGTGCTCTTTGCTGCATGCTCCAGTTGTCTCTGCAGTTCAGTCTGCTGGACTGACAGAGTCCATAAATCATTCTGGGAAGGAAAGGAGCTCTGAGAGCTCTGGCCCCATTTGGGATGTGCTCATGTGGCACAGCCTCACATACACCACTTGCATGTGGCAGATCTGTGTGGATGGGGATCTCAGATCTGGCTGCCAGCCTCCCACACACCCCAATTTGGTTTGAGAAGGCTGGGTTAGAAGGGTTGGGAACTTGCTGTTTCTCCTTCTGCTCTTTCCTTTCTGTGCACAGAATTGAAAAAGAAGGAGCTGTGATCTGAAGAAATTGTAGAGGAGTATTGGGCCAGTGGCTTATGTGTCATGCAGGCAACTGTGGAACATTTTCACAGAATATGTGGATAGCAAGCAGGGAAAGGGAAGAGTTTGGATAGCGCTGCTACCTTTTTCTCAGTGTTACTTCTTTTTTTTTTTTTTTTTTTTTTTTTTTTTTTTTTTTGGTGTGTGTGTGTGTGTGTGTGTGTGGAATACAAGGAGCTGAAAAGCACAAGGAAAAAGAGCCTTGAGGGAAAGAAAAAGGGAATCCTAGCAAGGCAAGCAGATGAAGCTGCACTTTCGACTATCCCAGAATGCAGGAGATGCTCAATCACTGCCTATGTCAGGAATTTGCCAAGGATGTCCTTGAAAACACCTGCAGCAGAGGTACTTCATCCTCCTGGTACACCATGGGGATGGCAGGGATACCATCAGTTGTCCTTGTAAAGCATCCAAACATCTTCCTTGCAAATCCTGAAGTTATTTAACGGAAATTCCCTGGTTTCTTTACCTGATGAGTCTGGGTTTCATCAGAGTACTGACAGCGTCATATACCTTTTGAACCACCACACCAGCTGTGGTCTTGTGAACATCTGGAGTAGTCCCCAACAATTCAGGGTCACCATTTTCCACAGGGTGGCAGCAGCATGCTTTCAATTTCCATGCTGAGGGATCCCACTTGGGTGCTTCTCTGTCAAGGTTCTGGCTGGGATTAAACCTGAAAAGAGAAATGTTTCTAGAAGGGAGAGAAGGAATTTGCACATACTCCATGCAGGCAGCATACATCCCCAGATGAAGCATCCTGACAGCGTTAAAAGACAGCAGCCAGAGCTACAATGAAGGATGTTCCTGCTTCTTTCCAATGCAGCATGAACTTGCCTTCCACATTAACCCTACCTCGTTCCACCCTGCACAGAAAGCCCTCAGGGCGGGAGGGAGATTTAGTTTCTCAGGGCTCGAAACTGCAAAATGACAGCTGAAATTTTTATTTTTATGGCTGGGTTTGAAATGATGGTGAAAATTCTCAACAAAAATACCTCATGAATATTCAATTACAGTGCCAGCAACATTTTGCAGTCATGGATTATTTATATACGAAATAACCAAAGCTTCATAAATAATAAAGTAGCAGCAATCTCCGCTGTGTTTTACGTTCCCCATCTCCAGCTTGGGGGTGGGAATGATGTGTCTTTGTAGCAGATTTACCTGCTGTCTCAGCCCCTTGCAGGCTGGGTGCTGTTGGGAGGACAGAGACAGCAGAACGATGTACAGGTGAGGGCACTGGAGGTGTTGATGTGTACAAGGAAATGTTTCCTTTGCTCCAGTGCTTGTGGGTGCTCCTGGCTGCAGACAATTCGTGGTACAACTTGAAACATAGCTGGTTTTGAGGGCAGAGGTGGGAGCATATGCAGAGGGAGAAAACCTTCAGCCAGGACATGTTGCTTGTGGGCAAGCAGATCAAGCATTTGGCTGCCTTTGGCTTGGTGTAGCTTGATTGCAGCTGTCTGCATGGCCATAAACATATGAGATATCTCCACAATGGACTGCTAGCATTAGCAGGATACCAAGTGGTTCAAAGAAAGGAAGCCCTCATTTCTCAGACTTGGCCTTAATTGATCCATGCTCAATGGTTTCAAATCATCCCAAAAGCTCCATGTTGGCAGAGCTAATGATCCCCTCTTGGGAAAGGCTCAGGTTGTCCTAAGTGGGCATAGGTAAAGGACAGGGCATCCCTCTAGCCAGAGCAGCACTCACCTGCACACTTGTCTCATTCAAGTAAAGTTGAGCTTTAATTCCCAGGACAAATCTCTCCCTCCCATTTTCCAGCTGAACAATGGGCATGTGCTGTGCAGCTTGTTATACCAGAATAAAGCATGATTCTGGGTAGTGTATAATGGAGCTCCTCTTCTCCAGCCCAACCCCGCTGTTCAGTCAACAATAAAGCAGAATAACACTCATTTCCTTATCACCAGGCAGCAACGTGAGCACCTGATCTTTGCAGACTCCACTGCTCTCAGGAGAAAGCTTCTTCTGCTCAGACACTTTTACTGGGTACTCTCCAATCCTATGGGAATGAAGAGAACTGAGCCCTTCATTCCCCACAATCTTCTCTCCTTTCCTGAAGGTTTATGCTGAAGTCCTTCTCCCTATTGCTCCCACAGGGAAGGACTCACTGCTAAATCGCTGAGGGATGATTCATCACTCTGGCTTGGTGGCAGCATATTTATCCCCCCACCAGCCCACCCAGCAAGAGAAAAGAGATAAATTGCTGTCGTCTCTTTTTATGGGACATATAATCAGGTGGTAATGTGGAGCGTTGCCTCAGCTCAAAGTAATTCAGGATGAATTATTCATTGCCTTAAAATGTCCTTAAAAGAAAGGGAAACTGTCTCCCAGTCACAGCATCTCTTCCTGGCATTGCTGCAGTTGGACTTTGGTTGAGGAGTCTGATGCTCAGCATGAGGTATGGAGAGTTCCCCAGCAGGTCCCAGGACCTTCTGCAGCTCTCTAATGGCTGACACAGCACTTCTGCACTGCTCTCAGGGATGAAGATGAATTCCTGCCGCCCTGGTTCATGCCTGAGATGTTTTTGTTTTCTGAAATTCTTTCCCAGGGAATTTTCTGTAAACAAGAGAATTGTTTTTGTAACTGTACCTTTGTTATAAATTCCTTTTTCTAGGAGGGACTTCTTCTTGATGTCCCTCTGCTCTGACCGATGTGATTGAAGAGGTTTGTCTTTTTGTCACCAATCACATTGGTCTGTGTAAAATAGTATATAAAGAAGACACATCCCAAAAATAAAGGAGTCGTTTTCAGCCTTCTGAAGTTCGGAGTCCTGTGTCATTGTAGTGTAAAACAGCATCAAATCCCCCTGCTTGAGGTTTGGGAACAGGCTTAAATGTTTCCCAGCATCCTCCTGAGGGCTTGTCAAGGGGGCTTGGAGTGCATCTGGGCTGGAGCTTTGCACATGGGAGAATTTTACCTCCTCTTTAGGGTCCTCGTTGATTATCCCCATGGGAAGACCTGTCCCATGAAAGTTGTCCCCTCCACAAAGAAAACCTACAGTAAGCTCAAGAAAGCCATGGTTCTCTGAGAAAAAAAGACTAAGGTGAGCTTTTCTGAGGCAGCCTGTGTTGTTTTTGCATGGCCTGGATTTTGGTAGCAGAGGGCCACAGAGGTGGCTTCTGTGAGAAGCTGCTGGAAGCTTCCACCATGTCCAGCAGAGCCAATCCCTGATGGCTCTGAAGATGGACATGCTGCTGGCCAAGGCTGGGCCAGTTAGAGATGATGGGAATGCCTCTGTGATTACATATTTAAGAAGAAAATCCAAACAAAAGTAGTGGTGCAGTTTTAATTTTAGCCAGAGAAGAGGAGGAGGTGAGAACATGGGAGGGAAACAACATGGAGACACCAGGGTCAATGGGGAAGGAGGGCAGGAGGTGCTCCAGGTGCCAGAGCTGAGATTCCTCTGCAGCCTGTGGTGAGACCATGGTGAGGCAGCTGTGCCCCTGCAGCCCATGGGGATCCACAGGGGATGCAGAGATCACCCACAGCCCATGGGGATCCACAGGGATGCAGAGATCCACCCACAGTCCCTGGGGACTCATGGGGATGCAGAGATCCACCCACAGACCATGGGGATCCACAGGGGATGCAGAGATCACCCACAGCCCCTGGGGACCCATGGGGGATGCAGAGATCCACCCACAGCCCATGGGGATCCACAGGGGACAGAGAGATCCACCCACAGCCCATGGGGATCCACAGGGGACAGAGAGATCCACCCACAGCCCGTGGGGATCCACAGGGGATGCAGAGATGCACCCACAGCCCATGGGGATCCACAGGGGACAGAGAGATCCACCCACAGCCTGTGGGGATCCACAGGGATGCAGAGATCACCCACAGCCCCTGCGGACCCATGGGGGATGGAGAGATCCACCCACAGCCCATGAGGGAGTGGCCCACACTGGAGCAGGTGGATGCCTGGAGCAGGCTGTGATCCAGTGAAGAGAAGGGCCCCTGCTTCCAGGCTGGAGCAGCCTGTCCTTGCAGGACTGCACCCTGTGGAAGTGACCCACACTGCAGCAGTTTTGGGAGGGTGTTTGCCTGTGGGAAGGACTCATGTTGCAGCAATTTTGGAAGGACTGCTGGTCATGAGATTGGAACCACACTGGAGTTAATGGAGAAGTGTCTCCCATGGGAAGGGACCCCATGGTCTCACAGGGGAACAATTTCTCTCCCTGAGCCAACCAGAAGAAAACCTCAGGTGACAAACTGACCGAGACCCCCATGCCCTGTCTCCCTGCACTGCCCATGGGAAGGAGAGAGAGGCTGGGGAAAGAAAAGGTGTTTTTATGGGGTTCTTTTACTTCTCATTATCCTCTTCTGATTGTGTTAGTGATAAGCTCAGTTGGTACCTCTAAATTCTGTCTGTTTTGCCCTCGGAGTGTTTTCTCCTGGTCCTTAACTCATGAGTCCTTTGTTAAATTTTTCTCTCCTCTGCCCAGCTGTGTCAGGGGAGCGTGAGTGTCTTTGGTGGGTGCCTGGTGTTTGGCCAGTGTCAAACCACAAGAGAGCCTCAGAATCAATTGTTTAACCATGACTGTGCCTCTGTCCTGCAGCAGCAGGGAATATGACTTTTCATGAATTGTCTTCTTGCTGCTTCCTCCTCTGTGTATGAGGACGAGTGATGGTTTCTGATACCTTAAATTTTAATATCCTTGTTTTGGGTTCCTCAGTGGGAACTAACCAAAGCTTTGAGTATTTTTTCTCTAAACCATCTTATATAGTAAAAGGTTTATTGGAGAAGGAAAAGTTTCTATAACACCCCTGGAAGAACAACTGGCAGCTTGGAAACATGTCTGAGGCTGCTGAGTCACTGGAGAGGAATCATACATCTCCCATGGACTAGGTTTTCTACCAAGGTTTACTTGTCCTGCCAAAAATTTTACCCAAGACTCTTTCTCGGTATTTTTAGCATTTTGCTGGAAAGTATGGGGTGTTTTTACCAACAGAAAAGTGGCTTTTAATTTAAAAATTCCTTAAAAATGTTGATAATTGACAAATATGGACTTTTCATGATTCTCCATCTGGTTATTTGGAGTAATAACCAGCTTTTATATTTACCAAAACAGAACTTTTCAGGGTAAAACATGATTTTGTTTTTTAGTATATTGAAAAATATTGATTGTGATTCTGAGGAAAGTTTTGAAAGAACTATAAATCAGCTTTTTCATTTTCCCTTCTCAGCTAGTAAGGAAGAAGAAAAAATGTTCCTTATACAGAGAGAGATCCTCTGTATCCACTTTCTCCATGGACCTGATTTGAAATGCATCTTTTTCCAGAGGAATTATATTGGGAACCAGAAGTTGCTGGGAAGGAGAAAGTTTCTGTATCATTATCACTTGGAGTAGGAAGATAAAAAGAATCTATATATATTCCAGTGGCTTTCAGGTAGGAGATACAGCACACAGCACAGGTGTTCTGGGATTGCATCATGGTTTGGTTTGTGCTGTTCATTCTTTTTGGGGAGTGGCATTTTTTATTTGCTTTCCCCTCACTTATCCTTACTTTAAATCCAATAATGGGAAAAAAGAATTCTTTCTGCTAAGAGAAAGGCCACATGTCTGAATTCCACTTAGGAGCCTGCAGAACTAGGGCAGTTCCCTTTGCCACAGAGGTAATTCAATTTACAACGAGTTTGTAAGCAAATGGTGAATGAAACATGAACTTTTTACATCCATGGAGAAATTATTTCTCAAAAATTCACTGCTGAAAGAAGTAGGGAAGGAAAAATGAGAAAAGCAAAGTGAGAAATACTGTAAACATATTAAGCTGGGCTTCTCTACATCAGTGTTTGGAGCTGTCTCTGCTATAAATGGTATTGATTCAGAAACTTATTTGAGCTACCTGCTGCTATCAGTTACTTTCCACTTACTGCTTTCTTTACCTGCTGGGCAGTTGATGGTCTGACAGAACTGAAACCCCAAGTCTTCTTAACCTAGAGCTCACGAAAGCTGGAAAACAGAAAAAAGTAATTTCTATTACTGCTGTTTCCTACTGGAAAGACAAACAACCCACATGGCTCATATGGGTGGGCTTTTTCTGATGTTTTGAATTGGAATGGGAGAATCTGTAGCCTGAAAATCCTGACTCTTCCTTCAGGTGCTCTGATGAGGAAATGATTGGCCCGATTTGCTGATTCTTTATATAGATCTCTCTATATATAAAAAGATGAAAAATGAAGCAAAGTCTAGCTTCTTTTTTTTCCAAATTCAGATCTCCAGTATCAGAGCAGCCCACAGGATTTTCTTGGCTACAATCCAGTAAAATGAAAATGAACATTCAAGTTGTTGAAAAGGAAACCTCCGTGTAACCCTTTGAAAGTCCAATTACTTTCTCACTGGCCTGACTTCAGGTCAGCTTGGGCTCTTGACTTCACTAACTGCTTTAAAACTACCTTGAATTTCTCATCCCTTTTATCCTATGGGAGTTCTCTTTCTCTGCCTTTTTTCTCTGACCCTTCATAAATCCTTTTTTCCCTGTCTTCCACAAAACCAGACAGGCAGAAATTCAGGGCAGGGGTAAGGAGAGGGTGTGCCTGGTTCAGAAACGTGTCCCTGGTGTGTCCTGCAGCCACATCACCTCAAGCTGTTGTCAATTCTTGTGTACTAAGCAAAATTGGGCTGGATGGCAGATGCTGAAAGAAACCTGATTTTACAGGAGACAATGTTGGGAACCTGTGAGCTTTGTCTGCACAAGGCTCTGAAGTGTGACACCAATTAGCTTGATCCCAATGTTGCCATGTGATATGGGAGATCAGTAGAGGAACCAGTGATTTTGCTCAGAGGTTGCCTATTTCTATAGTATTTACTGTGAATTTTGCATGGTTTCATCTTCTGGAGATCCTAGAGGAACAAGATGCCACAAGCTATTTTGTTATGCTGAGAAGTCAATTCCAGTCTCACAGTTGCAGTGAGAAGCTTGAACATTTGACCCAGGTATGCTTATAAAAGCTTCCTGTTTTCTAAGCCAATTTCATGAGCTATAAAATACTTAGATTTGAATTCAAGAGACTTAAAGCAGTACTAAAAAAAGCTGGCTGTCAGCAGTCCCTGTGCCTGTATGTATTAGGTGACCTTGTTGCCCAGACACTGATACAACAAAGAGACAGGGAGATCTGAGTATTTTCTAGAAATTAATCCCTCAAAGGCATTTGTCAGTAGGATCCTGGACTGCTGGACATGTTTGAAAGATCAGGTTTGTACTGACTATGTGAGTGCTAGTGTCAGTGCTATTTTGGAGAATGCTTCATGAGCTGGAAAACGTGATATAATGGGTGGGGCCTGACTGAAGCAATGCCCTGAGAAGCTCCTGGAATATGCAGATTAGCAGGGCTGTGCAACTTCATTCTTCACCTGGCAGGTCAGACATCTCAGGGCATTTTTACTTCTAGGGCACAGTTTTTAAGTTCTTGTTGTTATAGATGAGTAATGTGATGGTTGGCCCTCACAATTAAGGGATGAATATTACGTGTACGTTAAGAGAAGTTTTATTGATTTATATAGTTATGTTATTGTGATTTGTTGTTTGGATGTCCCCTGTCCTCTCCATAGCCCCCCTTTCCCCCCGTGTGGTGGCCAAGGGTTGTCCTTGGTAGTCAGAACATGGAGGGAGGCCTGCACCTTGCTCCTCCTGCATGAGGCACGTGGGAGGAGCGAGGGATTGTTACTACGGCAACACCCGCCCTCCAATCAAATTGCAAGAAAGCAACTCCGCCAATGGTCTCCACCAATGGATGGCAAGGAAGAGTTGATTGGCAGCCCTTGGGCGGGGCCAGGGTTACCTGACGCTACACCAGGGGTATAAAAGGCGGAGCAGCCATTTTGTGGGCGAGCGCATGGCAGTTTGGTTCCATGCTCCCTGCGCTGCTCTTTCTCCTTTTTCAGTCTTTTGTTGTATTTTGATAAGGTTTAATAAACCTTCGAAATTTTAAAAGTGAGCATCGTTTCTCACATTGTGTTGTGAGAATAGTTCAATGTGGTGCGAAGGCACCAGCAGTCCTTCTGAAATCTTCTCCTTTTAGCTGAATATGTGGGTCTTTACTATTTCCTGGTCTTTTGTGCAAAGGGCTCCTCTGCTATTTTTGGCTGAAGAGACAGCTGCATTGTATTTATATGGACAAAAAGATTTTTTAATGTAAAAAGCTTAACATAACTTAATTTTGCCAAGAGATATTTGACATGCTAAAAAGAAGGCAGTCTTATTATATGGTGATGGTAATTTATTTTCACTTGTTAAGAGTGCAATATGAACTTGTTAACTTGATAATGTATATGAGTGTTATCTTTCTATTTTAAATTGTGACAAATTCACCCCCAGACATCTCACAGTTACTGCTCAACATTTTTGCATCTTAAAAAGTCATTGTGGCAAAGGAGATTTGACTCAGATCTATCTGGTACAAAATTAATCACTTTTCATACATGATGCTAAAGGAATTTGCTGAGGTCCTTTATAAGCAAGGCACAGGTATGAACTATGTCACTGATTAATATCTCTGAATATATCTGCCTGTCAGGGAGCAGTGAAATTCTCGTGTGGAACAATACACTGGCACATGCACAGGTCTTCTGCCAGTTCATTTGCCTGGGGTGTATATCTCCCAGCTGCCACATTAAAATTTTAATGCCTGTAACAAGTCCTGAAATGACAGCCATGGGCTTTTCAGTGTTCTGTTTGGATTCATTCCCTCTGCCAATGTAGCCAGGCAGCCAGAATGTAAATAAATGCTTCCCACCTGGCAGGTGCAGGAAGGTTAGATTTGCATAGAGGGGCCAGTGTAAATTTCTCCTGTTTGCATTCACCTCTGTTCTCCAACTGGGAATTTCAAGGCAGAGATAAATGTCAGCTGGAAATAGCACTTCAGTGTCAGCAGTTAATCTCTTCCTGCTATATCTCTTTGTGCTGCTCTTTACCACATGGATCAGCCAATCTCCTCTTGTGTGAACCTCTCATTACTGGCTCTTCTGTCATCGCTTTGCGCACAGTCTTGACTTTCCTTTTATGTTTTCTGTTTGTAAATTAAACTCTTCTCATCTGGCAAGTCACTCTACTGAAATGGTTGTGCTGGAACAGCCTGCTACCAGTTTCATTCCATGAATGGTTCAGTGTGTCTCTGCCCTCTGTTCCTGAGCCTACATGGGTGAAGAATCTCAGAGATTCTCTTTTAGGTGGTTCATCATACAGCAGTCTTGCTCAGGAAGTGCTGGCTAACTGGGGATGGGGATGCTGCTGCTGAAAAGAAGAATGAGTGCCTTATGGGTGCATCAAGTTTTTGATCTGGACACTCACTCAAGGATCTGCTGCTGATGCATTCTGTTACACGTTAAGCTCTAATGGTGGAAAACACTTCAGTCAGTGAGACCAGGGACTCCCCACTCCTGCTTCCCCACTTCCTCTGCTTTTAAGTCCCCCTGGCTGTCAGTGCCCTGTAGGAGGCAGAGGTCTCTTTAATGACTCTTTTCTCCATTATCATCTCTTTGACATTTTTTTCTGGTTTCCCCTGCTTATTCTGACTGTTCTTGATAATCTGCTCTAGCTCTGGTTATTTTTTTCCTCTTCATCTTTCTTCCCCCTCTTCTCTTTCACAGACACACAGCCATTGGTCTACAGTAAAGCTGTGCCATAGCTCAATTCAGATCAACCCTTGTGTTTGTAATTTGCACAGCCTACATTGCTTTGTTTGTGCCAAACAAAAACACATTTACGTGTTCCTTGATTTAGCCTCAGAGACAACTGCTCTTCTCACTGCTTCCAATGAGATTTAACCCAGCCCATAACAACAAGGCCCATATTGCCATCCCCCTTCTGCTTTGCCCATGTGCCATAGGGATCCTGTCCTCTAAGCTGCCAGCTGGCCCCTGTTTTTCCCACCTGCCTCTGTCTGTTCTCGGGAGAGTCCCCAACTCCTCAAGAGTTGTCTCTTGGCTGGTCTAAACCAGACTCTTCTTGGAATAAATTGCACAATTGTTTTGGCACTTCTCCAAGAACAGTTCAGCCCCTTCATGTTGGCCTGTGATGGGGGATGGCTTTCTGCTCTGTCTCCCCTTCTGGGATGTGTTAAAAAATACAGGCAGCCTCTCCAGGGCTGCTATTGCTGCTTTCAGTAAGAGGGAGATGAAAGAAACAGATCCGTAATTTGGTTCTAAATCACTTCCCCAACAAAGGCAGTGCTGAAGGTCACTTGTAATGAAGTTGTCATACGGGTAAGGCCTCACAATCAGGCAGAGGAAGAGGAAAATGAGGCTGGAGATGAGTTCATGGCAATCTTGATTCAATTTCATTGAGGTGCAGGTGTTTGGATTGGAGCTCGGGATATTAGCAGGAAGGTCAGGACAGAGAAACTGCTTGTGTGGAGTTTATCTGCTGTGCTAGGAGAGACTGCAGAGCCCTTTGGTGGTGCCCAGCCCAGACTGTATGGAAACCTGTGGGCAGGGTCACTCTTTGTGGGAAGGGTGAGACTGTGCCCTGACTGGGCATAGATTCACATCCTCTGAGAATTGCAGGAGGGCTTGCATGGACGTTTGAAGCTCCAGCTTGGAGACCCCAGATCCCTTCCCACAGCAGTGTATTAATGTGCAGAAAAGGAGCCCTGATTTGCAATAAACTGAGCAAATAGCATTTCTTAATAAAAACATTATAAATTGTTAAAAATACATTTTCTCTTTACATTTAGAATTTATGCTGTCATAAAAGAAATCAATTTACCAAAAAAAGTAAACACACTGTGCTGGTTTTAAAGTAAACCAGTGGGAGAAATTAACCCACACAAATACCTTTCGAGAGATTTCAAGCTGGAGTTACAATCAATTAGAGAGATTACAATAAATGCAACAATACAGAAAAAAAAACTAGCTTAAAACCACAACGTCAGAGTACAGCCTGGCCCCTGTTGGTCAGGGTGGTGTTCACAGTCCAATTAAGCAGTGTTTGCAGTGTTGTTGAAGTGATGGTTACAGTCCTGGTGAAAGTGGTGGTCCTGTTGAAGGTCTGGTGGTCCTGTGGAAGGTTTGATCTCCCCTGGATGTCCAGTGGTGTGGTTCCAGACCCCAAAGTGCCCAGATTATATACAGGCAGGAATGTTCAGCACCTCCCCCAGGGCGGGGAATTTCACAACACAATGATGTAATCCTATGAGTCCTAGGATGTTTTGGGAAGTCCTTGATGGCCTGGTTTGCTACAGCTGCCCGTTGAGCCATGATGGCCCATTGGCAGAGATGACCCCTTAGGGTGGGTGTAGTTATCACATGAAGACAAGAAAACCCTACACCCAGCTCACGGCCTGGGGGTGGGCTGTGCACTGGGCAGCTGTTACAAAAACCCCACCATTAACTGTTCATTAGAAATAATGCAGATGGGTGTAGAATACAGAGTTTGGTTGCACCCATATCAGCACTCTTTCTCCTGTAACCATGACATGTATCTTTCAAGGGTTGACATAAAATGACTTGATTTACAATTATTGCAAAGAAATCTATTGATTGACCCAACTTGAATTCTTTTAGTTTAGGAAGGGTTTTGTTTGGTGTTGTTTTTTTCTTTTTTTTTCTTTTTTTTTTTTTTTTTTTGGTGGCATTTCTATTTTGTATCAGGATGGAAATTATTGTTTGTCAAGTTTGACATTCTCTGGCTTCCATCTCAGGCTAGCACTGTTTCTGGCTGTGGGCTGCCTACAGTTTTGGTGTCCTGATTAAATTTGTTACCTTTTTAAAAATTATTTCGCCTGAGGTTTCCCAGAAAAGCAGTGGAGCAGAGAGGAGTGGGAGTGAGGAAAGGGAAACAAACAAGGTTCCCCTCCAATATACAGCCTCGAGAGTTACAGAGATGTTCAAGAGAGTGTGATGGGATGATCTGTCTTTCTGGTGGCCCTGCAGGGTGCATCATGAGAACTGCTCATTGAAACCCATAGGAGGAGGTGTGAAATTTAGTGTGAAATTTAGCGTGAAAGTATTTCCTGTTGGTGTCCCTGGATCAAATCCCCACTCCTTCTCACCTGCCATCACAGATTTTTTGTGATCTCTGGAGAAGGCAGATCCCCAGACCAAAGAGAGTGTTATTTTAACTTGGCACTTAGCCCTTAATTCAGGGTGATGATTATACTGGCAGTGGTGGGAAGAGGAAGAGAAATAGTGCACTTGCTGGGTTTACAGTGCCTGCTTTGTTTGTCATGGTGGAAGTTCATTGGAAAAAGACTTCAGGAAAGAGAAGCAGTAAGTAAATATCTTTCTTCTCTGGGGAGGCCATTTGGAATGTGAGAGATTTCCACAGCTAAGTTCAGAAGGAACTTTTTGAACTGCCAGGCAGGGAGATTTTATAACATAACCATGGATTTCAGGAGGTATCCTCAACAAACAGTAGTGTATCTTTTGAGTGTAGTGCCTCTTGGGGAGGGCTTGGGCCACTGATGATGAAAAAGGCTTTTAAATATTTTTAAATGTATTTATTTATTTGCATGTCACACTTGTGTATGACAATGCCTTTGTCAGCATCCCAAAAAAGCCTTTCAAAGTAGTGGACAAATAAATAAGCCTCTGAGATCTAATTTTGCATGTTCAGATAAGCAGATGTCCTCAAAGCCTGCTTCTGAGTGGTGTTACCTGGTGTTGTCATGTGGCAGAGCAGTGAAAATGGATCCCTTCCAATACTTTTCTTTTAAAAAACTTGAAATTTTCCAGCAGAGGTTTTATATTAGAAACTCATATCAGTTTGATATCAATCATATTGATTGCAGGCACATCTGTTAGACAATACACCTTGATGTCATCTAGCCTCAGCATAGCTGTGGTCTGCTCATTTCTTGCCAGAACACATAACTGGGTTGGGGAGCAAAGAGAAATTGTGGGATACAAAACCAGCTCTCCACGGGATTCTTTACAAAGATTTTTCACAGTAAGAGCTGGTCACGTTCTCTTGAGCTGCACAGATGTTTAAAAAGGAGGCTTGAATTTCCATGGCAACAGGCTGCATTCTGCTGACTCTGGTAGTCTGTCACTCTCCAGATTTGTTTGTCACCCCTGGTACTCTGAGTTTCAAGGCCAACAGTGTGTGATGGACAGAGGTTGTAGTGAGGTTGTGTTGGGGTCAGACATCCTGGGAGTGTACCATGAATGCCCTGTGGGAGAGGCACTGAGGAGCTCAGATGACAGTCCAGCCTGGCTCATACATAAGTTACAACAGGATCTTCCTGGTTAAGCCATTATCTGGTTACCAGGAAGCTCAAAGGCATCATGTCACAATGGGACTGTGACTTTGTCTAGCTCCTCTTACCTGAAAAGCTCAATTTTTTAATGTATGTCAGATTATTAAATCTCAGAGTGTCTCTGTGAGGCACTGTGGGGAAACTGAGGCAGCCCTAGGCAGTAGCTACTTTTACAGAAAATGTCAGTGCCAGGAGCAAGATCCTGAAGTTCTTGTTTCCTTTGTTCCCCCACCTCATCATGAGGAACTGTCACCTCTCATGGAACTGGGAAAGTAGAAGGTTATTTCCTGACTCACTTCTTAGAAGAAAAAAACCTTTCATGTGCACATACACGAAAGAATAGGCAATACATTATAGTGGAATAAAGGACAGTAGATATGGACAAATCAGAGGGAAGGGAATTGTGTGCTCAGATTCAAGGATGGGGTGGGCAGAGGCATTTTGTATTTCTGGGTGATTGAAAGAGTGGAGGAGGGCAAGTGCATCAACCGTGTGTGTAAAGCCAGAGGGAAAGGAAAAGCTCTCTTGTGGATTTTATCTTGACTTCAGTGTAGGCTCAAAGGCTGGCATGGAGTTTGTTTCACATGACCCGTGTATTTCCCATGATCTGCAGGAAAAACATGGAAAACAGCCTGCAGGAGAATATTGACTTAAAGGGCTGTGCATAGCTGGAGCCAGAACTGAGAGACGGGCCAGAGAGGCTCCTCAAGGGGCTCCTGTGATGATCTTGCAGATCTTTGAGTGGAAATGTCTTCTTTTGACATGCATATGAGCAGCCCGTCTTTTTCTGTTGTCTCAGAAGCCACTCCAGCACAAGTACTACATGTGGCCAGCTGGGCTGGGAGGAGGAGCTGAGGGAGAGGGATGGTGTGATGATCTATTCCATTGTGTGGGAACATACATACCACCATACATGTGGTGTGGCTGTGCTGCAAAATGAAAGGCTGGCAGGCAGAGCATTACCTTCTAGTAAGGGGAAAAAACTATCTTTTTCCCTCTTGGGGCACCACACATACTATGAATGAGATACCCAATGAAGATACCACTGCTGCGTGCAAATGGGAGAGGAGTGGGATGGAGAGAGGTGCATCCCCTTGGATAATTGGGTTATCCTCGGTGAGCCCACATGCAGGGAGGCTGAGCAGCTGGAGGCTGGCAGGCAGCATTTGCTTCTGCTGAGCAAGTGAGTTTATCTATAGAGCTCACAGAGATGTTTATGGCTGAGGAAGGGTGTAAATCTCGTTGGATTCGAGTCCTTGGTGGATAATTATTCCCTCCTTCTTCCATCTCTCTCCCCATGCCCTCCTGCCCTGTAGAGAGACATGGTTCACAGGCTATAAATGGATGCAATGCTATCCTTAATGTGGAGAGACACCTTATAATCAGGTGAGGCAGACAGTGGGAAGTGAGGCACAGGGTGGGAGGCAGCTTGCCAATTCCTGCTCCTTCCCACTGTAGTCAGTCCCTGAGTCTCCTATCACACTCATCTGTGGGAAGCTCATTTCTTCCATTTCCCCTTAAAATGACTTGTAGCCTATAAAGCCTGGAGCAGGACAGCTGCATGCTCAGAATCCTAAGATGCTGCTCCTAACAGGAGAGGGTGGCAGGATGCAGGGAGAGAATCCATGCCACTCTAATTCCACATGACTCCAGTTTGGCTCTTGTAGCTTATGAGGCTATCAAAGCCCTTGCTTAATTACCAAGCAATCAATCTTTCTTCCTGTTCCTTATGCTTCCAGCCAGGGTTAGCAGTATTTTTATTCTTGAGGCCTCAGGAGAACTACCAACTCGTAAGAAATCACAGACAACCCCCAGTAACTGGTACAGGTTGTGTGTGTAGGACTGCATTCCTGTGGCTTGGCTGCAGGAAAAGTGTGGGGAAGTAAAGCTGGGGACATCTGGCCCTGCAAAGTTTTGTTTGTTTTTGCTGGCTGAAGGTTCATTGAAAGGTTCATTGAAAGGTCCCTGAGCCCAGAGAGGCAGATAAGGACCATGCATTGACTGACCATGAGCAGCTGAGTTGACAGAGCCCTGGCAGTGGCAGTGAGTTGTCCCAAGGCACTACAACAGGGCTGAGCATAATAACATACCGAGTCATTATGGCATTATCTCTTCATTACCCACAAAGTGCTGCTGTAGCTGTGGGGAGGAGCACAGGGAGAAAGACAGAGAGAAGGGAAATGGCTCATTAACTGCCCAAAGGAATCAAGCTGAACATCTCTTTCTCAGAAGAGGTTCTGTCAGCACCCAAAAAGGACAAGTCTATTAGGAATTAGGCTTGGCTCAGGGAGCCTGTAACCTACATTAGACCCCTACACCTCCACCAACTAACACAGATGCAATGCACATCTTCGATGCTCCCATAGTGCAGGAACAGTCATCTTTCCTTCCATCACTGTCTGCTTAAATTTAGAAACACATGTACCAAAGCATGCTCTGTATCTGCAGACCCATTCATCTGCTCTATAGGCAGTGATTGCAAACAGATCCAACTCAGCATTTACAAGCATCTTCTGCTTCTTACACCTAACAATCTCACCCCCCCTAGCACAAAGCAGGCACAGGAGTTGTACCAAGCTTTCTCCCTATGGACAGGGAGCTGTGTTTCCCCTGCATGAATTCTTGTCTTAGTTTGGAAAGACAGGTGTCTGCCAGGGAAAGCCAGAGCTTCCCTTGGGATGGAGAATGTAAACCGCCCTCCCTCCAAATTATTATAATTTTGAAATTAAGGGGTTTTCAGGCAAAGATACGGGAAGAGGAATAACAGTTCTTTACTAGGAATATTAAAAAATAAAAATTTAGTAGTACATAAAAGCAAATGAACAAAAACACTGACAGAGTCAGAACACAACCTGACACCCTGTTGGTCAGGCTGTTGGTGTCAGTCCAATACAGTCCTCCTGCAGTGCCAGATGTGGTTCTGTTGGAGCAGAGATGATCCTGTAGAAGGGTCCAGTGGTGCTGAGATGGGTCTGGGCTCCCTCTGGGAATCCAGTGCAAACAGGCTGTGCTGCTGCTCTGAATGCCAGCTTTGATCCAGGTGGGAATGCTGGGCTCCTTCCCCTGGGTGGGATGATGGAATTGTCTCAGCCCTGCAGTGAGCCTGGATGGCCCATGGACAGCAGAGATCCCCTGGGGGGAGGATGGGTCCTGGAAGGGATAAAGAACATTGCCCCAGGTGATTTTAGCAGCTGGGACATTAACAGAACACACCCACCCCCTCCCCTCTGGAGTTGGAATGGGTCATAGAAGAGAAAAACACCTCTTCAACCCGTTTCAAGAGATGATAATAGAATACACACATTTGGTTACATCTTGCATTGCAACCCAAGACAATTCCTCTGTGCTCACACTCTGCATTCCAGTGCATTCTGTCCCCTCAGTTGTGAAATCTGCTTCTATGCACATGCACTCACAAGTGTGTTCTTGCCTTTCCCTTCCTTCCAACTATCCTTTTTCCTGGTTTCCATGAGTTCTGGTGGCACACGCTGTGGCTCCTGCAGGTTTCCCCCCACCATGGTTCCCAGTGAGAACCAGGCCCTTGCAGCAAACATAAGTGTTGCCAGAGAGTGCAGACACCAGGGCTAGGTGACATTTATTGAATAAATACCCTTTCTTGGGAGCCAGGAATCTTTGCAGCTTACACGTTATTCTGGATGAAACATGGGAAACAAACTCTCAGTGGTCTCTCAACTCACTCACCAGCTGCTGGACTCTGCCTGCAGTGAGTTTGCAGCACTCTTTATCCCTGCTGCCCTTCCTTCTCAGACATAGATCAGGAAGCCATTAACTTATTTACTCTATGCAGGCCCCAGCCTCACAGACATCTTGCTGGACAATATTTCAAGAAAAAGCATTTGACAAGATTTATGGGGTTGTTGCTGCCAACTGTGGACTGTGGAAAGGAAAAAATCTCCTTTCTTAGGTAATAAAATATAAAATGGGACCCAATTTCTCTCCAGGGTAGGAATCATTATGTTTGACAATGCTGTAAAACACATGGTGCTATAGCGTGGGGGTGAGAGCCAAAGTAAATGCTGCCTGTGGAAATCTCCTTCATTGCAAAGCTGGGATGTGTGAGTCATTGCAAAATAAAACAGGAAGGGCCTTGGGTGGAGAGAGTCTCCCTTCAGCCTTTCTCTTCTCTGAAAAAAACAGAAATCCCTTTACAAGCTTTGCAAAGATTTTTCTGAAACTGATTTTAAATTCATTCAACTAAATTGGAGCAAGTACTATGGGTATATACAGCAAGACTGGTTTGCTCCTTTATTAAATCAATTTAGCTTAATTGGCTCACAGAATGTTTAACCTGATGAAGGGCTTTTCAGTAGTTCAATTGCACCAATTAGAAATCAGGCCTGATAAACCTGACTCTTCTTTGTGCCAGACTCTGGGCTTTGTGCAAAGATTGTCTAAGAGAGAAAATAAGTAACAGCTCTCAGATTATGATTTGCCCCTTATGTGCCTGCCTGTTTATCCTTTGATTTGTCTATACCAATAATTTTTCTGGTCTGTGTTCACTGTGCATCTCTGGCAATGTTACCATAGTGAAAAGCTAACTACAAAATTTTGATTTAAGTTACGCTGTGCTAGGGAAGACCTGTATTTCCAAAATCTATCTCAGGCAAGGGAAAGAGGAGGTGTTATGTCAGGCAGGAATGGAAAATGAAGGAGAGATGAGAGAGATGTAGCTGTAAGGCTCAATCATTCCCCTGGGTGTCAAAGGTGGGAAAAAAGGTGTTCATACCAGAAATAGAGTGCAAAGTGCGTTGTCTCCTCCCCTGTGTGCTGTGCTCACAGAGCACATGTGCTCAGCAAAGTTGTGTCAGCCCACTGGGAGATGCATCCTTTAACTTCAAGTCAACATTTGCAATTCGTAATAAAATCAGATTGCCTCAGGACTGAAAACTCTTCCTTCTCTGTGTTTCAGGAAATTCAGTGTAAATGGAAAAGGCAGTGAGATCACCTTAGGCCAAGACAGGGGGGCTTTTGGTTTACCTTGGCTTACCTTGTATGAGCAGAAGACAGAACATTCCAGTGAGTGGTTCCTTTGACTGTATTAGTGGATGCAGATGTTGACTTGATTTGGGGCACTGTAATCACTGACAGCTCCCAACAACAAAGTAATCAAATTTTGCACAATTGCTATTCTGGATTAATGGCTTTGGTTACCACCACTAGCTGGCCAAGATTCCTTTGCTCCTCAGTAGTGCATATTATTGTTAGCTTTTTCTTTTTCCAGTGGGTTCCTTCTTTGATGAATAACTTACTTTAATGAAATACTCTTCGATTCTGCTTATCCAGTGTCAAATGTTTTGTATCCAACTAGGGCATAATTTAGGTCAGTATTGAACATACCATAGAGCCTGTAGTACGTGTCCCATTATGTCCTAATAAATCTCTAGAATATGGACTATATGAGCTAAATTTTCACATGGTCACGAGCTAAGAACAAACTATTTGAAAGAGATATGCATTCCCTTGATACCACAAATGCTGCTTTTGGGAATTCTGATCCATGTGGTGATGAACTGCATCTCTCCACTACAGCTTCCCCTTGCTCCTGCCCTGCTCCTTCCTCAGTCTGTGCTTTGGAGATCACAGACACTTTGGTAAACATGCAACAAGACCAGTCCCCACTGGCTCTAAAACATTCTTAACATTTTAATAGAGCAACTGCTGCAGAATAGTGAAGTGGCATCAAGCATTCACGGCCAATCAAAGGCAGTGTGTGAAAGACAATGCAAAGAACCCTTAAAAACAAAGGAAAAAGAGGTGAAAAGTTGGAGGGCAGTAGTTTCTTGTTTGGGCAAAACCTGGCTTTAGTGAAAAATCCTTTTATTTCCCCTGGTTCTCCTTGTCATCTCCCACGTGGTATCTCCCTCTCTGATAAGGAACCTGCTCTGGGGTTTATTCTTTACTATGCAAGCTTGTCATGTCTGTGTTTAATGAAGTTTAATTATCTTCTGAGATTCAATGAATAATTATAAATCTCTTCAAGATGCAATCACAAGCACTTCATGGTTCATTAACAGTGGAAAATCAATTGTAATTCACCTAATCCCTCTCCCCTGACCAGCCATATGCTTTGTCACTCCTGTGCACCTTGTTGTTCCTCCCTTGTTTCCACACCAGGGAATACATTCATCTATTTTTTCTATGAAACAAGGATGGTTTAGGGTAGGTTAAAGAACTGTGGAATATAGGAGGTGGGAGCTTAGATAGCAATGTTATATAAGCCTGCCAATGAGCTTTGTCTGATGCTGAGGGTGCTTTGGAGATGTCAAGAGCTGCAGTGTCCTCAGTCTGGAGACACTGACCTCTGACAGTGTAGTGGTCCCCCACTGGGAATTGCCTGCCTGTATACATCTTGTTTCCCTCTTTACCTGCTCTTCAATTTGAACTCAAATTGCACTTTTCCCTGTTGAAAGCCTCCTGAGATCTGAGAACCTTTGCACCATTTGAAGAGGAAGGTCTGAAAGTTTATTTTTGTTGGGACTAAAAAAGCTGGAGATGTCAGCCCTGGCACAGGAAGCTACTCAGTGCTATCTTTAACTTTCCAAACAGCAGGCAGCATATGAACCCAGCTGCACAATCATCCTGGAGTGACCTTTCTAATTGAAATCTTTAACCTTTCTGCACAGTTATAGATACAATTTTTTACTGAATGCAGAAAAGGTGGTTGTTTTAAATATTTTGAATAAAGGTTAAAAGATTGAAAAATAAAAGAGAAAGTGAGACAGAGAAAGAGGGATGGAAATTAATGCAGTTGAGTTGCAGTTTCCAGCAGCCTCAGGAGAGCTCTGCAATGAAGATGACATTTCCATACAATTGACATTTCCTGGCTGGAGCAGTCTTCTGATTTGCAGCTGCTTGTGTGCAGAGATCATCATGAAGAGGATCATTAGTTTTTCATATTCATCAAATGGGATTTAATTTCCCCTCATCCCCACATACCCCACATCTCCCCCCCAGAACTGGCACAAGCCCTGAACTCTGCTCTTTCTTCACCTTTTGTAAGGGTCACGTTTGCCATACCTCCTGATTTTTCAGCTCTCTGTGGAGTTTAGTGAAAACAAAAACTTGCTTTTTACTGGAAAGATGGATGGGAACAAAGGCTCTTGTGATTTCAACTTCCAGTTTTGGGAGTGAGGTTTTTTTGTGGTTTTCCATTTATTTCTAGGTTTGCTCTTTGTATTTGTGTGTACAGCTCTTCTTGGCAGAAGCTGCTGAACAGCACTACAAGGACTCCTGGCAGAGCAAGGTTTTGTGGCTTTCAGGGTCTGCAAGCTCATAATTGGCTTCCAGCTTCTTACACTCAAGTCCTTCATGGGTGATACTTCCTCCTAGTCACAGGTTGCTGTGGAACAGAGCAGCTTGTCTTCCAGATTGTAGAAATTCTTCCAAAGTGCATGGAAGCTGGAGATGAGTGCTCCATGACACTTCATTGCTTTCAATCTTCTTGATTCAATTTAGATGAATAGAATATGCATCTTCAACTGAATTATTCCTCTCCAATAAATATGTTGCTGCAGCAATCAATTGGCACATAATTACCAAACAATAACTATGTTATTAAATTGGAATGCAATGCAAATGCAACCCCGATTTGTTTAGATCTGCTGTGATGAGTTCTTTGCTTCCCCTTCAGCCATTGCTCCTCTGGAGCAAGAGCTGCTGCCTTGGCTGTCACTGGGTACAATTATTGATGTGCTGCCCTTTAGGGTAGTGCTGAACTTATGATTCCTGTATGCCTCCAGCTTGCACAGCAAGTCACCGTGGGCAAAGCTGGATCAATTCAGGCAGCAGCTGGCAGCCAAAAGGCACAACTGCTTTTATTACCCTCTAATCCTGGAGATTTCCTACAGGGGCACTTCAGAGAGCACAAAGATCAAGGCCAGCCCTTTCTATTCACTCTTTGCCACCAACAAACACTGTATCTCCTGTCTTTGCCCAAAGCCATGGCTATTCCCAGCCTTTGTCCCAGTCCATCTTCATGCTGAGTTTGTGCTGCTGCATCACGTCCCTGGACTAAAGGCACAGCTGCTCTGTGTAACTCTGTCCTGTCAGGGCTTTACTGCAGCTGTCCCTGCCTGGCTGGGAGCCCTGAGGGATGGATGGATGGAT
>JANPWX010000288.1:503120-542515 GCA_024734555.1 Trochalopteron elliotii | reverse complement strand
TGGATGGAGGGATGGATGGAGGGATGGATGGAGGGATGGATGGATGGAGGGATGGATGGATGGATGGATGGATGGATGGAGGGATGGATGGAGGGATGGATGGATGGAGGGATGGATGGATGGATGGATGGATGGATGGATGGATGGATGGATGGATGGATGGATGGATGGAGGGATGGATGGATGGATGGAGGGATGGATGGATGAGTGAATGGGTGGATGGATGTAAACTAGAAATGCCAGCAGTGGCTTTGCCAGCAGTCTGATAGTGTTATTGTCCTGTTCAGTTGCACTGTGGAATAGGATGTTGAATTAGATAAGAGATTGGAGACAACATCTAAGTCACAATTGTCCTGAATTGCCATGCAACACTGATATGCAGTGATCAGTTTCAGCTGAGAAATGGTTATGTTCAGTGGTGAATGAGCTGATCTTTAACCTGGTGTCATCCAGAGCATTGAAACACTTGAGGCACTTGAATTCATTTGTGGCTTGGCCAATAATCTTCTCAAACACCTTTAGCAAATCATTTACTCTCTCTGTGCTTCCATTTTCCTGTTTGTAAATGCCTATAATGACACACACGTTCTGCTTAAAAAGCTTCAGTATCTTTTGCTAAAAGAGCTGTGCAAAACTAGATGTTTTCTTTAATATTGTATTGTTTGATGGCTTGCTAAAAAAAAAAAAGACGCTATATATATGAGATTATTAGATACAAGTTTGATAAGTGTTGACAGATTGTTATTAGCAAGAGAGCCACTGGAATCATTGCTTGCAGATTTTGACCATCAGGAGTGAATTCATTCTTATAAATGTACCATCCAAATCTTACTTGAGCATGGGTTACCTTTTGACCCTGCTTACACTGAGAGACTTGATGACTGACATAGAACTTAATCATTTAAGAGAGAAGCTGCAGATAGGAGTGGTATGCTGGTAGATAATTGTGCTTCAGTAACACAGAGTAACAGGAAGAATTTAATGAATGGTTTTCCTGTTGTCCCAAATATGTCCAGAAAGGAAGGCTACTCCTGTAAAATTAAATTGCCTCTGAATTTCCTTTAGAGCAGAGATAGACATTCATAGAATGACAGAAGGCACCTTCCTGCCTTGTATTGGAATCCCTGGCAATTAACTGCTGTGTGAAATGGTGCATCTCCTTCTGTAGTTGTTGGAGAATTCTGGTTTGAGCTGTTTAAATGGATGAATCACCAGCACGCCCCCTCAAATACTGCAGCTGTCTTACCTTTCCCCCTTTTGCCCAGTACTGTCACACTCAGTGTGTTGCCTCTGCAGAGTGAGAGAACAAGAGATGCTTCAGATCACCACCAGTGCCACTGAGATCAGAATCAGATCCTTTGCAATGTCCCAGCAAATGCTTTGCAGAACTTTCAAAGGTAACAAAGGCTGGTGTCTCCCTCTTTGGAGACTGAGGCACAGCATCAGAGGTGGGCTTGAGCTCCATGTGGGTTTCTGTGTCTTTCAGTGGAGCATCAGGACTCTCCAGATGTGCACCCAGGAACAACTTTTCCCAGGCTATAATACTTCTGATATCAGAGTAAGGAAAAAATAAGGTTTTCTTTCAATTTCTGATCATAAGCAACCTGCTCATGGAAGTAGTCCTGCCATGAGAATGGAAGAGCTGCATAAAACAGCAGCCCTGCAATGTGGCCCAGTGGTAATGTGGTTTCTGGGAATTCCAGTGGTTTTCTTCCTGCTGCAAGGGACTGTTAGATTAAAGGGATACAAGGACATTAAAAAACTTAGTCTGAGTTACTACAGTTTTCTAATCTTCTAATATCCTGAAATGTTTCAAACTACCTGGGCATGCAGTGGGGATTGAGCCCTGGGCATGCACTGGACACAAAGGAACCAGATTCTTAAAATGTCTAAGGTCTGAAGGAATATTATTATTTTATTTATTGTTAGGAGTCATTGCAAACACTAATTAGCACCCTCCAAGGGGAGTCTGCTAGCTGTGCATCCTGCTGGGCTTGATATCTACTGCATTCATTTTAAGTTGATGTTTTAATTAAACTGCCCCCTAATTATTTTAATTAGCTTTTAAGTAATAACTTTGCATGGAACCACTCAGATCAGCAACTAATTGGCTCCCTTCTGTTAACATAGGTCTGGCTGGCTCAGAAAAATGTGGCAATGGATAGGCAGGTAGGTTTGGGAAGGGACTACACTCCCTTTCATACCCTGTGCTTCTGCTGTTTGCCTGCAGGATAATGAGTCACCTGCCAGGGTGAGATGGAGATGGCTGTGTTGGCAAGTGCTTCACCATTTATTCGTGTGCTGTGCAGGATGAGGGGACTGTATGCTCCTGTTTCAATAAGTTACTCCATCTTCTGATCACTGGCCCAGTGGCAGCTGTTCTGTTTCTGTGTTCATACAGTTTGGACTATTTCACAGCATGTAGTCAATGGACCTTGACCCTGGCTGGGAGCAGGGTCAGTCCTTGGCACAGACAGTGGCATTATTAATATATACAGTGCTGCAAACTGTACAGGTCACCACACAAGCTCAAATAGTTCAGGGCTTGCTGTGCCTTGTACTCAGTGGAACTGGAAGGAAAAGCAACATATCCATAATTCCAGGCATCCCTCATCCTGCTGCTCCCATGGGGCAGCATTTCCTGTGCTGGGAGAGGGCTGGTGTTCCCTGCAACCCACAACACCTTTTCCAGAGATGTTCAGTGGTGCCATCCACACTCCTCCCCACCACTGCCTTGTCCAGCTGGGTTAGGAAGAGCCTCAAGTGTGGACATGACATCTGATGCAGTGGTACAGCAAATGTGTCATTGGTTGAAGGTGTGTGCTGGAGTTTGGGGCTGTCTGTATGCTCTTGGATCACTGCCTGGTGATGTGGGTTCACATTCAGTGAGTGTGTGGCTGGAAGTGTTTGCATACAGACCTGTGTGCCCACCTGCAAAGGGCTGCATGTTCCTGCCAGCTGGGCATTCAGCCACACTGCTCAGCACATGGACATTAGATTCAGAGCTCTACAGTCGTGTTATTTAAGTGTTCTCTGCTGAACAGCACTCCTGAGGTTCTGATCTGTAGATTTTATCTCATGCAGTTTGTCAGCCTGATCTTTCCTTCTTGTTCTCCTGTGTTTATTTAAAACCTCTACCACAAAACAAACAAAAAAAAACATGGTGAGAAGAGAAGTATCCCAGAGGTGGCAGGTGAATGTGTATAATGCTTCATTACTTGTCACCAGTGCAAAAGCGTCTGAGATGCCAGCAGCTCCATTTGGAGATGTGTGCTAATTAGACTTTTATTACAATGTATATTTGAAAACAGTTAGAATTACAGTGCCAGCATGTGGCTAATTCAACCTCACAATGTTAATTTGCTTAAGTCAGCAACTGGTGACTTAGTTTGATTGCCAGACTGTGTGTGTGTGTGTGTGTGTGTGTGTGTGTGTGTGTGTGTGTGCGTGTGTGTGTGTTTAGCCTTTGATCAGGTGCCACTGCACCTACCTGCCCTCAGAGAAGGACATGAACTCTCCAGTGCTCCTGGAGTTCCACACATCTCTGTTACCTTTCTTCAGAGCCAAAACTCCAGAAGTTTTTTAGAAGAGACAGCCCTGGAATTACTGCCATGTGCTTGTTTCTGTGGTTTCCTGTAACTGGAAGGAGAAAGATACAGGACCAAGACCAACTTGTCTGTCCTCAGGCCATCAGCAAACCTTGGGACAGTGATCACTGCTGGCCAACTAGAACTGTTAGCTGAAAGAGAAGGGCTTTCCCTTCACTGCTCTTCACCTGATTCATCTGGCATTGCTCCAAAGATCTCTGCTGCCAGAGGATGCTGAGTGGAACATATTCCTAGAGATGAGTGATTCTTCCCCCTTGAGGAATTTGCACTCAGCAGTCCTCATCTACTCCTGTTAATTTCCATGTCACGAGGCAAAATAAAGGCCTCATGTCCTCCATTCCCAAACAGCAGAGTTTTGCCTGCCTTATAGGAGAGCCCTCTTTTTTCCATAATCACCATCTGTTTTCAGATGAATTGTCTGGAAGTCAGGCTTGGCTTTGGTTAAAAGGGAAGACTTGCTGTTTTTCAATAAGTCCTCTTCTCTGTGTAAAGGCAGCACTGTTTCATGTCATAATTTTGACAGGCTTAACTTCTGCAGCTGTACTTCCTTGTTTTACATTTTATATGTATTTTTTCTAACCTGTGGTTGTTAAATCTGGAGCTCTGGAAATGGGGGAGCAGGAAAACAGTAGCTAGTGTAGCTAGTACTTATATGCATGGTGTCCTTGGCCTGCTCTTTGGGATGCATTGGCAATGCCACCTTTGGCAGACTCTGCCTGGCTTCCAGGCTCAGTGTGTAACATGGGTTTTAAGCTCCTTGCATGCACATCAGTGGCTGTAGTTGTCAGTTAAAATTTGCTATTGGAATAATATAAACACTCCTGAAGGTTTAAAAAAACTGAAGTTGGAGATAAGCAGTTGGTTTATATTGACTTTAATTCCAAGACTGGAAGAAGAATATAGTTTTTTGCCATTTGAGCAAAGTCCTTATGCACCAGAAAGGAGAAAAAGGCAGAGAGAGAGATACAAAGATTGATGGAGGAACCAGAGAAAAGTGAGGAGGATGCACAGAAAACAGAGTGGTGAAAAGGATGGTTTCAATTCTGTATTAACAGACATTAAGTTGCTTCTTCTAAGGGCACCTTCACAATTCCAGGGCAGTGCAGATGTGAGCACAATGGCCCTTCAGCATTTTGCTGGCACCTAAGGGAGCCTGTGGGCCTTGTTTAACAGCACACACAGATGTCTGATGTCTGATGAGAGATCTGGCAATTTCTGCATGCAGGCAAGAAAATGAATGGGATGAGCTCTGTTCCCCCTTTGTGCATCTTCAGCAGAGCAGAGTGAGACATGTCTTTTTCAATGGGGTCTTTTTGTCAAGGATATGAGGAAACATGAGGCTTTGATCTGCTCAGTGCTCACCCTGGTGAGCTGTCCCTGCTGGTCCCAGAGCACAGAATATAGCCCAGAGCTGGCTGTTAAGAGCTGGGGTACATTGTTTTACATCAAGTAAAACAGGACTCAAGTGTAAGTTTTGCACTGAAATTACTGAACATTTTGGCACCAAATTCAGTAGCATGGGAGTTTCAGATTAGCAGTCTCTCTGAAAGGCACACTTTGAGCTAACCACCAGCTCTTGGACTCTGTGCAGCAATACCTGACTGAAATGCTGCACACTGCCCTACCCATATTAGATTATTCCAGGATTTTAGATCTGATAGAATCACAAAATAGCCCAGATCATACCTTCTTCCTATTCATCAAAATGCCACCTTATTATTCTCAAATATCTGTGCCAGTCAATTTAAATGTGCAGTGTGAATTATATTGCCACATCAGCTGGACCCCATGATTTCCTTCCCTCTCTCACTGTCTCTGTCTGTTTTAACTCTTGCTGTGGCTGGAAGCAGAACATGCTGAGAGCCTCATTTTTTTTTTTTTTTTATGACAAAACCCTCACATTCTCCCTCCTTTCCCAGGGACACCAACACAACTGAATTACACAGTTCAACTTCCTTACCTTTATGTAAGACAAGCTGTGCTTATTTTCTCTGTTAATCAGTTTGAGCTACTAACACCACAATATGGGAACTGTGGGACTTGGTGCCTGGACAGGAGTCAAATAATGAGTGCACTGGAGCTATAACACAAACACACCTTGCCATGAACACAAACCTCATGTGAGTGCCAGGTGTTATCTAATGCTCTGCTGTCCTGGAATGATTGATGTAGGGAAGGCTCACTGGATTTTGCTGTAATGGAGAAGTGGGTCTTTGGGGATAATTTGATCCCTTTACAGCTTTAATGTTAGCAGAATTTACTCATTTTGGCCTGTCTGTTACAGTCCTTGTAAAACTCAGCTTTGCTGGTGAAATGTTTTAACGGGGGAAATAATGGAGAAAGGAAAAGATTGCATTTTCTTGTTACATCATTTTGTCTTAAAACAATTAAACCATTTTCCAACTGGCATGATTTATGGGGCTACTTAATCTGGAGTAAATCAAAATCTCTAAAAATGCAGCTTCCTGGGAGCATATAGAATAAAGTTCATAATTGGTGCAGCCAGTCTGGGGCTCTCAGATAATCACATCACCCCAGTTCCTTCAGCTGAGAAAAGCAGCTTGTTTCTTTTTTGTGGCATTCTTCCACTCTTTCAGCTTCCCTTGATTACTGTTTTCTTTAAATTATCTCCTTAAAATTTTTACAGCCAATCTCCCAGACCTCCCAATTGACACATCCATCTTATGCTGCTCTTCTCCTTCTTCATAAAAAAATCACACAGAGCATGTGATGTACTTCACACTTTGTTTGCTAATAAAGACCATGAAGGGATGTTAAATGAATAGAAACCACCTTACAAGAAGATGAGTTGGAGAAGATTATACAGTCATGTCCTTTCTTTGAGTCATAAACTCAATTCCAGTCTGGCAATGATTTAAAGCTTGATGTTCCTAAGAAACACAGGAATTAGGGCTGGAAGTAGAAGACCCTGTGGTTTGATGGTGAAGTTGGCAGCAACACTTGCAGCAGCTCAGCTTCAAACCGTGCAGTGTCCTTCTGTGTTTTTATTTTTCTGTGTGTGAAGAAACACTGTCCTATTGCTTTTTACTTCCTTCTCTCATGGTAATCCCTTCTGCCAAGTGTTTGTGGTACTTTATTCAGTGCACTTAGTAAAGGTATAACTTGCAGACCTGCTTTAGAAGTTGAACTACTGTGGGGACGATTGGGTAATGTCTTGCTGGTTTTTTATCTTTTATTCAGGACTCCAGAGTGAAGCATCTGCTATTTCCTCTGCCATGCTCTTGTCTCTTCATCTGGTTTATTAATTAAATATTTCTTTCTTTACTTTGCTATTCCAGATTTTTAGTTGTCTCTCACATAGAGGAACCGAGAAAAATGTTTAATTCATTTTATCCCACATATGCTCTTTCTTGAGAAACTCCTTCTGAATGTGCCAGGCTTCTTTGGCCCTTTGTTAAGTAGCCACTTCTGAGGAGTTTTATATTTATTCTATGAGCCAAAAGCAATTATTTATTCAACTGGAAGAAAAAAAAATGAGCAACTGGGAAACTTTATTTGTGCTTGGGTTTTTTTTTTTTTGTCCCAAATTTGCAGTTATTAAAATCTGCTGTATGAGTATTTAACAATCACTTTTTCCCTCATGCATGCTTATTTATGAGAGAAAAAATAGACACTGATTGCATAGTGTAGCTGATTAGTTAAACAAATGCTCTGCAAGCCTCAGCCACACTGGAGCTTTCCATACTGACCCAGTGTATCTGCACATAACACATATCACAGTGGTCTATATTTGCAGCTGCCATAAATTGGCATATCAAGTGCTGCTGATGTATGCCACCCAAAGATGTATTTACCCCACTAATAACAATGAATCTTGTCAAAACTCCTGATGCTAGTAGCAGAGCAGATTGTAATGAGAACAGGATGGGCTGGGATCAATAGCATTTTGATTCCCTTAGGTCTACAGTCCTGTAGCAAGCACTTTTTTTTCTATTATTATTCTTCCAGAACTGTGGCCAACAGCCAGAGTGGTTCCACGTGCTGCACTGAGCTCTCTGAAGTATTAAAATGTGCCTCCTGGTTACTGACAATGGCATGTGAGTCTCTGGTGGGCCTGAAAAATGGATAAAAGACTCCCTGAATACATTTTCCTAATTCAGAAATGCAGCAAAGTCAGAGGCAACAACAGAAAACGGATTCTGCCGAGTCCTGACAAAGTTTTGCCTTTCCCATATCCCTGGGGATGTGGTATTCTCATTATGCCCAAAGTGATGGGAGCAGGCACAGCATGACCAACTGAGGGGTGTGCTCAGATGTTTTTACAGTGGAGACAAATATGGAGCAAGCAGGTGAGGGAGATGCAAAACTGCCATCCTCAGCTGCTGCAGCTTCTAGACACATCTTTAAATGATATTCCAAAGACACAATTAGGGGGTTCATTAGATAATTCTGTCAAGAACATCCTGGTAGCCAAATATTTTGTATGCAAGGAGCTGAAGAAGTAATATGCTTCTATCTGTGGCAGGGACTGAGCCTGAAAACCACCTGTTCTCCTTCCTATCATTGAAACAACTTGCAAAGTCCAATTCCATAAAAATCCAAACAGAACTAAACTAAGGAGAATCATGTTGTTGAAAGGGCTCCTCATACAAAGGACTTCAGGCAGGATAAAGGGTTTGTCCAGTCTGAAGTCTTGGGTTGCCATTATATCACAGTGAACCTGGCAGTTGCATCTTTCATTCAGCTCTCCTAGGTAACAACAGCAGGTGGGAGGCAATGGGGGAGCAGCCACAGGGAAGTGCAATGAGATGGATGTAAGGCCAAGTGAGCTGAGCACCCCCAGGTCACCTGGGAAGCTCATGTAGCCCAGGCTGAAATCTGTGCTGCTCTTGTAACTCTGAGGTTGTTTGGAGCTGGCTGAGGAACTCACACTACAGGCAGACTCCTGCATGGCAGGTGAAGGTAATGGGATAAATCAGTTGCTAGTGTAGTCATTCTATAGGATAAGGGAATGTGGAATCCCACAATGATCACATCCAGTGGGAATAATGTCAAGGCACAGGCAGGATTATTTCAGTTTTCTGGGTTACATTTTGGCAGGGGACCCGAACACTCTGAATTTGATGTAGTTACTTGACAATGTTAAATATCATTAATGACTGATATAAGGGAAAATTGCAAATGACTGTGTAGTTAGGCAGTGTTAGCAGCATAAATACCAATTAACGTTGTAGCTGTAGCTGTTTGTACTTAGAAGATTCTATCAGGGAATCCCACAGAGTAAGAAGGAGTGTCAAATGATCTAAAACTGATAATATGAAAGTGATAAAGAAAATCTTGGTCTTCCCTGTGATACATCTGCTAAAGCAATAGGGATGCTCTGGAGTCACAAGCAGAAACCTGAAAAGCAATATGTGTGTGTCTCTACATCCATCCATCTGTCCCTACCAAATTAAGCAAGATTAAGGAATTACTATGGCAGTTTCCCAAGGAATTTTGCTTAAGCTGTAGCCACAGATGCTGTATTTTTGGACTGAGAGGCTTGGGATTCTGGATTTTATTCTGTGATTTATACAGAAATTGCCTGCAGAATGCAGCAAGTACATTTATTTCAGCAGGAATCTGGAATGTTCTCCAGTGCAAAGATAATCCTGGACTCTCTCCAGAGCCCCCAGTAAAGGCCAGTGATTCTGTCACAGTCACAGGCTACTGAGCTCTGGGAACACCAAAATGATTCATTGGCTCATCAACTCCAGCAGAATTTTCTCTGTCTGATGCATTTGTCATCTTCTGGAGTTTTGTCACTCTCATGAAAAGAGAGAAAGCAGCAGTTAGCCAGGGCTGATTTCACAGGGAAGCCTGGGAAGAAGTTTGTATTTCATTGTAGACAGGAATTGCTGATGCTGTTTCTTTCCCCTTCCCTTGGTTATAAATGAGACCTGGAGAGAAGGACAGAGAGAACAAGGAAAAAGAATTGCTAAAATGCTGTACTGATCTTTCTTCAATGAGCCTATTTCTAATAAAGAACTACAGGAGCAGCAGGTGCACAGTGGATGTGCTGCTGCAGGGTTCTCATCTTGACAGTGAGAAATGGCATTTTAATAATATTTGCATCAGCATGAATGTGAAATAATCCCACTGAAATTGTGGTGTTTATCCTGGATTTGTACCAGTATCAAAGAAAGCAAAATATGTCTGATTTCTGTCAAGAATCCTCTTTACTGTAATGACTGAAACAGCCCTGCATTGCAGCTTCTGATTTTGCAGGCTTAAAGAAGCTCATCTTTTCTTTAGAACAAGGTTTGGAGATTTCATTTCTTGGTCCAGTGGTGAACACTCTCTCCTTCCCATCAGAGATGGTTGGTGTCCACTTTCCTGATTGGAATTCTTGATTTTATGTTCAGTTGTAGCATATTTAGGAGTAACTCCACCACAAGTGCTGGAGGCAACATCTTTTGTACCTGGCCTTGTATCCCTATTTCCTGCTGGGGTCAGTAGAATTTGGCCACTTGTATTTGAAAGAAAGACGTTGTAAAATGAATAAACAAGTAAAAGTGTGGAGAGAGGCTTGGAAGTTGTATGGAGGAAGCAGAAGGAAGGAGAGGGGAGAAATGCAATGAAAAATTGAAGTGGCAGGATGGGGCATTTGGAGATGCAGGTGGGTATTCCTCCCAAATCACATCAGAAAAGGCCCTGACCCAGAGCTCCCACCTCAGGGGCTGTTGCATTAAAAATACATCTGGCTGATCATTCTCAAGTGAATACTGTCAGCAAAATGCATGTTGTAGGATAGAGTCAAAAGACCTAAATCAATAGATGTGAATATCAAATGCACATAGGAGATGGAAAAAGGCTTTAAACTGTGGGACTAGGACATTGCATGGGACAGCAATACAAGAGAGACAAGCACAGAAAGCACTGTGCTCTCTCAGTGTGTCAGTCCCAGATGACACTTGTCAAGACAGTTGACTGCCTGATAGATTGTTACCTGTGTTGACACCTAAATGAGCTCTGCTGATTATGTGAGATTTTGTTTTAATGATGTGCTGCTTTTTTCCTGTTTTCCATAATCAAAGAAAGTTGGTCTAGATTCTGATCTCTGTCAGATGCTGTTTGTGGTTTCCACTGAAATTGAAACGCCTCTTGCATCTCATCAGAATCATGATTTGGCACTAACTCTACTGCTCTCACTGCAGCTGCTCCTCTCTGGCTGGAGTTGGAACAATTCCTTAGGCACTGATGCATGCAAGACCAGGGAATGCTCACAGAACCTGGGCATGGCACTCATGCAGCCTTAACTTAGTGTGACAGCAATTTGGAGAATCCACTAATTTTTCTTCTCTCTCTTGTTCTTTCTCCTCCATGGAGTTGAGGAGAGGTTTAACTGCAATGCTGACCACTAATGTAGAATACATTATCTACACCTCTGCTTTGTTAAACCATTCAGTTTTACACAAGGATTAAAAACATCTCCCTGCCAAAACATGCCTGTTCACTCAGTGTGTCAGCACTGTGACAAGCAAGAGCAAAGAGCCTTGGGAATATCTCTGTCACTGCCAGACAGGCCAGGCAGTGAGACACATCCTGTTCCAGCAGATCACAGGGACATCAGTGTCATGTTGATCTTGTGTGTTTTTCCCTCCAGAGAAATCATAGCAAGGGAGGGCCTGGTGACTGTTTAGTTCTGTTCCAGTTAGGAAGGGAGTGGAGCCACACTTCATTCTTGTTTCATTATTTTAAGTTCACTCGGCTCGTTGTTCTAGTATGTTTCTTTTTGTGTGTGAATTTAGCCCTCTAGAAGTATCAGCAAATATTTCAGCACACCTGCAGAGTCAATTCACAATGAATAGGAGTTTATCTAGGTCTTGGCTCTGTCCTGGAAAGATGTTCTGTAGCAGGAAGGATTCAGGATTTATACCTGGCCCATTCCCCATTTAGCAAGCATCTGCAGCTGTGATTCCACAAGCATTGTAAAAGATCAGTACATTCCTGGTTCTTCTGGCAGGACAAATTTGATTTTTGCTCTCTGTTACAGATGGCTGCATTTCAGCTGGATTAGCCCACGCCTGGAGCTCAGACTTTAAGCCAGTTTACACTTTTATGGCAGCTTACACACTGCCCAGGGGAGGACAAGCAATACCTGATCCAGCATAAAGTCAGAGCAGGGCAGATAGATAGTGTACACATTCCTCAGGATGTTTTGTCCAGGACTGTCCTCCCAGCTGGGATAATGCAGAATTTGGACAGAAGGGACATTGTGGAAGACACCTGAAAAGGGAGAAGGAGACTGACTAAGTTTAAAAAAGGCAAAAAGAACTAGAGACAAAAAAGTAAGAAGGACCTAATCCTGTACTTTACAGAGTTCTCTTTAAGAAGCAATGACTGCTCTGAGTGACAGCAGTATTTATATCACATTTTATTATTTTTACTCCACAGTTACAGACAAGATTAGGATGGAGGCTGGAAATGCTCAATACCATGCTGGACCTGACTGGTGGTGTAAGGGCACAGCTCAAGGTCTGTGAAGAGTCAGGATCTGCAGACAGGCAGGAAATCTATTAAATAAATCAATAGATTTATCAATATTTATCAATCCTGTTCCATGACCCCTTACCGAACATCAGCAAAAATCCCTTAATATCTCCAAAGAGCAGAAAGCCATTTTACAGAAGTGGAAACAGAGACAGGGAGAGAGGAAGACTCTGTGTTCCAAATGAAGCTATCCATTTTGGATTCCTGTGTTTTCTCCTAAAACATGCACCAGGTTTCTGGGGCATCCTGATTGCTGCCAGAAGAAAGCCAGAAATGGAACTCAGGAGACCAGATTGCCTGAACATGGGGGTGGGATCCCATCCCAAGCAGCTGAATGTAATATCCCTACACTGAAGGCAGAGAGAAACCTGCAGCTGGAGTGCCAGCTAAAATAGTTCATGGAAGAAAATATTCACCTAATCCTTAGTTATTTAGAACCAGAATTAATTTTGCAGTTCCTCTGGCAGGTTTTTGGTCATTAGGGCACTGGCCATGAGTCTTTTCCAGCAGCTGATCAGTCTCTGAAGGCTGATGTCACTGTGTCTCAGGGCAGAAACTGAGCAAGGCAAAATTTAGCCATGCTCTTAAACTTTACTTTTCTTTCTTTCCTCTCCCTTGTCCCAGAGAGATGATAAAAATAAAGACATATAAACTCAAAAAGAAAGAATAATGGCTTAATCCTGCGGAGGGACTATATTTAGAGATTTGGGCTAGTTTTCTTCCTAAGTGCTGCTGACTTGAAGAAATTCTTTTGATCATCTAAGCCTTGGCTAGAGTAAATTGCCAAATCCCTTTAGATTCCTTGGGATTTACAACAGATGCTGAATGAAAGATTTATCTGTGGCCCACAGGCCTCCATGGCCATTCAGAGCTCTGCTTTCCCCAGAGGCAAAGGGCAGCATCAGAGGAATCATCTTTAACATGTCATCTATTGTGCAGAGGTTTGAGAAGGTGTAGGGATCCCCTGATCCTACCCAGTGCATGAGTATAATTTCTAATGAAAGGAGGTCTTGAACAGGAACAGCATTCTTTGGAGAGAGGCTCTCCCTAGAGGATCAGGCCAGCTGTGTATAGGAGAAAGGAATTAAGTCTAGGCCACACTCTGCAAGATTTGTTTGCATTACTTTGGGTTTTTTTTGCTCCTGTCCATACTTTTGACATCACACAAAGGTTTGGGAGTAGTGGGTATAGCTTATATATTATTAATACTCATAACAAGTGGCCAGGCTAACCCAGCCTTAGGAAGTCAGCTCCATTTCATGCCCTCTTTTCACTCTCTGTGCCTTGGCTTTTCTGCTCTGTTTGTCTGAAATGAACAGATGTGAAGTGACTTACAGCCTCTTCCTGTTTCAAGCTCAAGACCTAGAGGGAGAGGAGAGCATTATTGTCTTTGGCTTACAATTTGTGGCTCCACTGCAGTGCAGCCTTTCCCTGTCAAGTGTCAGCTTGTCCAGAGCCCTTCTCTCCCATTCCAAACCTAACAGGCATTCACCAGCACCCTGCTCTCACTGTCCCTGCACTTTGTACACTCTTTTTCTACAAGCTCCAATCTGCCAGATGTTGAATGTTCCCTGGGAATTCCAGCAGTGTACAAGACTTCACACAGGGAGCCCAGATGTGATAAATGCACTAACAGTTATGTGCTTCCTCACTCATACCCAGAAGGATCTTGGGAACCCAGCAGGATCTTTGCTCAGCCTCCAGGGAACCAGCAAACAGGCTACAAAGAGAAAAGGACAGTGGCCTTCAATTTGATGAGGCTTTTACCCCTGGGATGCAGCTGTAGCTTGCATTGCAATGGTAAAGCAGACACACAGCATCCCCAACCTCCCCTGAGAGGACACGTTAGAGTGTTGCTGCTGTTGGGGCTCCTGCTGCTGAAGGAGGTAGGAGCTCTGCCTGGAGTCAGCCAGCAGTGGGAAGCCACAACACGCTGGGATTGCAGGAAGAATACCCACTAAGTGTGTCTCCTTCTGCTCTTTGCTGGTTGAGAAATTGTTCCAGCTCTAAAAGCTTCCAGCTGGTACAGCTCATTCTTCCTGTTTAGCTCAGTGTGTTTTCAAACATGAGCCTGAAACTTAGTGGATGGTAATTACACTTTGACATTAATATTTAAACCACAAACACAGTTAGCACGCTAATACCATCCCCAAAGGCCACTGCTCATTTAAGTTTCATCCTTATGAGACTTAATTATTGTCAGGGATGAATCCTAAAAGGCAAGAAATATTACAGCTCAAAGACTAAACATTCCCTTGATTATTAGAGCTAAGGGATTTGGGCACAGGCTATGCAAAGGGCCTTGGCTATGCTGGTAACACTAATACTGCTACTAAAATCCACTGAGTTTTTAAATCCTAATTTTAAAAAGCCACTGAGATTTATTTGCAATTACAATTATACAGCCATCTCAGCATTCAGTTAGTTTAGCCAAAGAGCAACTTTGCAAAACTGAGCTGTCATTACCTGTACAGATTGAGCAATGTTTTGAGGGCTTGACCTAAGGAGCATCAGGGCTCCTTAGTCTGAGGTGGTGAGAGTAGCAACTGTCTGATGCTTCGAGGCTGTTGCCCAACTATTCTTCAGGCTAGTTCTCCAAACTAACCTCTTTATAGACCTTTTACAAGAAAGAACCCTGGGATCACACATTTTCAAATCAATTTGTGCAAGTGCAGTGATGCTCCCAGGATATGAAGAGCCAGGCAGGCATTTCAGATGTTTTGTGGCATTCTGAAACACACTTCGTTGTGTGCAACACAATAGAAAAAAATCTGTTACAGAAACACTAATAATAAAGTTGGATTTTCTGCTGGTGTAACTCCAGAAGCATCAAGAAACTGAGCTGTGAAGGGAGTTTAGCTAACCACCACTGGTTTTGATCCTCAGTCAAAAACCAGTGTCTGTTCAATTACCCTCCTGTCTGAGGCTAACAGCTGCACCCTGGGAGAGCAAACAGTGAGCTGGAGGAGGGAGGAAGAATTCTTTGTGTGTCCCTACATTGACAGGAATCCCTGGCAGATACCCTCCAGCAGTGGATGCCAAATGTGGTGGAGGAGCCAGGCTGCTGTTGCCAGGGTCATCACAGGGGATATATGAACTCAACCAAGTCGTGCTCTGAAGGTCAGAGGACTTCCTTTATCAATGGTCAGGATTTCTTATCCTTAGCAGGGTTCAGATGAAGGCCAAAATCAGAGTTAAATCAGGTGCAGATTAGAGGCTGCAATAAAGGGGCTGTCCTACTGCATTAAAGGAGTGGCTCTGGTTATACTGGTTCATTGTGGTTAGACTGGTTCACAGCTGGAGTGAATCAGGATCAGACCATGGGTACAGAGGTGACTCCCCTTCAGTTTTCCTCCAGCCACACTTTGCTGAGGATCTCCAGATTTTTGTTTTGAGTGGAAACAGCTAATCAGCAAAAATCACCAATTCCACCTGGTTTAACAACAGCTGCTGCAAAATGCCTTTCTTCCAGTCTTCTGAAATGAAGTAATGGATTTACAAAGGTCTGATGAGAACTGAAGCCAGGTTTAAATTGACCACCTTCTGTTTGGTGGCAGAACCTTGGACAATGTTACACTGGACCCAAGCTTAATCCAAAATTTTACAAATCTTTTCAAGCCTCTAGCTCAGCCTGGGGTGAATTTCAAATCTGATGCTCTAAGTATGTGAGTTCCTATTTTCAAGATGTCATTGTTGACATTTTGCATTATTCAGATAAAAATCACAGCCAGAAAGGTGAATTCTGTTTTTCCTTCTGCCTCCCTCCCCCTTTTTTCTCAGTTTCTCTGCTGTGCTGGCTACTTAGTAATGATGTCAGATGTGGTGGGAAACCCAGACCTCATGGAAGGAAAGAAATTTTTTGACATACATCTTCAGATTAATTACTAGTTTCTTTAATTTCTCAGAGCCTTTAATGAAGGGTGGAGCAGACTCTACCACTTGTGTCAAAGGAAGGACAAGTCTGCTGCCATCTGCTCAAAACTAATGAGTGCATTAAGTTCAGAGGGAGATTAATAAACTTTCACTGCCCGAGGATGCTGTGCTTGATGTTTAAAGAGTAGCCTCTAGAGATTGCTTTAGCCAACTGCACTCCATTTCATTTAGAAAAATCCACAAGAAGGATCCCATTATTCACAAAAAGGTGTGTGGTTTTTCCAGGGGTGATGGCTGTGGTATAGTAGATTAAATCCATCATTTACACTGCTCAGGAAGCAGGACTCAGGAGCAGGTAAGCTCACTCTGACCACTCTGACAGATGATTTAAAAAATAACAAATGCAGGAACAGTGGATGTGAAGTCTGTGTCACCCTGCATGAACATGATGTGTGCAGGATGCTGGAGCACCAGTGGCTAATTGCATGTTGGTCTAAATGATGACCCAAGGAGCAGAGAAGCTGGGAGGGTGTAAAAGACTCACACAAGTGAGTACCAGAAACAGGACGTGAGGTCAAAGGTCCTCCACTGCACTGCATTGATTTCACCACATCCTTCTAGTCAAATTAGATTTGTTCTCCCTTTGAGTGTCTAACTGCTCTCTACTTAATATGCAAGTGCAGTGTTTTAAATGAGAAGCCTTGATTTGTGGAAAGAGGCACTGACATTCAATCCATATTTATTTTCACGGGCTCAGACACACACTGACTCAGTCACTGAAGTCCCCACAGAGGCTGACACCAAGAACCTGAATCATTGGTGTGTTTATCCCATAAATTCATGGTTTAAATGCAGATTCATGCAGGTGTGACTCTGTTACTTTGACTTTAGCCCATGCAGTCTGCCTGGTGGAGAGGTGAGGTGCACACTGCTGTGTCTGTGCTGGATGTCCAGCTGGCTTTGCCTCGAGTCTCACTTGAATATTGACCTGAACCATTTTGTGTACAATTTTTTTTCTCATTTTAAAACACCAAGCCTCACAATTTTCTGAGTAGATCCTTGGGACTGTAGCCATGTGATTCCCATTAAAAACAACATTCACACAGTACATTCTTAGGTGCTCATCTATCCCAGAGCATCCCGGGATGCAGCTATCAGGAACCATTCTGCTTTTTGGGAGGTGCCAGTCAGGGAAGAGTGGGGAGTTTTCCACTTGTGTTGTCTGGTGAAATGTTGTGCTGTATGAAGTTGTTGAGCATCTGCTTCTTTAGACAGGGAGAAGGTTGAAACTGCTCCCTGGTGCCCTATCAATGCTGCCAAAAAGATCAGGAGGGAGTTGGGGTTAGATGGGTAGTTGCTAAAATGAGAAATATGCTAAGTGCTCATACTTTTTAGCAGTAGAGTTTTATGCACAGTGAGTGGAATGAAATTAAAAAGTGAGAGAAATTGGGGTTCTGTTGTTGCTGTTGCTGGAGCTGGTGTGGTTGTAGAGGGTGTGACACCAAGCACTAATGCAAAGAGCAGCACAGCAGAGGCAACTTGCCCTGCACAATTTTTATTATCTGTGACACACATCTTTCTGAGCATGGTCCACTGGCCTGTTGTTCCCTAACCAACTGCATGTCAACAGATGTCTGGTAGCATTTTGGTAATATTTGGGAGGGTACTCACCCAATGGTGGCTGTTGCAGGAGTGAGTCTCAACAATGACACAGCCTATAAAAATGAAAATTATACAGACTGGTTTTAAAGCTTGTTTTGTAAGAGACATGGCACATTTCTGAGGGGGAGAGGTTAGTTTTTTCCCTCAGATGAGGGTGCCTAGTGCTTTAAAGAAAATACTGAGCATTTTCCAAGACTCTCTTCTATATGTGGGTGAAAGGTGCCCTGGGAATACTGATGACCAGCCCAGCCCAACAAAGGGCCCAGTTCTGTCAGAGCACCCATGAATTTGAACAGAGATTTGTTGTGACATAAAATCCTATTGATGATTCTGAGAGACACTTGTCAAGAGATAATAAAAAATGAAAGTGGAAGAACATTCATCTGCAATTACCTTAGATGCTTTTAGTAACAAAAGAATGGATTTTGCATGCAAGTAAAGCTACACAGAGATCAATTTGGCCTACAGCTATATTTTTTGTCAGCTCTCTGTACATTTTTCTTTTCAAAGTCTATTTTTCTGCTCACTATTTGCAAAGAGACATTGACCATGACATTGAATAAGCATGGTAGCTTTATGAGTAGCCTGACATGGCCTGTTTATCCTTTAATTTCAAAAGCACACCAGATAGATCTATCTCAACCTCCTGTAATTCTCTCCTTTTCTTGCTTTTTTCCCCTCCTCTTGAAAATTGTAATAGCAAAATTGAATGGGGGCTGAGATCTTCTTGGCAAAATTGTAGCCCAGAAGTAAGCTTTCTGTGCAAAGACTTGAAAAAGAAAACCTCAGAGGGAAGGAAATAGGGAGTTAAGATGGAAGTGCTGATATGACCTTAACTCGAGTGTCATCCACAGCAACACTTTAATTTATTCAATCAATTGCAGGGCCCTTAGGCTGGGAAAGGATAACTCTGCAATATTAAATCTGTCCCTCTCTCCAATCTGTCACTGCTGTGTCAGAATACATTGATTCTTCTAGTCCTGCTTTTATTAACTGTCTCCTCAACATGGCCTCTCAATCTATCACACAAAGGTTATCACACTAGCCTGCAATTGCTTGCTGAGTGCAAGACCCCTGGAAAACCTCTGGATTCTCTGCTGACCCCATATTTTATCACTGTCAGTGCAGATGTAATGGCCTGCTATTACTGTATGTTATTCATCCCCACATACTGGGGACTGCCATGGAAGACTAGACTGGAATCCTATTTTGTCTTCTGCCCTCACACAGCCTTATGTGCATCACAAAAGGTGTGCCATACCTGTATTGGAAATCCTGTGGCATGGGAAAGGGTGGCCTGAGGGATCCAGATCCTGACAGATCCCCAGTGATGGTTGGTTTAACTGCACTTGCCATTCCTGCAGATGGCATTTCCATCTCCAGCTCGAAGCTGCCCTGGGCCCTGGGACAATCTCTGTCAGGCAAGTGGTTGCCCAGGGCAGAAGGAGGAAGAAACAGCTTGGAGCTGAAGGACTGGCATTTCCCAGTTGGAATGAAGTGTCAAAGCATCTAAAGGCTGGCCTGACTCTCTCTAAACTAACTCTGGGCTTAGCAGTATTATAAAAAGGGTGAAATTCATCCCTCCTATAGTATTGGATTCAAGTCCTTTTTAAAGGCTAAGGCTACTTGTAAGCATCCTGTGGATCCAAAGTGGTTGGTGTCACTAGTTTTGTGGATGTCTACCTTGGTGGCCAAAGCTGGTACACATTTATGGCTTTGCCTCAGTGATTACTGACCCCCAATAGCACAGAGAAACACACAGATATGAACATTAAAACTGGAAGCAGCATTTTGATCACCCACTCTGGCCTTCTGCCTTACCCAAGCTCAAGACTCTAAGCCAGGCTGTCTGTCTCCTCAGTTTGGACTGATTTATTCATTTTGGTTTTAGAAACTGTCCAAACTGGAAAATCTGTGTCTTTTGTACAAGTTGAAATGAATCTGATTATCAGAGAAATAAACTGCCCAAGAGCTCAGCAGAGTATGGGAGCTCCATGCTCTGCACACCCCTAGTCACAGCATGAGCAAGAGGCAGAGAAAATCCTGCCTAAAATCCATTGCCACAACCCTTCATCTGGCTCTCATATCCCTGTAAGTTTTGGAGAGAGGTTGTTTAAGGTTCCCATCACTGCCTTCCCAGCTGCAGCATCCAAATCCACTTGCAGCTTTGAAAATGTCAGCCTTTTGGCTATACCCTGATTACATTACCCACAGTCCCAGAGTGCTTTAAAGACTTTCCCAGATCTTTAACCACTGCAAAGCTGGGTACTGGCAGGGGGTGGCTTTGAAAACCAATGAATTTTTACCTTTACTGAGAAGCCTCTGTTGTAAAGAGAGGTACATATCCCCTCTGTAGTCTGAGTAATTGAGACACATCTCTTTCCTGATTTATTTGCCCATAAAATTCCAGGTGGTTTTGGCACTGTTTCTTTGCCTTGTAGCAGGAGCAAATATTGAGCAGCAAATCCTCACCTTAATTTCATTAATTATCTGCTAGGGATGGAAGCCTCTGAAATAATGTCTGATTTTAATAGAGATCTCAAAAGCAAAATAAGCTCACAGTGCCTCCACTCCTTTCAAAGCTCTTTTTCTCCTTTTTCTGTGAATCTGATTTTAATTCACCTTCACCTTCCAAAGACTCTCAGGCTTCTTTGTTCTCATCTGAGATGAAGAAGAATAGGTAATTGTGTTTCATTACTGTGGGCAATACATCTGCAGTAAGTTTCTCACTCCCACAAATAAATAATGAAATAAAGTCCCTAATTCATCCAAGTGATTTTTCTTTTTAGTGCTTGCATGCACAGTTACTCACTGTGTCTCCCAGGTCTGAAAGGAAGAAACCATCTTGCTGTTCTGTGGATATCCCAGCAGGAACAAGAGAGACTGCAGAATGGAAGTGGAAACAAACAGCTGACCAAAGTATTCTGAAATTATCCTGTTCAGGATGCAGACTCCTGTTAGCTGAAGTTCTGGCCAGGGACCCTAAAGCAGCTGAGAAATCAAGATTTCTTTTTTCCTAGAGAGGTCTCTGCTGCCCAGGTTTCTTCTGAAGCTGGAACTCACTTTAATAATCTGGGCTAGCCCTGATGTGTTCTGCTACCCCTTACTCCCCTCCTGCTGCTGCAGCAGCACAGGGGCTGAGAAGGAATTTTCAAAATAAAAAGTCTCCCAGTTCTTTCATTAAAAATTAAGTATTTGTGGCCTGGAGGATGGTGCTGAGTGTTCAGATCTCCTCTAACTTACTGACAGAAACACCCACATACCCAACTAACAGGCACAGAGGTGAGCTGGGGTTTCTGCTGCTTTATTCCCCAGTGCTCTGTATTTACAGACATTTTTTGGGTAGGTATAGGGGGCTGTTCAAGGCTCTGCCAGATTCCCAGATATGAAAGTTGGTGGCTATTCTAGCAAATCAATCTCTTGCACATAAAATATCACTATGAACAGGAAACACATTTCTCATCTAGTCACTCTTTCTTCTGGGACAAGCTGGCTGCTCAGAAGTTCCAGGAAAATTAAATACATTTTGCAGAGGAGAGATCGATGTGCACGTTTATGGGGAACAGCAGAGTGGGGACTGTGTGCAGGTGTAAAGGGCTGACAGCTGCTATCAAATGTTCTCCAAATCCTATTAAAAGAAGAGTTTCTGGGGAAGGCTCTGTGAGAAGAGGGATGAGGGAACCAGAGAAAGGGAGGAAAGTTAGGTTTCATTGAACAAATTTTCTTATTTTCACTCCTCAGAGCAGTGTGTGATATATATGAAGATGTCATAGACTGGTGTGTTTAGTGAATTTTAAGTGGGAAGAATCACTTTTGTAGGAAATATTTTAAGACAAGATTTCAGTCACTGTGAACATGAAGAGCACAACCATTTGCAGAGCACTTGTAACCAGTAAAATATGCAGAGGAAGGAAAGTTGGTCAGGATGGTAATCCCAGGATTAGAATCCCATGTTCAATTTAACATGCTGTAAAAAAATCACTTAGAAGACCCCCAGAACAATTAGGCACTGTCTCTCATCTTCATTCCTAAATATATTTGTTGGCTTGACTTTTTAGTCTGAATGTCATTTCCCATATATTTAAAAGGGGGTATTAGCAGAGAGCCTTTGGAGACTAAATCTGTCAGGCATCCACCAAGCCCACAAACACCCTGGTTGGAAGGGCTGACAGCACTGGGTGCACAAATAGGTGAGCAGGTAGTGTTAACTAGATGGGCAGATAAACAGAGACAAGCAGCCAGGCAAACAAATCACTCTGTGCTGCCTGGTTTGCTTCTATAGCTTATCTGAGACTCACTGTGGCAAGTTATTTCTTGATTTCTCCTCTCTTTGGGAAATGAGCCTGGGGTGGTTTGGGATCAAGACATCATCACACTGACATTTAAAGGCATCAGTGGAACTGGGTATTTGCCTGTTTGTGCTTGGTTGGAAATTCCTTCCAAACTTGGCAACTCTCCTCAAGTTAAGAGGAGAATTGCAGCAATTGTTGCAATCAACTAATAGTAGCATAGATTTCTGAAGAAGCTCATTGCAGAGAGGATCAGCACATCTCAGGTGGAAAAATAAGGGCTAACATCTTTTTTAGGCCCCAAATTGAATTCCTAGTTAAGTCATCTTTGTGTCTCCTAATCATGTGTGACATTAAACACTTATTCAATAAAACTCTACTCTTTGCACTAATTATTAAGCATGAAAAATTGATATTGAGCGAGGCCATTGAGCCAGGACGGTTCAATAACTAGCAGGGAGGAGATATTATTTCGATAAAATTAGTTTGCTTGAGCCAGATGGAGCTCCCAGGATGCACTGAGACAATATGACACATGAAATTGTCCTCTGACTCCTGTGACAGCTCTAACTGTGCTATTAAAAAGCCATCAATGAGCTGGAGGTGAGGCAAGAAAGGACACAATGAGGGGGAAATTGAGGGTGTTTTAGATAAAATGTAGGTAAATGGTGAATATAAAAGGTAGCAAGGCATAGCTGGGAGTCTTGGAATACCTCTGTGATCTTCAGTGACTGAGATCAAAGAAAACTGCTGTATTTTTGCAGGATTCCCAGGGAGATGTGAAGTGACCTGCCCAGTGGGACAGACTTATCCCCACAGTGAATCTCTAGTTAAAGACCTGTGCAACCCACCTCACTCTTTAATAAGAAAATGCTTTGTGTTCGTGCTGGAAAAAAAAAAAATCCCCCAAATTAATCAGTTTTCCCTTCTCCTCCTCCTTTTCCCTTCCCTTAGATTTGCCCCTTTCCCTTTCATTTATTCATCTCATTCTTGTTCTATAAGCTCTGTCTTTCACCCTCTCTGTTACTAACCTGACCCTGAGAGGTCCAGTTTGGAACAAGGACTTCTTGGAGCCAGCACCTCTGTGTCCTTACTTTTCCTCTACACTTCATGGAACTTGTGCTCTCTGTCCTGGGATGCAGCTAACAGCATCATTATGGAAGGAAATGGCATCCCATAACAGGACGGGTGGCATATGACATCCACTTATCCAAACAGAATATAATGTAATTTCACCCATGGGCAGTGCTGAAAGGAATGAATTTCCTCTGAGAGTGATGTATGAGGCTGCCTCTGCTATCTCTGTTTGCTGAGCCTCTTGCTTCATTCCCAGCTTCCCAGCAAATCTCTAAAGCTCAGAAAACACTGGAGCACAGCACGTTTCACAGCTGAGGAACCAAGATAAACCAGAGACACACAGGCTTGTTGTTTAAACCTCAGAGCAAACAGAGGCAAATTAATGGGTCTATCTATATCCCTCCCTTTCACTCTTCTGTTTGTCTTTTCCTTTCTTGTTTTCCCTTCTCTTTCCCTTTTCCTTTGTTCTCTTCCTTCTTTGTTTCTTGTTATGATAAACATGATTCATGGCACTAGGGCATTCAGCCTTTGAAGCTTTGCTTTACATCAGAAAAATGGCTAAGGGCAAGGCACCCCAGTTCAGGGGATATAGCAACTTGTGTTTGACCTGTTTTTCCCAGGGATGTGGTGCTAGTCAGGAAGGAGAAGAGAGCTGTGCCAAGATGGGTTAGTTAAATCCCAAAGGCAAAGGTCACAAAAGGTGCTGGGCTTGTTCCCATCTTACATCTCACAGGTTATTTATTAATGTATTATTCCCTTAATAACTACCCTCCAGTGAGAAAGTCAGTAGCATTCCTGACTTGCTCTCGCTTTGGAACAAATGTTCAAAGTATGGAGGCATTTATAGAAAGAGAAACACATCCAGCCAGAAGTACAAAGCACCCAAGCAGTTTGGGTGTTTGGCTATGAATAGGAATGGTTGCTGAGCTCTTTGGATGCTTTTGGGAACTTCCTGCTTGAGTGCCTGCATCACCAGGGACCAACAGCCCCTGTTAGGTGTGGTCATAGGTTGGAGACAGATTCACCACTCAAGTCCAATGATCATGATTATGCCTTAAGTTTTAGCTTTCATGTGCCCTGGGGTATCTGAGATGAGCTGTGGGAATACCAGGATGTAACAGGGTGATGGTTTTTCTAGACCAGGATGGTTTCACTAGAAGAGGACAATGATATATTCTTCAGCAGGAAACATAAACTGTTTAAAGATACACTACACAGCATTCATCATATGAAGACATGGAAGTAGAATGCTGAGGACTGTTTGCAGAACACTCTCAGTGTGAAATTGCTTTGACTAATGCCTGTGTCTCCCCTCAGGCATTCCCCAGACTGGCTGTTGTCTCTGTGCATGCCACCAACTGGCTGATAAAGAGGCACAGATACATCATCTCTGCCCTGCAGCACGTTATTTGTAGGGTTATTTAATTCTGAAGGGTTGGAAGGGGGTGAGAGTCTTCTCTTTGCAACACTGGTGAAAGATTTCAGAAAGGCTGTGCAGGAGTGAAAGGAGTAACCAGCATTACTTTGCACAGGCAGGAAACATGAAAGGAGAAGTTGTGTTAACCCTTCTGGGCTGGACTGTGACCAGCCTTTAATTGTAGGATCACACACAACTTCCTGCATCATGGAATACAACAAACAGCATTTCTTCAAACCCCAGCTATATTCTCATAAGTTACTGCCTTCATCTTTATTTAAAAGAGCTGACTCTGAAGCTTTGTCTAAAAGTACATCCAATGGAAAATGACAGCAAATGGTGCTGAAAGCAATTGTGGAGATCCCAAAGGTCTAAATTTAAGGAAAAACCTTTCCTATGGGAACGGCATGGAAAAGATTTAGGAGAGCCACGTCTGCCAGACCTTTTGATGTTTCCCTTTTCCTCTCCTCTGCCTTTCTCCTTGCTATTTAAGGTAAACACCAACAGGTTGCTGGAGGCATCCTTGGCCCTCTGAAGTGGTGATGCCTATTTGATCTGCCTTTTTAAAGTGCACTGTAATGGTTTAGCATGTGAATGTCTTTCCTACTCCCTTGCTGTGTTTGTCAGGGACATAATTTGAGACTAATTAGTTCTCAGCTCTCAGGCCTCACAAAGGAGCATCAGCACCTGGTAGACTCTATTTGCTGAAGCCTTTATGGAATGGGAACACATTGCTCTTTCATCTTATTGTACAAATAATTAGAATAACTTGGCCAAAGTCCCCTGGGATGCAGTTTGTGTGAAAAACACTTTCCTGCAGTGACTGGCTACTTTGGCAGCCAGTATAGAAGGGCTGGAGGGGCTGAGACCTCTTCCCTGTGGACACTTCCAGCCTTTCATCTGTATCCCTGTGGGCTCCAGTCCTTTCTAACCAAATCCCTCTAATGCTTTCCTGTCCCAGTGATGAGCTGAGAAGAGGAGTGAGGTATAGGCCTGGAAGAGGTGAGACAGATGAGATACTGAGTATATGAATGCAGTAGGTCCTCTAATGATTCTTCCAGCTTTGTGGGCTGGTACATGGTGCATGCCCTACTCTGGGGGACATGTCAGACCTTTCTCTGTGTGATTCTGGGTCACCCCAACTGCTCTGCACACCAGAGAAGCTCACACACGTGTGCTCAGTGCACTCTCCTGAGCTCTGGAGGGTCTTGACATATTTAAAGCCAGTGGAGTTCAACGATAAAGGTAACACCACCTCAGCAAAGTGACTCTGCATATTGCAAGGTTAAATTCCATTCATGTCCATAAAGACCAAGATCTTTGAGATGGCTTCTTTTTTTTGGTGACATCTTGTCACAAACAGGCATGAAATGTTTCACATCTGTGGGATTTCAACCAGTAGCATAATTTCCTCACACATACTCTCTTGCTGTGTTGGGTGTTAATTTCCCTGCCTCTAATGTATGTGCACATTAAGGTTGAGTTACTGTTGCTGTGGGAACTATAACTTCAAATTTTATTATTCAAAAGGAAAAAAAGAGTACATTTTTATACTTGATTTTGCTTACGGATCAACATGGTAATATTGATATAATGGGAGAAGAGAAAAGTCTAAACAGAAAGTGTAACATCAAATACTGATCTGTTTATTTTCCCTCCTGTAATGTTCTTCCAACAGGCAAAATCCCCACTATGAAGAAAAAATATAAGCTATGAAGCAGAAAAAAGGGAAAAAAGAAAGCAACAGATAACTGAGATGTTAAAAGAAGCTGTTCAGAGAGAAAATATTTGCACTTACAAGACACAAGTCACCACATGCCAGGAGCCTTAGTGTAAAACCAGGCAATAACTTGAGATACTGAGATTGGCAAGTCTAGGACTTAGAGTGGGAAATTCCAGTCACACCGCTGCTTTTCAGGGGAGTTGTGGTGATGTAGAGAAACAGAACAGACACTGAAAAGCACATGGGGGAGACCTAAAATCTGTTTATGGTGTCTCTCCCACTGCCCTGGGAGAGCTCACGGATTTGTGAATTTAGAGCAGAAAGGTTTGTCCCTCACAGACTCACAAGAGCTGGGGAATGTTTGTGGGAGGCTCAGGTAGAAGACTGCATGACACTCTCTTTTTCAGTGTCTCGGAATGAGGAATCTGGTTTTGGTCTCGTACTGGTATTAAGTCAGAAGGAACCTTCTTCAAGTTAATGGTGTTAGATGGAATAAATCAGGAGTAATTGGGGAGAACCAGGCACTGCACAGGGAACACTTTTCAGCAGTGGCCAATACTACTTTCTAGTTATGAGTTAATATGATGTAAGATCTAAAGTACAGTCTGTGTTTACCCAACACCTTTCTAGCATGGCTGTTTCTGATGAAGCCAAAAAGTTATCTCTTTTCAATTTATGTCTAATTTTAAAAAATACAAACCTTTTCCCTCTCGCAGCATAGGGCCACTCTTCACTGGTCACACTGCCTACTGTGATTTAATTTGTTATTGATTTTTACTGAGGTGGTGTCCATAACAGAAGTGGAGCAACCCAAATCACAAATCACTAATGAAAATTGTGACCAGCCTCTTACCACCTTCAAAGATGATGATTAAAAAGGACTGGAAAGGCAAAATCAATCAGGCCCCTTCACAAAGTTGTTTGTGAAGGAGGCTGATTGGTGTACAAAAACAAAAAGCAAAGATTAGCAATATTAAAAACAAATTCTTCAAAAGCTTCTGATGGTCTTCTGTGCAACAGAAGTAGCTTTGTTTCCTGAAAACAGAACAAGGATTTATTTCCTCAGCAGTGGTGGCTGAGGAGGAGCCACTCTAGTGTGTCAGATAAATAATGTGAGTTTCTAACATTGTTTTGCATTACAAAGTTCCCAAAAAAGGTCTTAATGGCCTTCAGAACAATGATTCTAGAAAGCAGGTTACAGATTTAACATTTTAGATCCTGGATGGCTGCTGTGGGAGGGATATTAACTCTGGTACATCACTGGATCCTGAGAAATGCACGTTCCTGCTTGGCTGGGCTGGGAGCCTGCTGTGCTGAAGGCTCTCAGAACACTTCATGGAGCTCTGTGCACTCATTCCAGCCCCAGCTCCAACTCCTGCTGGGGCCAAGCATGGTTTCAGTGATGTATTCAGAGGGCTGCTATTTTTCTAGGAGCACAGCACATGGATATTGGTAGATGTAACCCCAGAGAAACCTTGGGAAGCAGTGAAGGATCACCGTGCACATGGGCATTAAGTGACATACCTGGTGCAGCCCAGTGCCTCACTCAGCACTGTCAAGGTTCTCAGTGGGGATAAACTGGTCTAAATCCATCCTTTTCACTGCCACTACAGTGACTGATGTACACCATGAGAGCTGGTCTGAGATGGAGGTGGGATATGAGAAATACCTCTCATTCAGCTCATCTGGATGATGGGGTCTGTTGACTGAGCAAGTGGCTGCAGGGGAAGAAGTCCAGCAAGATCTCTGCATCTTCTCTTTTAAGGCATGAGAGAGCTTTGGGAAGGCCTTTTCTGTTCTCCCCTGTCAAATGTGCTAGTTCTGCATTTCCATTACATCAATTATGTACATTGGAAATATTTGATTTCGGGGAAACGTGAAAAGAAAGGAAACTACTTCTCCCTGTCTCAGGGTGGACTGGATGTGCATCAGAGTAAAGGAAATGGGCAGAGAGCTGGGGAAGCAGCTTTTATGGCTTGTGGATGAAATGGCATGAATATGCACAAGAATGTAATTGGCTCCCACAGAGTAACCAAGCTGCCAGAGGGCCCAGGTGTCCTGGCTAATTGTTGTAGACAATTAATAACTCAGAATCTATTAATTCCATATGGAACTGGGCAGCCCATTGCAGGACCAGAGAGTGAGATCCTCTGCAAAAGCTGCTTGGAGATAGGGATCCTTGGGGGATCCAGGCTTAGGGGCAGAGAAGGTCACAACTGGGCTGGCATTACTGTTGGCTCAAACGGCAGCAAAATCACAGCCACAGCAGGAGACAGTGACAGTCTGTCAGCCTTTGCCTGAGATCTGGAGGCACAGGAGGGAGAGCTCTCATCCACTTGCTCCTCCCTGGAAAGAGGAGCTGGCTAATGAGTCTGTGGGTTTAGCAAAGCCTAACAAAGCACATCTTTGTCCTGTGACCCAGCTTACATATAGACTTTTCTTTGTGGTAACATGAATCCCATAAGTCAAAAACGTTACTTGACCCATTGTGTCCCATCCACAGATATATCCTGCAAACTGGATGACTAGTGGTGGTGGGATGCAACTGCCTGAAGTCCACTTTGAGGCTTTCATGATAACCTGCCACTAACCACAAGTCTCCTTGAGAGGAAACACTTGTAATTTTAAGGAGGGGGTGTGGCAGCTGCCCAGTTTGCTCTGTGTTGCAGGGCCTTGAATAGATACAGACAGAGTTTGTGGGAGGACTCCTGCTGCCATCAGTCATGCTCTGCATGCTGTGGGAAGGCTGGCATCTGTCTTGAGCCAGACTGTTTTATAAGTATTCTGAGAAGTGATGGACCCTGGTTTTCAGAGCCTAATAAAGCTTTTGTTGGGTTTAATGCACTTGTCACAGCAGCATCCATCAGAAGTGAACAGCACCTGAGAGAGTACAGCTCCCTGGTACTTGAGCACCCAGAAAATGAATGGTGCTCCAAGCCAAGATTTTGAAGGCAGCATGGATCACATTACATCTAAAAGCAACTGATTTTTCTATGGAGCTCCAAAAAGCTCCTCCATTAGCTACTGTTGCAGCAGCCCTCTTGTTAGAGGGTAAAAACGAGGTGAGACACAGACTTTTTGTTTATCACAGCATGAAAAGTGTCCTGGTTCATTCCTCTGTACAGCTCAGCCATCCTGACTCCAACTATTCACTGACTCTGGCTGCAGCAAGCTCCTGCTGTAGGTTTCCCTTACAGCCTCTGACTGCTGCTTATTTCCTGCTAAACTATGACTGCCTGTATTATTTGCAGACTGTGACTGCAGGCTTTCACCCAGCTAGACTGTGACTGCAGGTTCTGAAAACAGGCTCTAACTGCAGACCCAGATTGACCTCACTGCAGTGATTCTCTGATTCTCTCTCCCTCCTCCTCCTCCTCCTCCTCCTCCTCCTCCTCCTCTGGCTTGCAGGGGTTGTAACTGCACAACTTCACGGACTGTTCCCTATTCCTACTTTAACTTTCTTGTTTTTCTTTCTATTAATATTTTTCCACAGTTCAACATTAAATGCAAGGAAGTTCCTTCTCTGCAACTTTTCTATCCATCTTGTGGAAATTCTGTAGCAGAGATTATAGGTACCAGTCCTATGCTGTCGAACAGGTTTTCTAAAACTTCTTTTGTACTATTTTTAATTCTCTCACCTGTCGTCTCCACGCCTTTTCTCTTCTGAGTATTCTCCTTCCTACACCCACATATTTGTCTGCTTTTTCACTTTCCATCCTGTTCTTTTAGACAGCCTGATCATGGCAGAAGAGGTTCTGCAACACCACAGTCCTGTCTCTGGCTGCAAGGGGTTCAGTGTCCCAGAGCCTGATGCCTGGGCTTGGATTACAAGGAGGATCCTGGAAGGGATCTTAGATGTCCTACTTTGAGTCAGGGTCATGTGAGTTACATTGGATTCTTACAGATATCTAAATAATGGCAATTCTAAAATATAACTGCAGGGAAAAACCAGGAAATAATTACAAATGAATTAATGCAGCAGACTGCTGATGGACACTGGTGGAACTTTAATCTCAGGGCTGTATTGGAGTAAACACATCCATGCCACCCACCAGCTCTGGCCACTCTCACTGCTTTGCCATCTGTTGCAGGATGGCTGGATGAACAAATTTCCATAATTTGCACAATGTCCTCATGTGAAGCACAGTAGGAAGGCTGCTGGTAGTTTCTCATCTTATGGACTTTCACTATAGGGAAGAGGCCAGACCACTTCCATGTAACTCTTTTTCTTTGGAGTTTCAGAACTTGAAAAAGTTTTCCAGAATTTTGTGAAATGGTCCTAATTTTTTCCCAGGGAGAATGAATTTCCAAAACACCCCATGGACTGCAACTTCAGCAAAACAATTCTCTGCCAGCACCTGAGGCAGTCAGGGAAGCAAAACAAACAAGTAAAACCCAAGCCACACACACTGCTTGAGCTTAATGTAAATAAATCACAGAAGTATTAAGTTCAGCTCTAAATATCTCTCTCCATCTTCCTGTCTTTCAGACTGTGTCTTTCAGACTGTTTCTTACCTCAGAATATTTTATCAGCCTGCCAGTCTGGCTTTATGTACTGTTTGGCTTTTTCCTGGCTGTGTATTGTCTGTCTGCTTCCCTGCTTCTACTTCTCACTTTATTCTAATAACACTGTGTTGGTAAATAAGGGCACATCACCAAAAGCAACTGCAAAAGGTATTTCTCTAGCCCCATCTCTCAGGGGAACTTTTCTCCATCTTGAGGCACCAGGGGCTCTTTTACAGATATATTTTTAATTCTCAGCTACAGCCTGCACTGGTCCCCACCTCCACACTGGAGGCAGCAGCCAAAAAACCTGCCTGAACACTGCACTGTCCTCACACTGGCTGCAGTCTACAGCCTTCCACACAAACACAAACTCACTGACTGGCATGAAGGGCTCTGGTGAAGCAGTGGAGCCACAACAGGAAGAGCTGCCCTGTCAGAGCATGAAGCCACTGGCTTTGTCAAAAGGCAACCACATCATCCTGCCTGCCTGGGCTGCTCACACAAGTGGCTCCTTTTTATTGCTCCCTCAGAAAGAACCACACCAGCTGATGGCTTCCTCACCCACAGGTAGATCAGCCTTTCTCCCACGTCAACAGTCAAGCAGGTTGATGTTCAGATGAAAAAGCCCTGCATAAGGCAAAATACAAACCCTGAGAATAGATGGAGGGTTTCAATCGTGCCCATTTGCTCAGGGTGTGAAAATGCCTTTTATTCTGTGCCCTTGTCTAAGGCAGAATGCTTTTCTTGGCTCAGTGGAAGGACCTGGAGATTAAAGGAATATTTAGCTGCTTAGCTTCCCAATAGCTGTTTGGAGATAATGCTGGGTTGGGGGGACAACAAAAGATTAATTTTCCAAGCAGGCACCATATAGAACTTCCTGCCACAGGGTGTTTGAACAGACAGGTAATGAGTCCTATGCTCCATTGCTAGGAACAGACCAACCTTTCTGAGGTCAAAATGGAACAGGATGGATTTACAACAGCTACCAAGTTTGTTCATAATGATGCTTGGTATAATAATGTTTGGGTTTTGCCTTTTTTCGTTTATATGCTCTCTGTATTCTTCACACATATATTTGCAGCTTTGTAGCCTATTGTATTAGTAGATAGTTTTCCCAGTACTTTTCCATGGCCTTTCCCTAGGCAGAAAGACAAAACTAATTCCAGAGCTCCAAGCCCTGGGGGTACACGGCCTCTGTGCTATCTTGGTTCTTCCTGGGAACCAAGGCTGAGAACAATTCTTTGAGATACATTTCATGGACCAAGAACATCCACTGCTGGAGGGGGGACTCCAGAGAAGGGGCTTGACTTGGGGGGAATTGCATCACCACTTGTCCTCCTAATTGGTCCTTTTCATCAATTATGCTAATTTTCTAAAACCTATAAAAATGCATTCACCCCTGGAGGGGGTGGGTTTTTGTGGACATCTTTCCATAACTGCCCCTGAAGGCCTTCAAATAAAGATCTGCTCTTGTATTACCTCCTTACTAAAATTACCTTGAGTTTCTTTTCCAGGTTGGGAAAAAGGCAACAATAATTTCTCCCCACAGTTAATTTTTTTTCCCACAGAGATAACATCAACAGGAAAAAATGCCTGATATAAATGTGTGGAATTTGAAAGACATCTTCTCTTGCATTAATGATTAGGCTGTAATGTGCCCTGTGTTTGCTATGTGCACACTGGAACATTTCCCACAAATTGTTCAGGGTGATCCACACCAGTGGAGGAAGGTTTGATTTTGAGGAATCCTTTTGCTTGCAAGCACTTTCTGGCTTAGAACTTTACTAGGAATTTTTTTGTTTTATAGAAATTGTTTTCTTTCTGGTCATTTTTTGACCTTGAATCACTTCTGCAAACTTTCCTGGTTTGGTTCTGCAATAGTTGAAGAGATTGGTAACATTTCCAAAGTGGTAGTGGGTATGAACTCACCCTTCAGGGTATGAATAGGTTAGTTTGAGTTCCTGTGCTCCTGCTTATTTTCCTTATTCTGTTCTGCCTTCCTGGAGCAGGCATTTCTTCCACCTGTTTTTCAGAAGCACTTTTTTACTGCTGATACCAATATGCAAAAATTTCTGATTGTCTGCACTGCATATCTGGTGGAGAAGGAGTCAAAAATCATGCTTTGCTTAAGTACATTTTAATTGCTTCAATAAGGAATATCCGAAACTCAAAATATTTTAGCTTAAACTTAATATATTTTTGTTCCAGTCAGTGCTTCCTAAAGATTTGTGTTTCCAGTGAAGAGATGAAATGTTCTGCTGGTAATGTAGAATGTTTTTTGAGAAGTTTTTATGTAAATAGGAATATTTACGTGTCTGAAAATAAATGACCAAATTTTAAAAGCCTTGAGTACTCACAAATTATGGTACAAGTAATGAGAGCTGCAGGTTTGATGCTTAGGGGTTTAAATATTGATTTAAAAACACACCTTTTGGCTTCTGGATTTGAAGGTTTTGGGTTTTTATTATTGGAATGCCCTGACTTTTCCTCTGTGTGACTGCTTCAAAATGTGTTCCCCCTTTGGGATCCTGCATTCATCAGAGAAATAATTTCTGAAATGAATCAGGGCTGAGTGTGGTGAAGGCAGGTGATGAGAAGAGGCAACAGTGAACAAATAAATGCCATCTCAAATGCCTCCCACCACCCAGCTGTACAGAGGGAAGGAGAAGGCTAGAGGAAAGCCAAAGTGGAAATAACCAGAGTGACTTTTTCAAGACCCCAGAGTGGATCCTGGAGGTCCAGGAACAGAGGTGTCCACCAGACTGTGACATGCCTCAGACAGTCCCCCCTCTATAGATGGTTATTATTTATGTTTATACCATTAATAGTTAGAAGGAAATCTATCTATATCAAAACTTCACTTGTTATGTCTCCCCTTCTGTGTTCAACTCTACTATGATCTGTTTGGTAAAGTCTGTTTAGGGACAGCTCTTTAACTGGAGGGCAGGAAAAATGGAATTAGGTGCTCTACAGGTGGACATGAGTAAGAACACTTGAACAATTGATTGCAGAGGGGTTTCTACAGATGTTGGGGCTCCAGGAGGGGACCAGCTCTGTAGAAAAACACAGGGGAGACACAAAGCCAAAGATAAACTATGGAATAGGGATAGAAAAAAGAGTAGGAAAGGTTGAACACTATCTGCCACAGGAAGACCATTAAGAACAGGGCAACACTACCCTGTTGAGCCCTGCAGGAAAACAGCTGCTATATTAGTTCTGCTGTTTTCTGCCTCAGAGTGGCCTGTGGTGGACAACCTCACCAGGAGGTACAGAAATGGCCTCATCTCTCTCCTTTCCCCCATGTCCCCTGATGACCACACTGCCACAGAGGAAGGGATGTCTTGTTCAAGGTCACACAATGAGTCAGTGGCAGAAGCCAGCAGGGGACAAGGACTTCCCAAATCCCTGGCCTGTACCCACTGTGCACCACTGGCATAGAGGCAGCTCTACAGATCTCACATTCACTACAATAAAATAAAGCTTTGCTGCATGGGTCTGGTTTTTGGGTTTTTTTTTTTACAATGTCTCTCAGAAACCCAAGACTGATTTGCATTTTAAAAACCACCAGTTACAGCTCAGGAAAATGCTATTCAGTAGCTCTGGGAGCTCAGGAGTGAAGATTATCTCCCAGTTTTTCTCTCCCAGGTTTTGTTGTGGTTTTTTTTTTTTTTTTTGCCTTAAATATATTTTTGTCCTAATAGCACAATACTTACTGCTAATGTTTGTGCTGTGCATATTCATTACATCCTGGGGCTTCAAGACTCCAGTGGGAAGGAGAGGAGGCACTGCAGTCCTGATACTCCTACGCTCCATTGACACAGGGCAGAGGCACCAGGGTGAGAAGGCTGGCTCAGGGTGTGAGCTGTGGGATACTAATGCAGCCTGGAAGCCTTTGGGGAACGCTGCTGAAACTCCATTAAATAGTGCACTGAAGGCCTTTTCAGCAAATAACTTCCATAAAACCATTAGCTCGTCTTAATTGCAAGGAAAAAGCTCCACACACAGCAGGGGTTTAGGACACACTCTGTCTCTCTTCATATGTTTCTTTCTCTATGGAAATCTGCAGAAGGATGCCTCATTCCCAGTGAGTTTCAGGACTGGGATACTCCTCCTTCCCTCAAAACTGTAGTGTTTTACCTGTCAGCAGTGGTGATTTAGGTTTCCACATGTGAATTTATGCAAAAGAGCCCTGCTCTCATGAGTGCCTGAGCAGGGGCAGTTTCCTGCAGCAGTGAGGGCTGCAGCTGCTTGCTGGGCTGGGACATTCTTCCCTTCTCCTGATGTGGCTGGAGGCTCCTGAGCTCACTGCTGTTCAGATGGTGCCATCTGGCTCTCATGAAATATATGAGAAATGTTATCCAATAAAAGAGGGGGCTGGCTGGCTGTGTGCCTTCACCTCTGCTCTTTGGGGAAGAGATTGTTTCTGCATCTGGGAAATGTTCAACAGGATCTTTGAGTACTAGTGTTGCCTGAATAAGAAATAATAGGCTGGCAATTAGAATTCAGGCCTGAATCAGTGGTAACTAGAAGATATTTTGCTTGGTCAGGTCAGAGCTGAGGTTTATAAAAATACACAACACATAGAATTAGATAGTAATGTGGTTTTGTTAGTTTTATGGACAGATAGGAAATGTCCCTTTCCTTGAGGTTCTGTCAAACAGGATGTTTGGGTTGGGAAAGACAAGAAGAAAAGGTCCCAGTTCTATGAAAGGAAGACATAGGAAAAAAGAGCTGACGGAAGTTTCTGAAAAGAGCATTTTTCCCCACCCCCATTCTTTTAATAAAAAAAAAAAAAGCTTTATCTGCAGCTCATCATCCTTCAGGAGGATGCTGAGGAGCTGAGGGGACTGATGGTGCTGTTGGATGCACCTGTAGAATCTCCTGAGCCACTTTGCTGGCAGCTGATGAAAAAGAAACTCTCTGGCTTAGGGGCTACTGCCCTTTCTTCCTGGGTTTGTCCATTACTTTCTCTTCACATTGTTAAGCTGGATCTCTGCATCCCCCATGAATCCCCATGGGCTGTGGGTGGATCTCTGCATCCCTGTGGATCCCCATGGGCTGTGGGTGATCTCTGCATCCCCCATGGATCCCCATGGGCTGTGGGTGGATCTCTGCATCCCCCAAGGATCCCCATGGGCTGTGGTGGATCTCTCCATCCCCCATGGATCCCCATGGGCTGCAGGGGCACAGCTGCCTCACCATGGTCTCACCACAGGCTGCAGAGGAATCTCAGCTCTGGCACCTGGAGCACCTCCTGCCCTCCTTCCCCATTGACCCTGGTGTCTCCATGTTGTTTCCCTCCCATGTTCTCACCTCCTCCTCTTCTCTGGCTAAAATTAAAACTGCACCACTACTTTTGTTTGGATTTTCTTCTTAAATATGTGATCACAGAGACATTCCCATCATCTCTAACTGGCCCAGCCTTGGCCAGCAGCATGTCCATCTTCAGAGCCATCAGGGATTGGCTCTGCTGGACATGGTGGAAGCTTCCAGCAGCTTCTCACAGAAGCCACCTCTGTGACCCCCCCATTTCCAAAACCCAGGCCATGCAAAGCCAACAATCTTATTAACCAACCTATAAACCAACCTTTCAATCCAGCTGCTTTTAACTCCAAGCACACAGACATCTCCATGTACACAAACCCTGGTAGCCCTGTGTGCCCTCCAGGGCTGTGCTGACAGACTTTGCATGCACTCATCTGTACACACTCATGTGGAGGCATTTCCCCATCCCAAGCCAGCCCTTGTGTTTGATGGAAGCTCAGTGCTCAGCTGCTCCCCAGCCCTCTCTGCTCTGTGTCTGGCTGGTACAAACTTTCATTGCCTTTCAGGCAATCAAGCAGTAACACATTGTGGAAGCTGAAAGTCCCCCAGATAAAATTTACAAGGCCTAAGAGAGCCTGCTTGGCATTATTTAATGCTTTAGTAATGAGCACCTGGACAGGAAAGATTGCTTAGGTAATTTTAGCCTGCATTGATGAGCAGTCAAAATTTCAGAGAGGGGCCATAAATACAAGCAAGTGGAATGGCCAATGGTGCCTGATCTTGGTGTGGAAGGAGGATGTGCTGAGGCTGTGAGACATGAATAAAGGGTTTCCTTCAGCTTCCCAACTCCAAAAGGCATCCTTTAGCCACAAATGGCTTTAGGGACAGTAGCAATTTCTTTCCTGCCTGCCTGTGACTGTGCCTCTGTGGACAGGTGTTTGTGGATTTGCAGCTGCTACCCAAGAGTGCAATACAGCTCCCTGGTGTCGTGTGTGTGTGGCTGAGGACAGCAGTATGCAGCACCTCAACCCCCTGTGCTGTTTGCCTGGGCATGTGTGCCATTAATAAGAGCCACAGATAATGCTAATTCTTTCTAGATGCATTTACATTGTTAGTGGAGTCTGCAATAAGGCACTGACACCTTTGTGTACATTTATGTGCAAGTAATGCAGGTACAGTTGAATACAGTTTGTGTTTATGTGTTGCTCACAGACAGTTTCAACTTTTGTCTGAGTAAAACATACTCAGTATTGCTGATTTAAACAAGTAATGAACTACGTCTTCATTTTGGCAGCACATGCCATGTTTGATTGAACACTTCTATGAGGCCTGAGGGAGGAAAGTGATAGCTGTTAGAAGCTGATGCTCGATGAACATGGAAGGAAATGTTAAACCAGGTATGAAGATCTCTCCTGGGTACTTTATTGGCCCTCTCATCCCTAAATATTTGAAATGTTTTATTTCTTTCCAATAAAGAATGAAAAGAGACTGAAATCATGGAAGTTGCCATAGCACAGGACTGTCAGCCCTTTCCATCCAGGTGAGTATTCCATTACAGGCTTTTTGAGTGCTGTACAGAGGTGCTAATGTAGTGACACTTAACTTGAATGTGGCAGTTGGAGTGTCTCTATATTGACATGGAAAGACATATTTTTCATGTACATATTATAGAGAAAATTCTAGTTCAGTTAAGGGCTAGTGGAGCTCTGTGATGTGAATGTGAAGGAATGTGTGATGGTTTTACGCTCTTGGAAAACCATGTACAAGTTTTAAAAGCTGAAGTGGTCAAGTTGATTTGTGCAGAGAGGAGATGGGAACAGTTTGACTTTGTGCAGGTGTGCCAGCAGCACTCTGGCTGTTCACTCCTGTGTGCATCACACAACCTGGGCTGCTTGTGCCCAGAGGTGAGTGGGGCCAGCTCACGGGGTGTCTGTCTGTCTGTCTGCACCTGGAAGGCTGTCAGAGTCAGGAACACTGCTGAGGAGGGTCATGTTACTGAGGGCTTGGAACAAGCACTGGCTGATAACTCCTGCAGTCTGCTGGACTCCTCTGAGTGATGGATTGAGCACTGTCCCTCGCATCAGTGTGGGCTGCAACACCAGCAAAGTTAGGGAAACCAATTTTTCCCTTTATTGTATACTTGCAGTTTTCAACAAAATTGCTAACCCCATCCCGTCACCCTCTCTGCAGACACCTTTATCACTGGCAAAAGTGTACAGAGCTGGTGGAATGCATTTTTGCTTCAGAAGCCTCGTTAAATTTGCATTCCTTGGAGCCTCACAAGGAAGATGCTGGTCTGGCTTTGTCTGCTTAACTTCCTGTTCACTTCAGGTGATGCATCAGAAAGAGCTTTTGACACAGCCTGCTTGGAGACCGACTCAGGTGATGGGCTTGTTTTATTGTGCTGCTTTCTACTTCTTATTGACCTGACAAATCTGTCTGAAAATAGTTATTTTTCCTAAGTACCATCCACACTCAAATAAGTGAGAATATAGGGCAAAACAAGCTTAGGCTACATTACAGAGGTAATGTAGCCTGATTATAAGCCATGACCATTGGGTAGTTGTTCAGCAATTTCCTAACATAATCCTACTCTTGCAAGAGTCCACATTACAGTAACAGGTCAGGCCAGTAAACAGGCCAAGGATGGGGGGACTATTGTTCTCTCTCTCTGCCTTCAAAGCCAGAAGAGCACAAAAGAAATAAATAAATGCAAAACCACTGTACCCAGCACAGTAATTAAAGACTGTCTGTCAACACTAAGCGAAGCCCCTGTACTCAGGGATGTCTTTATCATAGATGGGACTCCATCTCCTGAAAGCCAAGGCAAGGGCAGGGCAAGTTAGATGACCAGCTGTGCAGAATGCCTTGCTCCATGAGAGGCAAGTATGAACGTATAAAAGATTTTCTCTACCACCCTCATTAATAAGTCTCGTTGCCTTCCATTTAACGACTTCTGCTTAATTCAGGGATTGTTGCCGCACATTCCTGCCACTTCACGCATATAGATATCTCCTATATAGAGCATTTATCTAGCAGTGAGGGCACAGCGATGAGTCTTTCCCAAAGCCCTGGCTCTAAGACGGGCTGGACCTGCAGCACTACCCGGGTGCTGCAAAAGTTTCTCGTAGTTTCCGTTCCAAGACGCGCCAGGTCTCAGGATGGTGGTAGTACCCACCCGATAGAGCCGGACTGCCATCCCCAATCTGCAATCAGTCACACGGAGCATCACCATCCCTCTGCAAACGGCAGCCTGTAAACCACGGGCTCCCTCTGCGGGCGGGCAGGGCGGTCCCGGAGGGGACACGGGCACCCGGAGCTCCACACGGCTACCCGCAGCCCCTCACCGGGCACCCCGCAGCCCCACACCGGGCACCCAGAGCTCCACACCGGGCACCCCGCGGCTCCACACGGGTACCCGCAGTCCCACACCGGGCACCCCGCAGTCCCACACCGGGCACCCCGCGGCTCCACACCGGGCA
>JANPWX010000288.1:407990-502736 GCA_024734555.1 Trochalopteron elliotii | reverse complement strand
AGCCGGCGCTGCCCGGCATCGCTGCGAGCCCACCGGGGCGGAGGTGAGTGATGCGCTCCGCGGCCCCGGGGGTCTCGGCACGGCTGTCTGTCTGTCATTGTGCCATCTTCGCCGCCGGCCCTCAGCGCTCGGCTGTGCCCGGGGGGGCTGGGGGTGGCCCCGGGGTGTCGGTCGGGCTCCCGGGTCCTGCAGTGCTTAGAGACAGCACCGCTTGCAATCGTGCTTGCCTTTTTTTCCTTTTTCTTTTTCCCCTTTTTTTTTTTTCCTTTCCCTTCTTCCCCTTTCCCTTTTTTCTTTCCCCCTGGGAATCCAGCAGCTAAATCCCTCGGTTGTGTGTTTAGCCAACTCTCCCTGGAAGCTCTGGATAGTTCATGAATATGCACAGGGAGATCGTTTCCCGGGAGGCTGCCTCTATAATGAGCTGATTGAGCTGCGCCTGCAGCAGGGCTGTTCTCCTGGGGGAAAAGTTGGGTGCCAGAACTGAGGAGCTTTGTGTCCCTGGCTGCACAGAAGCTTGGCAGTCAGTGAGGTATTGGCCGTACTCAGTGGTGTTAGCGGGTCCAGCCAGGCAGGATCCTCATCTGCTGTGTGTCCAAAAGATATAAAAGAGCATCATGTAACTAGTACATGTAAGGTAACCTTCCTGTTTTATACCAGCTCGTGTAGAAATGGACTTTTCCTGTCCAAAAACACCGCAGGACTTAATAAGGACATTTCATTGCTTAGCAACAGTCCCAACTCAGCTTGGTCCTTATGGCTCTTGCCATTCAGGTGGTCTCCAAAGATGTGCCAGTAAAACAGCCGCTGTCCTGGAGGAAAGGACAGTTCTGTTTCTGTTTTTTCCTTGGTGATGCAGTGACCCAGCCGAAAGAGCATGGCTGGTTGCTACTGCCCAAGCATTTAAGAGCACTCGAGTGTAATTGGAAAACTGCAGGCTGAACAGAGTAAGCTGGAAGTGGCCGGTCCCTCAGGCATGTATAGGACCTTGCAGCTGCCTTGCTGCTGCATCCTGTGTCACCTGCACCTTTGTTTTGTGCACAGGCATGGCAGCATGCTGGTTAACAACCTTCACTTATGCAATTATTAGAACAGTGTTTTGACAGCTGTGCAGAGTCTGCTAGTGTTTAATGCAACACACAAACAAATAAGTTCCTTTAACACAAGGCTGATGCATGCCCTCGTCTGCTGTGACAAGACAGACTAGGGAAGTGGGGTGAGGACTTGTGCTTTGGAAGAGCAATTCAAATGACAACTAAACACACAGACTTTTTGCTCACAATGCCACATCCCGATACACATAAAATCTGCTGCCCTAGAAACTCAGGCTTTTAAAAACAATTTTCCCATGAAAATTTGTGTAAGCTTTTGAAACTGGCTGTCTGTTCTTATCAGAACAACTTTGCTTGGGGACAATATTTTTCCCTCTTTCTCACCAGTAACCTTATAAAGTGTTGATAAAGATAGAATACACAGCATCAGCTTCCTTTAATTGCTCTTTTAGACTGTGTATCTAGATGGAAGCCTAGCAACCCAACAACTGTATTGAAAGGAGGTGTTTCAATAGCTACACTTCTTTTTATCACCCTGGATGCATCTCTAGAGGTTAGACTCATCAAGCTAGTCTCTTTACCCCTAGGAGCCTTATAGCTTGATTCCCTAAGCCTGGAATAAACCAGAACTGAGCCAGTGAACAACGAAGATGGAATGGAAATGCTTAATATGATAAAAGATCTGTTCTTCCTTTCTTCCTGCTGCCCGTGTGAATACCTGCAGTATTCCCATGGGGAAGATACTCCTCTACAGAGAGAGAATGCTTGTCTAACAGGAAAATGATTCAAGGGGAAACCACCCATCAGTGTTTGTGTCCCTTTCACCTAAAGGCACAAGGGGAAAGCTCAGGGACCAATGGCTCAGAGCAGTGTGTAACAGTGTAATGTGTGAGAACTGGACTGGCATTTGGGAAGAAGCATCAGCATCATCCCATCTCCAATTGCCCACAGTGGTGATGACTGTGATTCCGTTTCTGCAATGTACAGGGCAAATTCACCCTCAGGGGTAGGACAAAACCCCAAACCACAACCCCAAAAACAAGCTGAAGTCACCAATACTTTGTCCAGATTTCCCTCACTGGCTATAGTTTAGTGTTTTTAGCTATATTGATGAACACCCTTGTTGTGCATAGTCTCCTTACTGTAGAATTGTAAGTAAGCACTTGCAGGGAGTCACAGGTGGCAATATCTGACTGGCTCTGTGTAATTTGGGGCACATAAATGAGAGATTTCACACTGATGAAATTGCTATTAGTTTTCAGATGTTTGGGGGAAATGTGTTTGCTAGGTGCTAAAAATTCTCTCAGTACCTAGTGTGTCCTTGGCTGTGCCTCCCAAGATCTTGTATTATTTCAGCATTAATGAATTAAACATTGCAAATGCCTCTGTCACACCAACAGAAAAAGCAGTTAAGTTACAGGAGAACTCTGACCCTTTCTGTACCTGTCATTTCTGAACTGCAGATGAAGTGTTGTTAACAAGCTGTATTTTGCAGGAGTTTATGGGGTGGCTGTGATGTGTTTGTATGTGATCAAATCACATGAGAGTGGTAGGATGGGTGCATTTCGGTTTGGCACAGGGATAGGGTATGCACACCGTGTTAACATTTTGCATCTAAAAAAGCCACAGCATGTCTGTAATCCTCTCGTGATGCCAGTGCTCTGAGATAAGTGCTGCTTATACAAAGACTTGCCTGTTGGGTATGAGTACTTAATAAATAAGCTTGAGTGAAACTGGAGCGGGATAGAAGTTCATACCCTGGTGCACATGGAAGATCGGGATAAGCTGTGATTTTTATTTCTGAAGTTTGAACGGGTCCTTCTGTGAGTGCCAGGTAATGCTGCTGTGGTCTCTGTGCGTTCCAACATGCAGTAAATCCTGGCAGGACTCTTTTCAGCACCAAAGTATTTAGCATACAATTGGTTTAATCCTGTCATCTTATCAAGCACGAACATAAATGAGAACTGAACAGATTAGTTCATTCTAAAAAAATCAAATCCCGTTATATTTCTCAGTGTAGCACAAAACATTTCTCCTTTTATTTACCTGATTGTCTTATTTTTTTTTAATCTATTCTTTGTTTGGAGGTATCAGACTACAGATTTGGGTTTAGTGGTGAAAGTTACAGGTAATCGGCTCTCCTGCGATGCGAGTTTATCTGGGGTTTGAACAGCTGGAGGGGATTTCAGGATCAGAGCAAGTCGTGTGGCCTGAGGGCCTGGTGACTGGGTAGAGAAAGGAGTTTGTGTTGTGTGAGTGCTTCTTACCTCCTCGGCGACAGCAGTCCTGTGCACTTTTTATTGCTTTTGTGCCAGTCAAGAAAAGCAGAAGATGTCCTTTGCCTTCTTCCTCTCCACACACCTTCGCCGTTTCTGTCTCTTCAGAGAGATCAGCAGACCTCACCAGGCGTCTGAAAACTCTTCTGCAGCTCCGTGAATGTGCGGCCAGGGCTCGGGAATGTGTTTTAAACCTCCTGATGAAGCTGAGCAATGAAATATTCGTTTCTAGAACTCACTCAGTCTCCCCCCGTGGTACCGCAGATCAGGCTGTCTCTTTAAATGATTGATTTCACACAGGTTTACCTGAGTTTATTCATCTCGCTGTAGCTTTATCAGGGTGAATTTTCTCTCCGGTGGGTCCTTACCGATGCCTTTGCTGAGGGCTGGATCCTGCCTCCCTCTCCTCTTTCAGAGCAGCCCCTCATTTACAGCTCTGCTGCATTCAGTGACGCTGTTAAAGAGAAAGGCTGTGGTGTCTGTGACTCAGCCTAATGCAAGTCAATTTAAAGGACAGATTAAGCGCAGTGTGAGTATGGATTGCAGTGTCTGGCCCGTAATGAATAATTCAGGAGTATGGAGGAGACAGTGTAAGAGTTAAGTGCTTAATCCAGCTCTAGGTGAAGTCAGCAAAAGACTTTCCATTGACCCCCGTCCAGGATACTTTCAGCAAAGCTTAACTGTGTGTGAGTTTGTAAATTGTCTCGTTGATAGCAGTGTGCTTCAGGCGTGAGCTACAAGTGTCTGCATTAGCACCCAGCTGAATGTTATTTATGATTCTCTTGCCTGTTATACTGTCATTATCCGTCCTCTGCAGCACCTAAGGGAAGCTTCCTGAGGTCTGAGCACGGCTACGGAGTCACGCTTTTACAGTATTGAAAACCAGAGAAGATTAATAACTGGAGTGCCACACCATTAACAGAAGAAAATACAGACACAAAAAGGTTGGCAAAACAAGCCTCAAAGGTTTCATTTTGGTTGCTTAGAGCCAGCAATGGTGCCCTCCTTCTGCAAGAACGAGGCATTTGCCTGTGATAGGGATCCCACCACGACCGAACACAGCCTTTCGCAGCTCAGGAGCTCACTTGTGCCTGCTCTGCCAGCAGCTGAGTGTGATCCTCTTTCCTCTTTCCAGGGACTGCAACTGCCCCTGGAAGAGCTGATGTGGGAATGGCAGAGCTGGTGAGAACCAGAGGATACTCTGCACCTGCAGCTCTTGTTTTCAGGAATGGGTCTGTAGCACCTGGGAATTTTGTCCTTCCTGCTGCTCCAGAGGGATTTCCCATAGAAGTTCAGTTCAGCACAGCCACTAGCAGATTTTTTTTTTTCATGACGGCTGGATCGACTTGGAGGGGCAGGACATCTCCTCCTTCTGGTTGTAACTCAGTATACAAAAATTCCAGTGTAACCTGTGCCTTTGTTCTGAGCCTGCAGATTCTGGCAGTGCCACAGGCTTTGCTCTCCCATGGGGAGACAAGCACACCCATGCCAGAGGCTGTCTCCTTGCACTGAAAGTAGGGCTTCATAGATTCCTCACCCTTTTTTCCTGTTTTTGAGTTCTCTCTGCTTGCTGGGAGAAGTGGTTTGGGGGACAAGGCTGGGATGTTTTCCCTGCCATCTGCCTTAAAGGCAGCAGGCTTGAAAGTTGGCACAGTTACTTCCTGATCTTTGCCAAGCTCTGTTAATACAGAACAGCTTCTCCTGAATAGGAGGCAGTTCATGTTTCATAAATCGTGGAGAAAGGGGAGAGGCCAGTGTGTTTAAAGGGGTTGAAAGACACACTGGCAGTCATCTGATTCTTGAACTGCTGCTGGCCTTGACTCTCTGCTGCTTTATGGGGGGAGATTTAGTGGGGGAGCATCATTTTTCTGCCTGGACTTGGAGGTGTGAATACTGTTGCTTTTGGGGCCTGGTTCTGCAGCTGCATCTCATTTGCAGTCATGTCAGTGAAATCACTTTGGGTTTGTTACTGGGAATGTTACCTGGGATCTACCTGCTGAGCTAATTACATGAATAAGCTTATTTGGGCTTCAGGGCATCCTGTCTGATGCTGCCACAGACTTTCTTCCTGTCTTACTTTTGCATAGCAGAAATCTCTTTGGCTTGAACAAAGAGGAGTGTTCTGGGAGATCTCTAGTTTTACTCTGGGCTCACTGGGCTGATGCTGGGTTAGCAAGTCACAGGGTCTCTGTGTCACTGATAAATGGAGTTGTATGTACCACTGCTGCTCCTCATTTGGCAACTAAAGCTGAATGATGTTAGGTCTGTATTTAGCTTCTGTGAAAGTCAGCAAAAGTAATAGATTAATTCCATCAGAGAGGTGGAACTTTGCTTAATTCATTTATGAACTTGCATATAATCCCTTCTATTTCCCTCGAGGAATAAGGAATTGGATTTGATAGGTGTTTGCAAAGGGTTTATGCAGTCTCTGACATATGATGCACAAAGTACTGTTTGCTCCTAGGGGGATGTTGACTTGTTTCTTGGCTCTGTGTTACACCCAGGAGCTGAGAATGAGCTGCTTTTGACCTGTATTAAAATCTTTGGAGACAATTTGGAAAAAAAACCCCACAAAACAACACATACCCCTTCTACTGCTTGGAGTACTGCTGCACGTGCAGCACATTTGGTTCCCTGAATCCAACAAATTCTCTCTTTGTTCCTCCTTTTAACAAGGAAAATGAATTACTGGAGAAGATGGGGCTGTAGACTCGGGTTTAAACTAGAGCCCAACAGGGTGTTTTAAACACGTTTGAGAAATGCAAAGCAACCCTGACTCCTGCTTATAAATCAAACCTGGACAAATCCTGTGCCTTCATATTTCCACTGTCACTGCTTTCCCTCTACCTCCCCCCTTGCACACTCTCCCACTTGCTTTCCAGCTAAAACTCAGGTACCAGGTTTAATCTCCAAGCCAGTTTTTATAGCTGAGTTGAAATGGGGAGGTGGACAGGCCCACAAGAGCATGAAAGTGACTCAGTAACACAATGGGCTCCAGTTAAACTGGGAGTCTGGACAATATAGACATCAGCTTATTTTTAAAGCTAAATTTATTTTGCCTGAAAACTCAGACTAGTTCTTGGACCATGCTGAAAGCTGCTCCTTCTGGTGCTTCCTGCCAACAGTTGCAATTTCCAACCTCTGGGCATTGTAGGCTGGGCTTCTTCAGGACCCACAGAGCACATGTCAGTGCCTTGGACTGCACATCCAGAGTGTCCAGTCTCTGGATGTGTTTCTCAATGGAGTGTCTCACAATCTGATGTATATGCTGCAAGCCATTTCTTTCCACATCCAAACGGAATTTTGTGTCCAAGGCCATCCCTTCTCTTTCTCCCCATCCTAACCCTTGCATCTCAGCTCTGTCCCTTCACACAGGGCTCAGAGATGGGCAGCTGAGCTGTGGTCTATGGTGGTCTGTGGTGGACATTTCATGCTTGTCTCTGGTGTCAATGTACTTGTGCACAGAGCATGGCAGAAAAGCTGCAGCATTGTAGGGAGCTATAAAACAGCAGTCTACAGCAACTGGAAACAAGATATATCAGCAGGTAAATGTTTCATCCCCTGTGGCAGGGCTTACACCAAAGCTGCAAAGCTTCATTGCTGTAAATCTGCTGTCTTGGTGCAAGTTTCCTCACATTAATTGCAGAGTTCATAGCATGGGTTTGTGTGTGAGTGGCACAGGAAAACATCTGGCCTTGTTTAGATTCCAGGAACAGAGAGCTCCACTGTAAGTAACAGACAAATAAGATTTTGATGACATTTCCTTTACAGACCTCTTGCAGTCTCTTGAATTTCTAATGTGGTATAGGGAAGATAATTCCTTCTGGATCCAGATTTTGGTTTATATGCAGCTAAATTCATTCCTGCATGTACACCAACCTGCCTGCATGCTCATTTATTTGGTTATGTTGCAGATCATGGTACTGTTTGCATTTCCATTTCTTTGGCTGATTTTGGAAGTGCCTGCAGTGACTTTTCTCTTGTGCTCAGCCAACAGCCTGGTTTCCATAGGGCCAGACACAGTTCTGCATCCACACAGGGCTGCGGAGTGAATCCCTTTGAAAATCAATTTACAAATGTCTTTGCAAAAATAGCCTGTGTTTCCTTGTGAAGAGGAATCCCAGGAGCCTTTTGAACAAAGGACATTGTGAAAGGATGGAAGTCTCAAACTCCAAAATATGAGAACAATTCAGAGCAGATGATGTGCTTTGCCTCAGGAAAGCTGGAAAAACTAACAGTAGAGGCACAAATATTTCTTTCATTTTTGTGTTTTAACTGCAGGACTTGGTCCTTAGAGATAGCACAAGTAGCATCTCAGCCTGTGAACATCTGTCTGAAAGTGGGGGATGGAGTAAGAAACTGGGAACAATTGGCTGAAATGCTTTGATCCTTCCAGGTGGCAGTTCCTGTCCCTTTGGCTTGGCTGGTTGCCACTCAGGAGCAGCTCCTGTGGCTGTGGATCTCTGCATCTTTGGTGGTAGAAAGGGAGTAAGGACAATGCTGATGTTTGCCTCTTTCTGAACTGCTGCAGAACACAGACCAGGTCTGTGCTGGAAGGGAGGACAGGAGAGCAGAGAGGAGGGACATTCCTGCTGTCTCAGCTCAGTTATGGTGGCCTAAATCTGTATCCTAGAGACGTGGCTTCACTGGCAGCTTCTGGGAGCTGTTGCAAGCAACATTTCCCTCCCTTGCACAGTAACTAATGGGAAGCAGCTCATGGTGTCTCTTGTTTGTATTTGGAAGCATCCTGGACTTTCTCTGAGATGAATGTGTCATTAAAGCCTGTTTGCTTATTCTGAGACTCTGCCCCTTCCTCTGCTAATGGTCTGTGCTCATTGAGCTGTAGTAATATTTAATGTGAGTTTCTGCATGGCTGGTGCAGCTGGCAGTAAGCTTTAACTCGTTGTGCTGGCAGGGGATCTGCTGACCTGCTGCTCAGGCACTGAGGCAGCTTGTCTTGTCTCCACTTCTTCCCCTCAAGAAGTTTTCCTTCTCTTCTGAAAAACCTTGTGCTTGGCCAGGTTCTGCTCTGGAGCAATGAGCTGTGTGGCACTAGAGACTCTTCAGCCTCTGGATATTGCACATCTGCTTCCAGATTTCTCACTGATCCTTGGGAGATGAAATACCAGTGCTAATTAATATAATGCCACAAGCACTAGGTTTTCATGGGAGGAGAGCAGGTAGCTGCATCTGTTTGGGAGAGAGAGAGAATGTGGGAGGTAAGAAAGATACCTGCTCAGATCCCACTTTTCAGCCTGCTGAAAGTCAGTCAGCTCCTTTGTGAGTCCTTCCTGATCCAGTAGTAAGTTTTCCATGGGTCACTTTAAAGCCTGCTTTGCTGCAGTTATTCTCACTCAGTTGTAGTGACTGTCAGGATGAATTTCCCCAGAATTCACCCTCCCGTTCTGAGAAACAGGAGGCTGTGTCTGTGCCACAGATGAGCTCAGCTCAGTGCATGGGGCTGGAACAGAACACAAGTATTTCAGTATTCCTGCTGCTCCCTCTTTTGGGAGAGTGCCACAGATCCCCCAGTCCTCTCATGCTGGTGTGTGGAAAGCCCTGCTGAAAAAGTAAATGTGACTGAAATACCATGGGAGCTGTGTCCTCACCACAGATTGCAGCCTTACAGCCTTCCTCTTCCAAATCTGGCATTTTCTGATGACGGTAAATCGTAGCAGTGAAAAATGAGACCTTTAGATACATTAGATCTAAATGGGTGGCACCTGGAGTGAGACACTGACCTGCATGACACCTGCAGATGGGACTTTGTGCCTGTTCCTCCTCTTTCTGGAAGGTCAGAGCACAACGAGCAGAGCTGGTTAAGTGCACTCTTCGGGTGGAGCACTTGTAACATTTTCTTTTAAACTCATTGTACTTTTTAAGTTGGAGTGGCAAGAACTGGAGCTGAAATAGCTCCTGTGCTGTGGTTGGCAAGGGTCTGGCAGCACAGGTTGGAATTCCTGCCTTACCTCTCATATTGCTGCCCACAGAACCACACCTAGCAAAGCCTCCTGTGCTGCTTGAGCTGCTGAGAGAAACAGCTCAGATAGAGGGTGAGGAAGAAGTTTTCCTCCTCCTCCTGATGAACTAGCAGCTTAGGTGAATAATGTGGAGAGGAGCCTTTTAGAAGAGGGTGTTTTGATCAGTCCCAGGAGTAGTGTGCACACCAGCAGGGTATTGCTGGAGAGCTGCACATGGATGAGGCTGCACAGCCAGCCCTTGTCTGTGTCCTTCCTCCCACTGCAAGGGGTGGGCGTGGGGAGAGGGGTCAGAGTCTGCACAGGAGTCCTGTAGTTGAGCACAGAGTGGTATCAGACCCAGTGGTTAACATAAACTGGGGAGGCTGAGCACGGGGTAGGCATTGCCAGCAGGATCTGGCTCTCCTTTTCACTGTGACAGTGATGTGTAAAACTGGAGTGTATCTGTAAAACAGCAGCACACAAGCTTTGGGGTTGGTAGTTTATTCGACTGACTTGGGAATGGATGATTCCCTTCTGTGGTCTGACTCCTTCCTGGAGTGGTACTTGGTGGGATAATAATGCAAAGCCCTTTGTGGCAGCCAAATGGGCCAGACAGTTCTGCATCCACACAGGGCTGTGGAGTGAGTCCCTTTGAAAATCAATTTACAAATGTCTTTGCAAAAATAGCCTGTGTTTCCTTGTGAAGAGGAATCCCAGGAGTCTTTTGAACAAGGAACATTGTGCCTTCTATATTTATATTTAATGATCCATAAAGGCTTTGCTCTGAGCACAGGTGCTTAGGGGTAGGTGCTGGAGTGTGGCAATCCACATACCTTTGGCAGACTTGTTCCTTTGGGCCCTGGCAGGTGGGATCCAGGGTGCTTTTGAAATCTGTCATGGCACCCAAAGACACCCAGCTCAGCCAGAAGTATTGCCTTTACTTAGCAGCAGCAACTGGCTGGGATTCAGACAAAATCTAAGTAATTTTTGTAGTGGTTAGCTAAGTCATGTCTGAAGCACATCAGAGCCTCAGCTTGCTTGGTACCTGTTTGCAGAAACCTAGAAGTGCCACATGCCTGAGTGACAGCAGAGCTTATCATCAGCACAAGCAAGTAACTTGAGTAGTAAACATGGCACAAGGCTGCAAGGCATGTTTTGTGAGATTATAACCCAGGCACTGCTTCTGACACCTACAATCATTAGTTACAATAACCAGAAGCAAATTATTTTATCAGGAAATTAACTTTCTTTGGCAGTGACAAGCATGTTAGCAAAGTGCTCGTGCAGGTAATACCTCTGCAGCAATCCCAGGATGTCAAGGCACTAAACATGCAGGGTTTGATGTCAGCAAATCTTGCCTTTGGAAAGTGCCAGTTCCAGTACTTTAAATGTGTTTTGGGGCAATTTATTGGGTTCTTTTCAGCAGTGTATATGGTGCGAATTTGGCTCTCATTGTGGAGGTTGGATAACCCTCACCAGCATAAAGGTTACGTTGCACGGTTGATGGTTATGTTTGATGATACAGCTCAAATTGTACTTGCAGAAACACAGCACAGTTCGTGGTTTGTTGCACACTGCTCCCGTTTTTGCCCTCAAAAAATTTGGTATCTTGTGTGTGTCAAACTAGGCACCCAAAATTAATGTCTACTCCTTCCTTCATCTCCTGAGCTCCAGCATCTGTCAGATGCAGACTATACCACCCCCTCCTTCTCTGAGATGCTGGGAGAAGATTCAGTTCAGCCCTGTTTGTTCAGCCCTCAGACTCTGTCGTGACAGGCAGTGTTAAAAAGCTCACGAGGAAATTAAAAATTCTGCCTGTGAGCCAGGCATGAACGGCGTGCAGGAAATGAGGCATGAGACCACACACTGAATGATGAGCAGAGAACAGGGTAGTGAATAACTGCTGGGTTTGGGGAGCTTCATCCATCACATGCACTGGTGGAAGCCAGAGTCCTTGCCTTGGACACTGAGCTTGGAAGCAAAACTACACTGCAGAGCATTTACAAAAGAGGGACAAATTTAAGGATGCCGTGTTGGCCCTGAATTTCCTGACTGGTGAGTGCTTGACTTTGCAGCTGATCTTTTCACACTGTTTTTGGCATGCAATTATGAGTAGGTCTAATCAGTGTCAGAGCCTGGAATAGCAGGCAGATGCATGCAGATCTTCCTCAACGTGGTAGGCTGAGAGTGCCCTGAGCAGCCTTTGTCCAGTCTGAAAGCTGGCTGAGAGATGGTAGAATCATTTAGGTTGGAAAAGATCATTGAACCTAATCACTTAAGCTCATTGATCCTTCTGTTTCCAGCTGCCAGGGTGTAAAAGTTCCTGTAAGGTAGAAGAGGGGTGGAACAGTCAGCAGTGGAAGGGAACACCTCAGTAAGATATGAGGGTGCATGTGCCCGTGCTTGATTTCATAAAGCTTGAGATCAGATAATCATCCTTCATATATACAGCCCTGCCTATTGTCTTGCTTTTTGTGGGCAAGTGGAATTACAGACTATAGAGCTTTAATATATATATATATATATATATATATATTTAAAATAATTTTGTTGAACCTTTTTCCCAGCAAACACATATTTGTATAATTACACTGTAATTCCAACAGTTCTGAGCTGCTGGAGCATTCTGATATCATTCTGATCTGCAAAGTGCCTGGTGTCTGGCAGTGTTTTTCTGCATCTTACTAAAGGATTTAAAACAGTCTGGGTCTGGTTTTTCTGCATCCTACTAAAGGATTTAAAGCAAGTGGAAAGGGAAGTGCAAAACACACAGAAAGAAAATAGATTAAAACCTTGTTGTTTTGTTGTGCTTGCACCTGGGAAAGTGAACCTGCTTAACTAATAATGGTGGAGCCAGCTCAGCCAGCAGATCAAACCAGTGCTTTTGAGCAGCATGTGCATCCCTGAGCTCATATCCCACTGACACAGGTTCTGTCTGTGTTGTATCCTCAGGTGCAAGTTCTGGTCTGTGACTGAATTAAGTCAATGTTTTGAGAAGGAGGAGATTCAGGGTCAGGTGTCCAGGGCCTGCTTTACTTTGCCAGGAGTGCAAGACTTAACAAAAGTCAGTTCTTCAATTAGAGGAAAGTCATATCTAATTCTCCCTGTTGTTTTGTTTAACAGTTGATGAAAGGTAGTCTACACTGGGAAAAGGAGTCCATGCACTTGGTGATAGCTGTGTGTATAAGGGAGAAGAGGGACCTGAGAAAGGCCTTCTTGGTTGTGCTTTAAAATTAGGCCTTTGGATTAGTCTGAGTGTTTCAAGTGTAGAGCGAGGCTGTGGTGCTGTGTCCTGGTGTTCCTGTGCAGCTCAGCTTTAGTGTGGTACATTAATGATGCCCTCCAGATGGCCAGAGCTGTGTGCAGCTCTGTGGCTTTCAGCAGGACCTGGGTGCTCTTAGGATGATTTGGAAGCACAAAGGCTCTTTCTCTCCTTCTTACAGGAACTTCATGTAGCTGTCAAAGGGGCCTAAAGCTGCCTTTGGTAGAAACTCCAGGAGATTTCAGGAATATAAATAGGAATACTGCTAGCTCTGCTCCAAAAGCTCTGCCCATGAGAGAAATCAGTGTAAAGTTTGATTATTTTGTCAATGAGAATCTCCTGTATTACAGAAATTGTCTTTCCCTCCCTTCTGGTCTTGGGCTTTCTTTCCTTTTTTCTTTCTAGCTTGCTGTTGCACAAGGCTTCCCTTTTTCCTGTGGGAAGGAACAACTGGGTAATTGAAATGGAGCACAAGTGAGGAGTTTTTAATGTGAAAGTCAGCATTAATTAGTCAGGTCGGGTGTAATTAGTTTCCTCATCTGTCACTGTTTCTCTCCAACTTGCCAATGACTTTCTTCTATCCTAGATGTCACTGAAACCTGTCTTGTGGGAGTTGCATGGGTGTTTTTCCTGGCTGAGGTGCAAGTGAGTGATAATCCCTGTGGGGCTGTTGGGGCTTGAGCTGGATCCTGCCTGCAGGAAGCCTGTTTGCTTTGGAAATAGCAGAGGGAAGCCCAAGAAATCTAAATGCCTGCCCAAATCAGCTGAACCAGTGCCTCTTCTCTAAAGAAACAGACCCAGGGCTCCAAGGAGTGCTCCAATCCTCTTCCTCTTTCAACCTGGCTCAGGCTAAGCTCGCACAGAAGTGAGGCAGAGCTTTAATGAAGGCTGTAGGATTAACTTCTCTGTGTATATCCTGGAGCTGAAAAAGTAATTGGGCCATGATTCAGTGCTGGGAGTCTCTGGATAGTATGAGAAGTGATGGAAGGAAAACAGGCCAGCCCCCAAGTAAAATTCAAGCAGAAAAAATGCATTTCAATGTCCTTCTGGATGATTTGAGGGTTTCTCTCCCCCACCAATTCCATTTGCCATCTTTTAGGTTGGATAGGCTTTCATCCTGACCCAGGCAGGATGTGGGGAAGGTGGCAAAGCCAGATGAGTCCCAAGGGCAATGCTAAGTGTGGCATGTCTGGCTTTGGAGCTGAATCAGCTCTCCTGAAGGGGGTTCAGAGCTGTGGGTGCAGCCACATCCCTTGTGCAGGGGGAGGCTGGCACTGCTGGGGACAGCCCAGGTGCCACCCACCCTGCCCTTGCCTCTGTCCCAGACCAAATCTGGATCCTTCCCTGACTCAGTTCTCACGTGAGTGTATAGAGGGGCTTCTCTAGAAATTTCTGTGCTGGAGTTCACACCAGTGCCAGAATTTGTGCCAGTCTGCAGCTAGAGTGTAATACATATTGGTCACCAGACATTATAGGTGCCCATGTGTTACAAACTGGGCTTTGCAGTTACTATGACAATTGATGGAAAAGTCAGAAGGAGATGCCTGAAATCTGGTCCCATCCTTGAGTTGAGGATTTAGCTCTTGGTTAAGAAAGAAGATGGTGTGATCCCTTTTCTGCTGCTTTATTATTATGTCGTTCTCCCTCATTTCCCTTTCTTGTCACATGCAGACTCTTCTGTCTCAGGATAAGAGTCTTTTCCCTCCTTCTCATCAGTAATTCAATAAAATGGGGAATTATTATGGCTCTTTACCCCTCTTTCTAAAGAGAGAATACATATATATGTTCAGATCTCACAGTAACTCTGTCCTGATGAGAGAGAGCCCAGGCCAGTGGGAGAAAAGCCAGGGGTGGAGGGGAGGTAACTGGAGGTACACACCAACCTGCCCAAGTGGGATGAATGAGGTTTACACCCGAGTTCCTGCAGCATCAGTCTGCACTAATGTGAACTGGAGTTGGAGCTTGGCTGTCTCATAGAGGCTGAAGGGTGAGAGTCCCTGTCAGCTGAGTGATGGATGGGGGTCACACAGCAGCCAAGGGTGTGCTGAGGATGCCTAGAAAAGGTGAGCAGTGTGGGGTGACCTGTGAGCTGAGGCTGACAAGGTGCTATGTTTGGGGGGCTGGTATGCCAGCAGGCTTTGGACACATATCTTGTCATCTTGGATGGGATTATGGCTGTGTTTGGGAGTACAGAGTGTGAGACAGAAGGCAGGACTGTGCTAAGAATCCTCCAGGAGAGGATTAATTTGCAGATTAATTTGCAGAAAGCCTCCTCCCTGTCATGACACAAATAAGGTGCTGCAAGCAACAACAAAAGAGTATGTGGGTCTGTGTTCCCCTGAAGCTGAGCAGCTCCTGTAGTCCAGTGCCTGTCCTGGGCAGCATCATTTTTATACTCTTGGCTTTGCCCCAGTGCCAAGGGCTCACACAGTGATCCATGTGTATTCAGGGAAACTTTCAGGCACTCCTTGGTTGTTTAGGATTATGCACTCAGAATATTAAAGAAATCTCTATTATAGAGTCTAAAATGAGCTAGACTACTCCTAACCTTTCCAGAGGATTAAGTAGACACACACACACCCTCCTCCCCATGCTTTCCTCTTGCTGTCTCAGCCCTTCATGTGAAAGGGGCAACAACGCAGTAGAGTTTTGTGAGCTGTCCTCACTTCACCCTATTTCTCAGCCTGCTGAGGGTTGAAGGTCTGGCAGGAGAGGGGCTGTGGCCATCTGCCAGCAGTGGTACCTGTCTGTTTTTGTACTGAGATGGCAGAGCAGGAGGCTCACTTGTCCTGCAGAGTCTCCACAGTCTGGCTTGAGATGAGTGAGCCATTGTAGGAGCCTAACCAGGGTGGGAGGCTGGGACAGCCCCTGCTCTCACACTGACAGGAAGGGTGAGATGCTTTGAGACAAGATCAGTTGCAGATTAAAGGCACTGATGAACATTCCTGGTTTCCTTGGTGTGGGCCAGGGCAGGGTGCTGGAGCTCAGAGGTTTCCTGCTCTCCACAGGTTCTGTGATGAGGGGAACACTCTGCCCAGACATGCACAGATGCTGTCCAGACCAGACTGAATCCCGTGGGAGCTGCTGTGGAACCCATGAGCTCTCTGTGAGCAAAGCCACTGGCATTGCTCAGGCTGGCCAGAGCCAGAGAGGTTGCTGTGGTCCTTGCTGCTTTGCTCCTCTCTCAGGGAGCATTTTTGTCCCACTACTTTTCCTCTCAGTCCAAGTTCATGCAGCTCCTTGGCCATCTGAGGACATAGAGTTAAGAGGTATGGGCAATTTATCTTTCTGCTGATATAAGACCTGTTAAAATAGAAACACTGGTGAGGAGCAAAGCTTGTAAATTTTTTTCTGGCCTGTGTATAAATTGCTTTCAACTCCCAGGGTCAGGTAACAAACTGTACCTGTTGGTTCATTCATTCAGGGGCTACTGACTTTGCTGCCTGGAGCCAGAAAAGGGAGTGACACTTACAGGGTCAGGGCTTTGCTCTGAGGAGCCACCACCTGTGGATTCCTGGCTTGGAAGGCCACTGTGAGACACCGAGGGCTAGTCTGGGAACCTGGGAAACCCCTGCTAAAGAGACCAACTCCCAGGGATTATCCCATTCTTTCCTGGCCAAGTCTGGGCTGATCAGGGAGGGTTTCCTCCTCTGTTCCATGAAAGCAGTAACTGCTTTTTCTTCCTGGTTGTTCTGTAGGAATGAGAAAAATGCACTGCACTGACAATATCCTGCAGGAGTGGAAGGAAGGCAGGTGGTTCAGCCCTTTCCCTTCCCATGCTGTCAGTGGATATCCTGTCAGGAACTAGAGCAGGGTCACAGTGAGTTCTCAGAGTGGTTGTGCAAATGTGCATCTGCAAGTGTGGGTGTGTGTGCTTCTGGCTCTGTGTGCACACACATGCACACTTCATGAGAAAGATGAATACTGCTATACATAGCTGGGGGAAATCATTGTCAGTTCTAAAGAGAGGAGGATAACGCTCCCTTGCATTTTGTATCTGGTAGCATGAAACATTCCTGGGTGTGAGAACCAGGTAAGCTAATTAAATGTTCCTGCTGCTGCTGCAGTGTGGACATCATACTGTGAATCCCTGCAGTGTCCATTCCTGGTGCTCCTGGAGCCATGCACAGCCTTCCTCTGCCACAGCACTGGGCTGTGGGACTCACTTGAACTTCTCTCTCTCTGGTTCCTCTACCAGGCAGAGTGTGGGATAGCTCATGGCAAGGCTGTTGTTTCAGTGGCTGTAGCAGATCTGTGGGGTTTGGAAGGAGTGATGCTTTCCTCCTGAGGGAACTGGAGCGTGCCTCCATCTCGGCTCTGCTGCTGTGAGTCTGTGGGTTCACAGCTGTGCCTGTGGCACCACTGCTGGGCCTTTCTGACTGCTCTTCTCCAACTGTGTGCAGGTGCTGGACATGGATACAGAGGATGACCCATTGTTACAGGATGCCTGGCTAGAGGAGGAAGATGAAGAGGTAGCCTTCAGCTCCCGGAAGAGGAGAGAGGGTGCTCTGCTGTGTGGGAAAAGCCCGTGCAGAGTTAGACCCCTGTGTGTCACACTGCCTGTGTCTGGCTTCTGGAATATTGTTGGCTGGGTGTTTACCAACCCATACTGTGCTGGCTTCATACTTTTCCTGGGCTGTGCCATCCCTGCTGTGCTTGCTGTTGTCATGTTCCTGCACTACCCTGCCCTGGATATCGACATCTCCTACAACGCCTTTGAGATCCGCAACCACGAGTCCTCGCAGCGCTTCGATGCCCTGGCCTTGGCCCTCAAATCCCAGTTTGGGTCCTGGGGGAGGAACCGCCGGGACCTGGCTGACTTTACCTCAGAAACCCTGCAGAGGCTCATCTTTGAGCAGCTCCAGCAGCTTCACCTCAACGCCTCCCATCTTGGGGTGGGTGCGCGGGTCAAGCGCAGCCCCGCCGAGGTGAGGATGAGCTCCCTGCAGCCCCAGGCCCACCTGAGCACAGGAAACCAGAGCTCCCGAACTGGGAGAGGAGCCCCACGCTGGGACTACTCCAGCACTTACATCAGTGCCAACACACAGGCACACGCTCACTGGCGCATTGAGCTCATCTTCCTGGCTCGGGGGGACTCTGAGAACAACATCTTCACCACCGAGCGCCTGGTCACCATCCATGAGGTTGAGCGCAAGATCATGGACCACCCTCGCTTCCGGGAGTTCTGCTGGAAGCCTCATGAGGTCTTGAAGGATCTGCCCCTGGGTTCTTACTCCTACTGCTCCCCTCCCAGCTCCCTCATGACCTACTTCTTCCCCACCGAGAGAGGAGGGAAGATTTACTATGATGGCATGGGACAAGATCTTGCTGACATCCAAGGTGAGCTGAGGGCTGTGGGCAAGGGCTGGCATGCTCAAGGAATGCCTCTCATCAGGTTCAGGTAGTCAGTGGTGTGCAGCTAAGACGAAGGACTACCTTGTATGGAGAGGAAGATGCTGCTGGGCTGTGCCTTGAGGAATTTCTTTTCTGCACCAGGGCCCCTTTTCAACCCTGCACCTCCAGTCACAGGTCACTCAGACCCCCACAGGCAAGTGAGGGGGTGCCCTGCATGGTACAGATGTCTTCTACTGACCCTTGTCCCCTGTAGATGGCTGTGGTTAATTAGAGCAATGCCAGGGCTTGAAAAGACAATAGGGATGAGCTTCCCTGCACTACAGGGAAGATTAAAGAGGTCTGTAGGCTGCTCCAGCAGCTTGTGAGTCACCAAGTAGAAAGGCTCCTATAAGGAGAGGAGGAGAAAGGCCCTGCCTCCTCCTCCCAGCTCTGTACCCTGTACTGTGCATCTCTAGTAGAACACAGGCTCTGGGTCGTGACAAAGAGGTGACTCATGAGGAGTCTGTGGGTGTGATGTGGCTGTGGGATGTACCCTCCATCTGTCTCCCGAGCCAGGCTGCAGAGGGTAGCTGTGCAGGACCCATGCAGGGGGAGCAAGCAAAGAATTAAGTCCATCTGCTCCAGTAACAGTTCTGCTACCAAAACAGGAAAGAGCATAGTTTCTGCTCTTTCTGGTACAAACTCTAGGGAACTGGATTTTGGGAATAGATAGGCAGTGTCTCTTAGTAAGAACTAGCTGAGTGCCTCCATCTCTGCATCTCTCCCACCATCAGATGGCAGAGGTACCAGGTCACAGCAGAGCCAGGACTACTCTTCCATGGGCATTGTTTAGTTCTTGTCCTTCCAAGTGTAATGGAGAAAATATTGTCCCTGTGTAAGAGAAGGAAGAGCATCCAGCAGTGGGAGTGTCGGTCAGGGTGTTGTTGGCTGGATGTGCTGTGGTTCAGGTCAGTCAGGTGGAAGATGGGGAGCATGTGGGCAGCAACACAAGCAGTCACAGAACAGAAGTAGGATGTGAGTCTTTGCAATCCAGGTTTCCCTGGCCCTCCTTGCTCTCTGGAAGGCAGCAGCAGTCAGCATCTCTCTCATGAAGGGCAGGATGACTCCCAGCTTCCCTGTGGCAGACTAGACCCTGTGCCTCGCCAAGACAACTAAGCAGCACCTAACAAAAGTGGCACTGCTTTCTCCTGCAGGGTCCCTGGAGCTGGCCATGACCCACCCCGAATTCTACTGGTATGTGGATGAGGGCTTGTCTGCTGAGAACAGGAAGAGCTCCCTGCTGCGGAGTGAGATCCTCTTCGGGGCGCCGCTGCCCAACTACTACTCTGTGGAGGATCGCTGGGAGGAGCAGCGCCGCAAGTTCCAGAACTTTGTCATCACCTACGTGGCCATGCTGGCCAAGCAGTCCACCAGGTGAGGGTGTGGGCAGGCAGGGCAGGTGGGACTGCAAAAGGGCAGGGGAGGGTAGAGGATGGAATAGATTTTTCAGGGCAAAAGCTCTGCCTTAAGGTTCACACCAGGGTAGAAGTGCATATTCCACTCTGATAGCCATGTTCAGTTTGGCTTCACTGGGAAGGCACCAGGCACAGAAGGCTTGACATGCTAGCTTGGATTACTGGTCAGACTTGAACCATAATATTCCAGACTTGAACCATAATATTCCAGATGAAGGAGAAAAAGCATCTCCATTGAAGCTGAGCTCAGGCATGGAGTTGTAAGTGATGGATCATATGGCAGAAAACTACTCATATGCTCCCCTTTACTGCCAGTTCCTACTGCAGCAATATGCCAGAGACACCAACAGAGACAATGAAAAGGGGACAAAGTTTGAATCTACTGCCTGCTTTTCCACTGAGTCCTTGTCTGGCATTGGATCTTTTTGCTTCCATCTTACAAATCCAGTTCCACTGGCTCAAACAGAACTGCCTTCCTGCTCTGAATTTGGCCACCACTGGTCAGATGCAGAGGATGAAATGGTCTTTACTCAAGGCTGCTCAACCCATGGATCCTATTCTGCTTTTGCTTTTTGTTCAGAGACGTGGGGAGGGGAGTTTCAGGGCAGGATGACTTTCAGGAAGTGCAGGCTTTTTTCACCACCAGGTCTGTATGACTTGGTTGAACAGAGCTTTGCTCAGTGCTTGTGAGAGAGAGATGATAAAATAGAGCTAAAAGGGTTAAGAGAGCATTAGTACTCAGGCAGCTGACAGAAGGCTGTGCATCCCAGTCTCTGTACCTTCTTAGACTCCAGCTTTCTACTCCCCTGAGTCTCAGAACTTTCCAGAGTGAAAGGATGCTGATCTTCAAAAGCAGGTTAGAATGCAGGCAGCCATGGAACATTCTCAGCAATGGGCTGGGAAAGCAGGTTGTGATTCTGAGAAGCCAAAAGGGAACTGAGGCCAAGGCTCAGTTCCAAAGCTCAGACCCTAATAGGCTCCTATGGTGCAGCATTATTGTAGTCCTGGTTAAATTATGTTGGATTACTTCTGCTCTGAGCCTGCTTCCAGAGGCAGAAGCTGGTAAATCATATGGTTTCTGATTAAGGTCTCACTCTGCCTGCATCCGCTGTGCTAATATAATAAGCAGTGATTAGGATTCCAGATGGAATTGGCTTTGAAGGCTCCAGGAACTGTCTATTACTACCTAAGACCCACCATGCAGTGGAGGAATTTTAAAAATATTAGACCTGCTCTTTATTTTTCTCCTTCCCTGTGTGAATTTCACCTCCAGCAGCAACTTTGTTGAACCTGCTCTCACTGCTGTTTTCTCAGAGAACTGCCAGGTTATTAGAGCAGTGACCTCCTTTGGCTCTGGAGGAGATACTGTGCTTTAAACCACCTGGGTCTGGTCCTTTTGTGCTCAACTCTTCTTCTTTCATATCTTCCCACCCTAGCAAAGTCCAGGTGCTATATGGAGGGACAGATTTGTTTGACTATGAAGTGAGGAGAACTTTCAACAATGACATGTTGCTGGCTTTCATCAGCAGTAGCTGCATAGCTGTCTTGGTCTACATCCTCACTTCCTGCTCAGGTAGGCTGGAGTCACAGCTACCCTGTTCTAACTCAGATCCAAATGTGCCATGTCTCTCTGTGTCTGTGCAAGCCCAGGGAGAGACTCTGATGCCCTGGCACCAGTGTGGCACAGCAGCATGCAGAAGGGCAAGCCAGTCTGGTTCTCCAGAGCTGAGATTTATGGGCAAGGTGAGGGAAAGGCTCACAGGAGATCAGGAATAAGATGCAAATGCCCATCTTGCTAACACTGGCATAAATCTGATGTAATTTTTTGCATGAGCCTCATGGTAAAGAGTCTGCAAGCAGTACTCCTGCAGCCCTGAACTGTTCTCTGTCACCAACACACTCATGGGAACCAGTATCACAACAGGGCAGGTGGGAGGTGTCTGTTCTCCTGGGGGTGGCCAGATATACTATTTTTTTTCCATGTTTCTTTTCTGCTGTAGTGTTTCTGTCATTCTTTGGCATTGCCAGCATTGGGCTAAGCTGCCTGGTGGCTCTGTTCCTGTACCATGTCGTATTTGGGATCCAGTATCTGGGTATACTCAATGGTGTGGCTGCCTTTGTCATCGTGGGGATTGGTAAGCTTATCTTTACTCAAAGCCCATGCTTTACCTGTGCTGCCTTGCCCTGCCTTCCATCTGCAGGAGAGAAGAAGGTGATGGTGGCAAATGCAGATTGAATTTTCAGGCCCTTTTCTATTACCTGTAAGTTTAATAATTGCAGGTCAAATGTCAAGGGGGAAATCAGATTTTTAGCAGATATCACTTCTATGGGCAGAGTATCAATATCTCTGCTGTCTTTTTCCAGGAGTTGATGATGTCTTTGTTTTTGTCAACACCTACCGCCAAGCCACCCACCTCAAGGACCTGCGGCTGCGCATGATCCACACTGTCCAGACAGCAGGAAAGGCCACCTTCTTCACCTCCCTGACCACAGCTGCAGCATATGCTGCCAACATCTTCTCTCAGGTACCCTGCACCTTTGGGATTTGGGGTTTCCATTTCAGGAACCTGCCAACACCACCTGTCCTCTCCTTCAGCAGTAGGCTGCCAGAGCTGCTTCTTACAGGGCTGTCTCTTGTAGCCCTGTAAGGTGGTGGATTATCCAAGGAAATATTTCTGTGCCACTGATAAAACAGGCTCTGTCTCAGTGCTTTACCTGCCAGGTTTGCTGATTATCATGACTGAGGTCAGCATGTGCTATTCTTAAGTTCCTCCAGATTTCTCTTCCTCGCCTGCTGTCTCTCCAGCAATCCTGCCCCAGCTGGTCCCAAACCTGTGTTCTCTCTCTTCATGTAGATCCCAGCTGTGCATGACTTTGGACTCTTCATGTCACTGATTGTGTCCTGCTGCTGGGTAGCTGTGCTCTTCACCATGCCAGCTGCTCTTGGAATATGGACCCTTTATGTGTCCCCATTAGAGAGCTCCTGCCAAGCCAGGTGAGCCCTGGAGCCTGTGGGTGGGAAATTGGGGAATTTGCAGTCTGGGAGGTTTGCAAATTCCTTCCCTATCATCTCAGCTTATCCTCATTCCCCTCAGGTAGCTTGGCTTTGGCTCTGACAGGAGGGAGATTTTAAGTTCTGCCATTCCAGATTGGAGCAAATTGGAAGGGTCAAATCCCAGGCTCATTCTCTCTCAGCCAGTCCTCTTGGTTGAATCCCATGGAGTATTGGACCATTTGTTGTGGAGCACTTAATGCACAGCTAAACCTTCAAGTGGAGACAAAAGCCCTGCAAGGCAGACAGATCACCATTGCTCCTGCCTGTGAGCACAAGCAGGATGTGGAGATTTGTGTTTGAAAGTCAGCATATTTCCTCTTCCCCTGCTCTTTAGCACTGCAGACGACCTGACCTGATTTTATTCATTAGCAGGGAGATGAACTGCTGAAACTCCCATCACTCAGCACCCAGTGTCCAGGCTCAGCCCTGCTCTGTACAGGATACAGATACCTCCAGCCCAGCCCTTGCCCTCTCAGCACTTAGCAATGGAATTTGCTCCTGGCAGTGCCTGTTGTCTTTCCAAAAAATTGGAGCAGGTTGTTGCTGTGCTCCTTGCCACTGAAGGAGCCCACTGGTAACTCTTCATGGGGTATGTGGCTTAAAACTCTGCCTTTGTCTCCTTTCCTGTTTGAATCCAGCTGCAGTCAGAAGTGCACCAAAAAGAGTGCCTTGCACCTGGCTGAAGATCTCTTCATTGCCTCAGACACAACCTCCAGAGCAGGCCAAGAGACCCTTCCCTACCTTGACGATGACATCCCACTGCTCAGCGTGGAGGAGGAGCCTGGTATGTGTCTGCTGTGTGCTGCCTTTAGGGGGATCACTGCCCTCTTCAGTTCTCCCTACCCCTGACACTGGTCCTTGCCTTAGTTCCCTGAGTTTTAAGCTGGAGATGGTGCCCTCATGGGAAGTTGTAGGAGTCAGAACTCAGTATTCTTTGCAAGTTTGCTTTGAGATCTTCAGTGGGTGTCAATGCATGCTTTCTTAACTACTTTGCTAATTCTCTTGGATCCACTATGGTCTGCTTTCTGTCTGGAATCACTGATTGTGGCATCGATGAAGCATCTAATCTGTAACACCAGGACAGCTCACCGTGGAGTAAAGTTTTCCCTTCTTCCCTGCCATTTGGAGCACTGCATTTGGGAAGCAGGAGAAAGAACACTGTTGCTCTGCAGCATCAGCCCCTAGAGCAGCTCCTTTATCATGGTATGAGGAGGGCAGTGACTTGCCTGATATCACATAAGACATGTAGAAAAAAAGCCCAGAAATTCCCTATCTGTTGTTGTTAGGAGATAATCCTTCCAGCCCTGATCCCAAGAAAAAAAGTGCTTACAGGGTCATGCTCTCTTGTACTTGGCTTTTAAAACTTGCTGGGATCTCTTCCTTTTAAAACCCCCAACAGCAGTGGTCAGGGCAGTGAGTATCTTTCAGGCCTAGGAGCAAACTGGAGATAACTAAATCAGTTCCATAGCATGTGCAGAGCCCTTGCTGCAGAGAAGGCTCTGAGATGCCTTTGACAGGCAGGCAGAGAAGCTCTGGCTCTGTGCTGCAAGAGTTCTCCTTAATATGCCAGAGCCACATGCAGTGGTGATGTGTGGAAATAATCCCTCTCTTCCCTGCAAACAGCAGAATGTTTTCCTCCAGGGCTCGTGGGCATCAGGGAACTGTGAAGAAGCAAAGCAGCTTGTTCCAGTCACTGCCCAAGTGTGGTTTGTAGGTTTGGCTGTACCTTGTGCCAGGCATGCTTCATCCCACTTCTCACACATAGAGAAGGGGGCAGTTCCCTTGGCATCCCTGATCAGGCAATTAGAGAATCAGGGAGGAGCCAGGCTGCAGTCAGGAAGAGGTCAGCTGTGTGTAATTAGCAATAAGACATATTTAAGTGGGACAGGGACAAATTCTGCTTGGCCCAAGAAGCAAGCAGTGTCCCTGTGACCTTATGGACAGTGTTTGTGGGTTTTGGTAGAGCAAGGAATAGCCTGAAACACAGATTTGGACTGAGCTATGGATTTACATGTGTAGCTGTTGCATGGCAGTGACTTGACAAAGATGCTTCTTAAAACATCCTGGAGTCACTGCCTCTGCTGGGGTCTTACTCCATCCCTTCCATTTCAGTGAGTTGTACAGCACCTTGCAGAAGATTTGATAAAGGAGAGCAGAGAGCTCTGAGAGACACTCATGACACTGAGACTGCTTTTGATTTCTCTCTATTCTAGTCTCCCTGGAAGTGGGGGATGTCCCCTTGGTGTCTGTGATGCCAGAAAATCTGCAGCTCTCTGCAGAGAAGAGCAGCCGGGGTCATTTGATAACTCATCTGCAAGAGCTGCTGGAGCACTGGGTGCTGTGGTCTGCAGTGAAGAGCAGATGGGTGATTGTGGGTAAGGAAGGAGACGAGTTGCCTCTACGTGGATTTTAGAGGGTTTGACATTTCAGTCAGTCTCCAAGCCTTGATTGTTGGTACAAGAGGTGGAAAAAGGGACATGCTAAATGGCTTCTAATACAGTGGAAGAGTGCTCCCAGAACAAGCAGTCCCTAAGGGACTTTTCCATCCCTTTCTTACTCAAATCTAAAGTGGCAAAACCTGCTGGAGTTTTTTTCCAGGCATGGGGCTTATTACAAGAAACCCCAGCTGCCAGTGTGCTTTAGTGGCTGTTCTTTTTTCAGCTGAAAATACATGGCTGAAGTGTGAAATGCATTTAGGATCCCACACTAACCCAGGTTTCTCCTTGCAGGGCTCTTTCTCCTTGTTTTGCTCCTGTCCATATTCTTTGCCAGCCGCCTCCATCCAGCCAGCCGTGCTCCAGTCTTGTTCCGGCCAGACACAAACATCCAGGTGCTGCTGGACCTGAAATACAACCTGAGTGCTGAGGGTATCTCCTGCATTACCTGCTCAGGTGAGAACACTGGTCCCCAAACCATGGTGGGTACAGCCCAGCCTGGCCTAAGCCCTGGACTGGAGGAGCTGAAATGTGAGGCAGACACCTACAATGTTCAAATGTCTCACTGGACATTGGATGGACCCCGTGGAAAGGAGGCAGACATTAGGAATGGGATGGTTGAGTTGCCTGAGTGGAGTATTTAGAAAAGTATTTCCTGCTTTAGCTATGGAGCAGTCCCTTCACAGACCATGAAAACTGACTATTTTCACTCATAAGTGCTGGTCTCACGTCAGTGTCCAGCTGAGGGTGTGTGGCACTGAGGGTCTGTGGCACTGTGGCACTGTGTTGCCTGCTCAGGGTTTGGTATTCAGCAGCAGCCTGTGGTATGCACAGGCCTGGTACATCTTTTCTCATGCCATTCATTCTTTCCTCCCTGACTAACCTTGTGGGACAGGTTTGTTTCAGGAAAAGCCCCACAGTTTGCAGAACAACATCCGAACTTCCTTGGAAAAAAAGAAGAGGGGCTCAGGGTCACCTTGGGGAAGCAGAGGCAGCATGAGTGATGCAGGGCAGCAAGGTGAGTGGAGCATGATGACCCTGGCCACGTTTATGGCCAGGGGCCAAGGATCCACTGGGGTACAAGCTAAACCACATGCTCTCTGAATAGCTGTTGGGGAATAATTCTGTTCAGAGCCTGCCCCACTGAGCCTTAGGTTGGTGCTGGATGTATGGGGCATCTTTACAACCCCCCTTCCCTGAATATCTACTGCTCTCTAGGACATGGTCCTATAACCCAGGTGGCAATATTGTCTAGTGTCATATCCCTCTAATCTGAGTACAGGGCTAGAACTCCAAGCTTTCACATCCCAGTCCTGTTCACAACCTTGTTGGCAGGTCACAAGGACAGTTTGCAGGGGATTTTGAGAATAAAACAGTTATTGGGCCAGGTCCCAGGGTGACATGAATCAATAAGCCATCAGGAATTACTGCAGGTCAGGATGTATTTGTGATAGCCTTTGAAAGGTGTGCTGTGCTGCCACAAGGCAGAGGCTGTGCCTGGTGTCCCAGAGCAGAAAGCAGACCATAAGAACCCTCCTTTGCTCTGCTTGTGTCTGTAGGATTTGCTGGTTGAGAAGTACCACCAAACCTCATGCCTTCTGTTTTCTTCAGAGCTCCAGGGGACTGTGTATATCTCCAAGTCCAGGAGCAAGGGAAGACCAGCCATCTACAGATTCTCACTCAATGCCAGTGTCCCTGCGCCCTGGCAGATGGTGTCACCGGGGGACGGGGAGGTGCCTTCATTCCAGGTAAGTCACTCCAGGATCTTGGACCCCTCTAGCAAGAGGGCAGCACTCAGCAGGTGAGCACAAGAGCCTCCTCCTGTCTCTCCATGGGGTCCTGTGTAGCTTTGGGTGACATTTTCAGGACAGCACAGTAGGGTAGTTAACATAGAAGGCATTGTGCTTGGCATCATCCAAGATGATACCTTGGGGTGCCACAAGACTTCACCTGTTGCTGTTGTGAGGTGACTGTCAGTGATGGGAGCAAACTGTGGGTGTCACTAGGGCAGATGTCCCTCATCCTGGGCAGAGCAGCCACCATTCAGCCTGGGCCACTGGGAACGGGGGTGTTAAGGGGCCCATCACACACTGGCCATCACTGGGAAGGGGCAGGCTGGGGGCTGGCTGGGCAGTGCTCATTCTGTGTGGCTGTGGCAGTGCTCAGGGAGGAGGGGGGAGAGTGATGCTAATATGCAACAGGCTGCAACCCTGTGGAGTTAAGTGTCTGTTTTCATTAATCCATTGCTTAGGTGTATAGAGTGCCTTTCGGTAACTTCACCAGGAAGCTGACAGCTTGTGTGTCCACAGTAGGGCTGCTTAAGCAGATGAGCCCCAGGAAGTGGATGATGACCACCTTGTCCTGTGACACCAAGAGGGGCTGGAAGTTCGATTTCAGTTTCTACGTGGCCTCCAAGGAGCAGCAGCGAACACGGTAACCTTCCAATAGCCCCTTCAGCACAGGGCAACAGAAACAGCACAGCTGAGAGGCTGATGGCAGATGCCTAATGGCCAATCCTGCCCTCAGAGACATCCATGGCTCTAGAATTTGCTTTGCTGCATATATGCCCCATCTCTGGAGTTGCTTTGCAGGCCCATAGCATCGTTATGGGGGTGTCCCCCATGGCTGGGGGCTTCTTTGGGTGGCAGAAAGATGTTGCTGATCTGATTCTTGCTCTTACTCCCCTGAACTCTTGGGCTGAAAGGGCAGCACAAAATATGCAATGGCTAGGGTTACTGGTCTGCAGATGTTCACCTTTCCCTTTGCTTCTGTCCCTGAGAACATCTGTTTCCATGTAACACTTTGGACACTTCATCTTTTCTACCTCTGTTCCCCCATAACAAACTTTCTTTGCTGCACAGGAAACTGTATTTTGCCCAGTCACACAAGCCCCCTTACCATGGCCGAGTGTGTGTGGCACCTCCAGGCTGTCTGCTCAGCTCTAGCCCAGATGGCCCCACCAAAGGCATCCTGTACGTTCCCAGTGAGAAAGGTAAGCTGATGAGCCCCTGCTCAAACATGCCAAAATCCAGAGAATCAGACTTTCTTTTTGCCATCTAACCTAACCCACCCTTTATCCTGTGTTTGATAACAGCGCCCAAAGCAAAGCTGTCAGCCACATCTGGATTTAACCCCTGCATGAACACAGGCTGTGGGAAGCCAGCAGTGAGGCCACTGGTGGACACGGGGGCCATGGTGTTCGTGGTGTTCGGGATCAGAGGCGTGAACCGCACCAGGCGCCCGGACAACCACGTCCTTGGAGACATGGTACACCTGGTCTGGCAGGCTGCTCTGGCATGCTGGGGGCTGGCAAGAGAGGGACAGGCTCTCTGGATGGTGTTTAGTTCATACCCACAGCCCTGGGGGGTCCAGCAGTCTGGGCAGATGGAAGGGCAGAGGTTGTAGCATTGCGATGAGCCAGTACAGTTCTGTTGTAGCAAGTTGACAAAATAATGGAGATCAGGAAGTCCTTACTGAAAAAAAGACTTCAGACTTTTCAGAAAATCCCTCTGAGTGCAGTATAAAAGCTTGTAATTTTGAGTCTGAACCTGGCTTTCTTGAGGATTTTAGAAAAAAAGCCGTCTTGAGTGCAGTACAAAAATCTCACTACAAATTCAAGACTGAGGGAACTGATATTTTTCTATAATATATATCTTGTTATGAAGTATTAACAAATAGTAAAAATCAATTACTTTAGGGAAAGGTTACCAAATGTGACTTTTCTAGAAACAACTTATCTCTGAGATCTGATACCTTGACACATGACAGTCTTTCCCTAGAAAAATTATGCTTAGCTTGGCTGATGCACTTCAGCTTTCTGCTGTTCTTCCTGCTCTGTGCAGAATCAGCCTTTGCCTGTTTCCTCTGAAGGGGCAGTGAGAAATGCAGGCAGTGGAGCAGGCAGGAAGCTGGAGTGCCAGTTGCTGTGTGTATGTCTCACGTGTGGTGCTCTTGCATTGTGTCTCCTTGTGAAAGGGCAGTGTTATCTACGATGACAGCTTTGACCTCTTCAAAGAGATTGGCAACCTGTGCCGCCTCTGCAAAGCCATTGCCAGCAACTCTGAGCTGGTGAAGCCCGGAGGGGCTCAGTGCCTGCCCTCGGGTAGGTTAGACTAACTCCTCTGCAGCCCTACCTGTGCTTGCTTGAGCTGGGGTTCTTGACAGCAAACCAGAAAGGGTGACTGCTTCTTGCTGTCTCCTTTTCTTCCCCAGGCAGCTTGACCCTTCTAGAACATGTTGTGCATTTGTTCTTTCCAGTCATGGGTATTGCTTGAGATACAATCTTTTGATTTCAGTAAATATCTTCTTAGTAGCTCCTGAATAGCAATGAACTCACGCCTGATCTCGTTGCAGTGAGGCTACTCACTGTCTGTGGCTTTGCATACCTGACCAGTGACCATCTCTCCCAGCTTCAGAGGTCACAAGGTTCTGGAGCTGAGCCTAGGAAGTGTATATTGGCTTCAGGCTAAAAGTCAGTTTCATGCCTGGAGCAAATCCCTGCCAGGCCAGGCAGACAGCCCTCAGTACTTGCTCTTTGTGCTGCTTCCTGACAGCAGGGGACAAACAGCAGTGGCACTGTCCTGTTCCATGCTGATGACAGAGAGCGTCCTTTGAAGCTTCAGCAGCTGAGAGCTGTGATGCCAAGACCTCAAGGGCTTTGGCAACCCAGAGTGGCAAGGGGAGGCAGCTGCAGACAGATGGATCCTCTCTTGGGGCTCTCATTTTGGGTTGTTGGTTGGGATTTTTTTCATCCACTTGCTCCAATATGCTTCCTTTCCCTGTTCTGCCCTCCATCTCTTGCTCTTTCTTTCTCTCCAGGTTACAGCATCTCCTCCTTTCTGCAGATGTTGCACCCTGAATGCAAGAACATCCCTGAGCCAAACCTGCTGCCTGGGCAGCTGTCTCATGGGGCAGTGGGGGTGAAGGATGGGAAGGTGCAGTGGATTTCCATGGCATTTGAGTCGGTGAGCACAGGGCATCACCTGGTGACATTGTCATTCTGGTGACAGTTTCATCTTGTTACTTCTGAGGGTTTAGGTCTGCTCTTTCTGCACTGGCCACTTCCATTTGCAGCCATAATTTAGTGCTTATTAGTGTTTGTTGCAGGCGGATGCCTGCACTCACAAGTTGGTAGAAGTGGCTGCTTACACCACAATTAGCTCAGGCAAAAACCTGGTGGCAGATTTGCCCAAATGCCACTGCCAGTTCTGCCTGGTGCTGCCACTTGAGCCAGGTTGTTCTGCCCTTTTCCTTTTCCTTGCCATGCATACCCTGCCCAAAGAACAGGACATGAGTGCTGTATTTATCCTGTTACAGACAACCTACAAGGGGAAATCATCCTTCCAGACATATGCTGACTATCTGAAATGGGAGACATTCCTGCAGCAGCAGCTCCAGCTCTTCCCAGAGGGCTCTGCTCTCCGGCATGGTTTCCAGACCTGTGAGCACTGGAAGCAGATTTTCATGGAGATTATAGGCAAGTGACTGCCATGTTTCTCTCCCTGGGGAACCCATGCCCTCTGATACATCTCACAGCACACTCCATCCCATATGGAGGGCATGGGTTATATCTGCAGAGCCTTGCCATTGCTGTGCAAACTCCTAGAGCCTGTTCCTGCCCTAAGCAATGTGTATTGTCAAAATTAGGTAAAGCCCAAGGAAATAGGTAAGGGAAGGGACTCAGCCCTGCTGATGAGAGATTCAAGAAACCGATCACCTTCTTTCCACTTTCATCCTCCCCTTCCTGTCTTCCCCAGTGTGAGTCCTGCCTGCCTTGTTGCCAGCAGGAACATGGTGCCTTTCTCATCGAGCTGTCACCTTCCAGGATTCATATCAGCTGGCTGTTTCCTTCCAGGAGTGCAGAGTGCCCTGTATGGTCTTGTCCTCTCGCTGGTCATCTGTGTGGCTGCTGTGGCAGTGTTCACCACACACATCCTCCTCCTGCTGCCAGTGCTACTCAGCATCTTAGGTAAAAACACCAATTCCAGTGTGCCAGGCTTTCACTTTTCCAGAAATTAATGGATTGTGGCACTGTTGGTTCTCTGGTGATTTGAACTGAATTGTTGTATTCTGTGTAAACCCTTTTGGCTTTCCAGGAGCCAGTCCTGGAGAACAGACTGGCTAAGTGAACAGAAGAAACTCTCAACAAATGCACAGGAACTTCACTGGGAAAGTAGATTTGTGTGTCTAATTCCCAGTGTGTTTTATCTACACAATCCCTTCTATTTGTTTAAATAAGGGTTTTAGCTACACAAATGCCATCCCTACCTGTTATGTGTAATAATGTGATTAAGTCCCACAAGCTGTGAATAACAATTGTATTACTTTCCAAGAACCTGCACCATGGCTACAGTTTCCAAGCAGTGGGAAATGTTAAAAGGGGAGTATTTTAGCAGGTTTTAGTATTTGAAGCAAAATTGTAAATAGTTTCCTCTCCCTGGCTGGTGATTTGATAATATTGTGGTCTAACTGTGTTGCTAAACTTCTCAGTTTAAAAATCCAATCCATCAATTTGAAACCACTTAGTCTCCCACATATTACTCACAAACTAACAGTACTCTTTGCCTTCAGAGAAGTGTTCTCAGCCTCTGTGTAACTCTAGCAGGCAAAACAACAGGTTCCCTTCCCTGTGGTGCTTGTGTGCACACACGGACACTTGTCTGGGCTTGGATTCATTTAGCAAGAGTTAGTCTAGATTGGCATCAGCCTGTCAGTTTGCCTGATATTTAACCAGGTGTTCCACTAGGCCCAGCACGTCTGGTCACCTTAGGAAATGGTGCCTGTGCTAAGGGAAGGTGAGGGAAGTGTTTGTCTCTGTGGCAGGGGGAGTGGGTGCCAGTTTCAGGCTGGGTGGCACACAGACCTGTGGGGTATGATCCCAAACTCCCCAGGCTTGTGCAGCAGTCCCAGAGTCCTTTACATTTGCCTGACAACACCTTCCTCACCCAGGGGTCGTCTGCCTTGTGGTGACCATCATGTACTGGTCTGGCTGGGAGATGGGAGCTGTGGAAGCCATTTCCCTCTCCATCCTCGTGGGCTCCTCTGTTGATTACTGCGTGCACTTGGTGGAGGGCTACCTGTTGGCAGGGGAGAACCTGCCACTCCACCAGGCTGAGGTGAGCTCTGTTCTTCCTACAGCCTTGCATTCTTTCCTCTTGTGCCCTCCATGCCACTCAGCTGGGATGCAGGATGCATGATAAGCAAGGGGGAATGTGTCCTGGCACCCTCAGAGCTCCCCTGGGGTGTTTGGTATTTGCTGTTTGTCCAGCTGACAGCTCCAGACTCTGAGTTTGTGTGCCTGAGTGCAGTAAACTCAGATGAGGGTTTCCAGCCCACATGGTTGTCCCTTTCTTGCTGGCCACAGCTGTGTCCAAAGCAACCCGTTTTCATGTCCAAGTGAAGACAGCCTGTGCTGGAACAGCTCTACACTAATTCTGTAACCTGAAAATTGCTTTGCTGGACTGCCAGCTCACCTCTGGCCTTGTTAACCTCTTTTGTCTCATTGGAAAGATGCAGACCACAAAAGCCTGGGATCTCTGATGCCAGGTAGAGTGTCTGCATGCAGTGCCTTTGTGGTGTAGGCCCAGCAATCAGTGTGATGTGGTGGAAAGGAGGCACAAAATCCAGCAGCCCTTGCCTCTGCTGGGTTTTAACCCTGTGGGTCTTTGTTCACTGTGCTCAGAATTGTCTGAGCTGCACTCAGGCAGCCTCTTCATCCTGGACTGGGATTGTATAATCTAAGCCACCCTCTCAAAGCCTAAAACATCAATGTAGCCTGTTGTATTGCACTAAGTAATAAGTTCAACCTGTTAGATTGCCCAATTGTTAGATTGGTTTCTTCTTTATGTGTATACACAAAATATTGGTTGCACTTTCCCATCAACAGTTGCACCCCCTTCACCTGATACCCCCTATCTTTTCCCTCCCCCTGGTTCAGGCCCCATTGGTCAACAGACCCCTCTCCCCTCACCCTTTTCCCTAGGTATAGCAGTGTCTTTTTGGAGTGCAGCCACGGCCCTTCTAGATCCCAGTCAGCCTCTCCAGTGGAGAAACTGCTTGGGAACTGCTCAGGGGGCAATTCAAGCTCACACAGCCACACACATTACAAGGCTCAGCAGAGAGGCAGAAGGCTCCCAGCCCAAATCAATTTCCAGCAAGTGTTTATTCCAGTGTGCTGAAGGTGAATCTGGAGCCAGAGAGGGAGAACATGTGGTTTTTCTCAGTTATACAGGGTCTCAGGTTTGTGGGTGGCACAGGGGGCAGGGCAGGGGACAAGTGAGCACAGGGAAGAGAGGAACAGGACACCAGGCCCCATGTCCAGTGGGGAAACAGGGAAAGGGGATGCTGTGGGGTGGGTGATGGACTTGCCAAACCCAGAGAGAAGATTGCACAGTGTCTGCAAGGGTCCATGGGGGAGAAGCCTTCTTTACACCTGGGGTATCTTTAATCTTCACTTTTCCAGGGAAGGGCAGTTGGAAATTCCTTTAATGGCATGAGGGACTCCACACCTAGGGATTAAAACTCCCCACATGGGGAGTCACTCCCTCTTTCTCTTCCTGGGATCCAAGGTGTAGGTTCTACATTAAAGCTGTGGGACTGTGTCCCATGAAGATTAAGAGCACCTTTTGTCTTTTATCTTTGTCCTAGCCCAGATTTCCCCCCATGGTCCACAGCTAGCCAGGGCTGGACCTTGGGAGAGTGGGAATTCAGGGCAGTAGCCCCATGTGTGTGGCTGTTACACTAACCTTGCTGTCCCTTCCAGCAGGACCCCACAGCCTGCAGACAGTGGAGGACAATGGAAGCAGTGAAGCACGTGGGGGTGGCCATCGTCTCCAGCGCCGTCACCACCGTCATCGCCACTGTCCCCCTCTTCTTCTGCATCATTGCCCCCTTTGCCAAGTTTGGGAAGATCGTGGCCCTCAACACGGGGGTCTCCATCGTGTACACCCTGACTGTGAGCACGGCCCTGCTCAGCATCATGGGCCCAGGCACCTTCACCCGCAGCAGGACTTCCTGCCTCAAGGCTGTGCTGGGGGTGCTCCTGGCTGGCCTGCTGGGGCTCTGCATCTGCCTTGCCCTGCTGAAGAGTGGATTTAAAATCCCCCTCTCCAATGGGACAGCCCTGTAGAAGACCCCCAATCCGAGAGCCGTGTGCTCTGTCTGTCCTCTTGGCTCCCTTTCTTTTTTCTTTTCTTTTTAAAGAATATTTTTTGTAAGAAAAAGAAGAGGAAAAAAAAAGTCCCTTTTTTCATGAAGTTTTTCAACTCCAGATGCACTTTATTTTCTAATGGGTTTTGCTCTAAACTTGTATTTATTTTGGGTAGTGATGGATGGATGGCGGACAGTGAGGGCTGCCCAGGGAATACCTCAGCCCGTGAATAGGAGAGGAGGAGATTTCCTTCTCTCAGTTTTCTCTCTGCTTTCTTTTTTTGTTTTCTTGTTCTTTTAATTTATTTTTAACAAGCAGGGCTTTCTGGACCCACAAAGCTAAAACGGGAGAATTTGGGAAGGTCATGTGATCCTTTCAAAAGCCCTTCCCTCCATCCTTCCCCTCTGCTTGTCCAGGGTCAGCATTGCAACCATGACTCGAGGTGATGTCCTGCTCCCACACCAAGCCTGTGCCTCATTACTTGAGCCTTCAAGAACAGCAGTAAGCTGTTGGACAGGCCTGGAGAACAGGATTGTCTGGATCCCTTTGCCAGGCCCTGTGCCCAAGCCAGACCAGCAGTGAACTTGCTGCACAGGAGCTCTCATGGGTGTCACCTTGGGATCCAAACTAGAGCTGTTTGCTGTGTGGCACCACCTGCAGTGGACCTGCTTTCATGATTCAGGGAGGGTGTTGGGACACGTGGCATTACCCTTCTGGAGGGACAGTGCACCTTGTACTGGGATCTCATGTGTCTGTGAACAGCCATCAGGAAGCAGATGGTGCCCTCAGCAGCCTGCCCTCCTCTCCCTCATCTCAGCAGTGAGGTCAAGGCAGTTTCAATGCCCAGTCCTCCCTGGCCACCTCACCAGTCACTGCCTCTGCTCTTCCTGGTGGAGAGAAAAGAGAGCCCTGAGGTGCCTGCAGAGCTCTTTGGTCACAGCAGTCAGCTCTTAGCCTGAGCACAAGCTAACTCCTGGGGCCAGGTAGAGCCCATAACTGGTGGTGTGCACAGCATCCTCTGTGGCAGTTCAGAGACACCCTGCTGTGTGGAGACCCAAGGGCAGGAGAGCTGCAGCTGCTGTCTGCTCTGAGCAGATGGTTTATATTAAAGTAAAATGAAATCTCAAACTGGTGCCATTAACAAGTACATTTTAAGCATCACTGATTCTGTCGTATTTTTAGAATTGAAATAGCTTAGTGTGCATTAATATACAGCACATCTGATCCTTGGCAGAAGGGGAGGGTCAGGCCCCCTGGGAGATGCATTAACCAGTATTTACAAGGGTGCCAAAAATGTGGCCAGGAAGCAGCCTGACTCAATTTCTTTACATATTCCATGTCCTGGTGGCTTTGTGTTCTCTGTCTGGATCTATGCCTCTTTTAAAGATGAAAATTCCAGGAAGTCCAACCCCATTGCCAGCCAATTTGTGGGGCCTGCACTGCTGAGAGACTGAGCTGCTTCTGCTTGGCTCAGTGCATCCCTGCCAGTCTTACACCTTCACATTGTGTCATCCCTGTGAAACTGGATCAAATACTTGTTCCTAAAGTAGGTTCCCCAAGCTGGAGAGAGGAGTTCCTGTTATTTCCAGGTAGACTCCAGAGCAATCCTGCTGCAGGCAGTGAGGGTGGTGAGGATGTGAGTAGAGCAGAACATGAGTAGTTTGGTTTCTCCTTGCTATTCCATGGTGCAGCTGAGTTACCCCTTTCTGCAAAGTGTTAAAAGTTTATTGGCACCTACCTCTAATCTGCACCAGCTCCTTCATAATGAGCCCTGTGCCCATGAATAAATGGTTCTGGAAAGGATTTTTGACTGTCCTTAAGCAGTGCTACTTTGATGGCTGCTGTGCACAGTTCAGCCCCATCCTTGCTGTGTAAGCCATGCTGTTCCCTGTGTCTGTGCTCCAGATTTAACTCTTGGTGGTGCCCTGAGCACTCCTAAGGGGCAGTGACTGGAGAGTCACTTATGATATACAGCCCCATGGGACCTGTGTGGCTGTGCAGGTGCTGCAGGGGACAGCAAGGTGTCCCTGGTGCTGTGGCCAAGGATGCCCTGGCTGGTGGCTTGACTTGAACTTAGCAAACACTTCAATCACTTGGGTGATTAAAGCTGATGGATATTTCCAGGTCAGCAAATAGGAGAATAAGATGCTGAGGGCACCCTTAGAGGAAGTTCCTCTTTCTATAAGTATGAAGAAACCTTTAAAGGCCTTTAAGAAAAGGCACAGATGTGCTTTGAATCCTGCAAAGTTGAAAGCCTATGTTAGCCCCTGGCATCCTATGTTTGTGCTCACTATAAAAAGGCTACATAAACCCACCACCTCCAGTGTGATTCTGGACATGCCATGCTGGGAGCATTCATTCAGACACTGTGGGGAGGCAAAGATTAAAGTAGAGGGAAAGCTTTTATGTCTCTTGGGTCTGATCTGCAGACAAAAATAACGAGAGTTCTTGGCCCCTGACAGGATCCATCCTGTTTTCTGAAGCAGGTAGGGAAAAGGACAAGCTATCATTTTCCCTCTTCCTCTCCTCAGTGCAGAAGGACTGGCTGGCACTGGCAGGAGCAGGGCATCACCTTGGCTTTCATTGCCCAAAGTGATACTGAGAATGCAGTGGCTAGAACGATTCAGAAAGGAAGGAGGGAGATCAGGGTAAGTGCAAATTATTCACTAAGGCATGCTGAGGAGATTGTGCCCCTCCAGGGAAGGAGAAACTGAGGGAAGGAGAGGAGGAGGAACTTACACCAGATGTAGCAGCATGGCAGAAGAGCCAGTAGAGGATCCTGGGTGATGTTTTACACGGAAGGATTCAGCGAGTGTTGTAACCTGAGGCCCTGATTAAACAAGTCATGACACTTAAGATCTAACTAAGACATTTGCCCCACCACTACTTCACTCTGAACAGCTCTGTGGTCAGGGGGGCTGATGCTTTCTCCACATGCAGTGGAGTGACAGAGACTTAAAGGTGGGGCCCAGCCTTCTACAAAGCATTTAAAACATCCTGATCTCCCCAGGCATCTGTGGAGACAGCAAATGAGTAGCAGATGTGTACATCCATGTCCATGTAGGCAGTGTCATCCTTGTGATTACAGAATACTCATAAAATTCCAGAGGTAAGAAAAGGGATGGCTTTATCTGAGCAAGTGTGGAGGTGGAGCTGACAGCCCTGCTGGGAACTGGTGCTCCAAGGCAGATGATCATGGCATTAAAAAGCAGGGCCTCACCTATCTGGTGCTGTTCCAGGAGCAGATGTTCACCTTAAATAATTCCTCCACATCTTTGCCTGTCTTCTTTTTCTGATGACTCCTCTGTTTCACAGGCCATCTCCTGGGCCCTGTTGTCTTGCTGAGCAAGGTTCAGCCTTCTCCATGGTAGGTGTTGGTGCCCAAGGTGCTCACAGAGTCTGGACTGAAAGTGGCTGGAGAAATCTTGAGAATTTCCTTAGGCAGAGGAAGCCAAGGAGTTAAACAGCCTTGTGCAAAGCTTTCAGTTTTGATGTTCCAAAACAGAGCACATCAGAAGAAAATGCTCTGATTTTCCATTTCAAAACGATCTTGGTGCAATTAAAAGGCATGCAGGAATTTTCAGCTAGCACATGGCAATGGAATGTGCCTGTTAACCGCTCACTCCTTTATTTCTAGTAAATCCTGGTTTGGGGCTTAACCTCTGAAATGTTAGGTTGCTGTTTGAGGAGGGGGTCGTTCTGGAACTATGCAGTCTTGTACAAAACACAGTGGGGTCTTGTCCTGCCCAGAAGTCCTGTCCTTTCCAGTAGCAGAAGGACACTGCTCCTTGGTGCTGAAGCTCTGAGATCCATGCACAGAGCTGATGTGACTGTTCTTTGCCTTCAGTGGAGCTACTGAGTGAGCCCAGGGCTCCCCATGGCTGTGGACACTTGGAGAAAGAGTCCCTGCTCACAACAGCCCTGTCCACATCAGCTTTGGAGTAGGGAGGAACATGATGTTCTGTGCAGAGATCAGCATCAGAGGAAGGAAAAGGTCCATGACTCCTCACTCTGTTTGTTTATGTTGTGCTGCCTCTTGAGGTTTGGGCAACTGGGGCATCAGATTTGGCCACTGACCTGAGGAACACCACTGGTGCTTGTCCCCAGCTGGATGCAGCACTGTTCACCACCACTCTCTGGGCCTGGCCGTGCAGCCAGTTCTGAACCCAGCAAAGTGAGCTCCTGTCCAAGCCGTGGGCTGCCAGCTTTTCCAGGAGTGTGCTGTGGGAGACAGTGTCAAAGGCCTTGCTGACGTCCAAACAGACAACATCCACAGCCCTTCCTGCATCCACCAGGTGGGTCACCTGGTCATAAAAGGAGACCAGGTTGGTCAGACATGACCTGCCACTCCTAAACCCATTCTGGCTGGGTCTGATACCCTGGCCATCCTGTAAATGCTGTGTGATGACACTCAGTATAAACTGCTCCATGACCTTACTGGGTACTGAGGTCAGGCTAACTGGTCTATAATTACCAGGATCCTCCTTCCCATCCTTTTTGTGAATGGGTGTCACATTGGCCAGCTTCCAGTCATCTGGAGCCTCACCAGTGTCCTGCACTGAATTTCTGCAGCAGAGCAGCCTCCTCTTCTGGAAGGCTATAAAAGGCTTTTTGTTTAAGCCCATGACACATATATATCCTCCCACACTGTCCACCAGGGAAGCTGTCCAGACTGATTTGCAGCCAGGCAGGACAAATTCAGTGTCTTGGTTACTTCCAAAATCACTCCTCACCCCAGATAGTGTGTAAGCCATAGTTTACAGATATTTCAAAGGCTTCTGCTGACTACTCTGCCCTGGGTTAGTACCCAGGGTCCCAGAGCTAGACATTTTCCAATGTCTGTCTCCATCCTGAGGACAGAGGGTTTTGGCTTTTTTTTCTCTGCTTCTCCTTTGGCCAATTGCTGAAGGGAGGTTGGGGGCAGTGACCAGGACCAGAGGCAGAGCAACAAGCAGATGAGCAGAAAGGTTTGGAGGCAGAAGCAGAACAAATGGGAGGGAGGATGGTTTAAAACACAAGGGGAGAAGAGGCATGAGCACCCCATGGACAGTGGGAGGGAGGGCACTGCCATTCCACCACGTTGTGTCTGGACCTTAGAGTGTCAGTTCTCAGAGTGATGTAGCACAATTCCTGATGTATGCGTGTCACTTTTGTAAGTTGTCTCCTGCCCTCACTATTTTCAGTGTTCCTTGATTTTTGGAGACTGTTGTAAATAAAAAGATTTTGACATTCTCATGTTTGGATCCCTCACTCACCACCACACCACTGTTCATGTACACATGCTGACAGCCAGAGTGGCACTGCCAGGAACTGTCTTGTGTAAGGAATGCAGTGGGGATGAGGCCACAGGACCAGTTCCTAAATGTGCAGAGGACTGTCTGCTCCTGCAGAAATTGGGACTCTTGAAGCCAATTTACCACATCCAGGAGAGCTGGCAGTCTGGAAAAGGCAGTGCAGGAACCCACACAGGTCTGCAAGAGGACTGGCTTGAGCAAGAGCTTTAGCTCTTTAGTTTGTGGAAGATTTTCACTCCTCTGTTTCATGCTGTGCTTCTTCCAGTGTATGAAGATTGCCCTGCACTGACTCCATGAGGATGGGTTCACCTGGCTGCTCCTGCAGCACTGCACTTTCCCACATCACACAATGTCTGACAAGAACTTCTGGTGGAGGTTTTGTGTCTCTGTCCTGTGCTGCAGCACCAAAGGGTTGTTCTGCACCTCCCAGGACCCCACTGAGCTGATGCAGAGAGAGCAGCAATGGGGCAGGAGGAAAACCCCCTCAGCCCCTCACCTGGGTGTGCTCACTGCTGGGAAGAGCAGCACTGACAGCACGTTGCAGCAAGAAGCTCCTGTGATCTCCAGCCCCCATTTCTATGATGAGGCCTGAATTTCTGGTGAAACTTCTGTTGTTATTAAGCACCAGGAAGGCTCCAGGTCACAGCCTGACACATACAAAGAGTGCAGCATCCACAGGAAGGAGGAATGTGTTTCCTTTAATGAGAAGTTGGGGATTGCAGGTAGGGCAGGGTTCATGCTCGACCTTGCTGCTGGGAAATTGCAAAGGCTGGAAATGGGTTGTTTTTGGTTACAAATTCAGTCCCTTTCCCCAAGAGCAGGTGTGACAGGCACTCCCTAACACACAGGCAGGAGCTGTGTGAGCTGTGGACCACAGAGGAGGCACAGGTTGCCCTTCATAGGACTGTGGGACCACCTGGCAGTGGTGAGTGCCCAGGGCTGCCAAACACAGGAATGAGGGCACAGGAATGGAGTAGAACAGCTGCAGGCATGGCCAGAGATGGGCAGGGTTTCCACAGCTCTTCAGGAAACAGCTGCTGGACTGAGGAAGGGTTTGGGACAGGGGAAGGGGCTTGGAGGAGGGACTACACAGGGTGATAGCTGTTTGGGATTCATGTCAAGCTCGCAGAAGAGGGAAGGAATTGTGTTTCCATGTGGGGGAGCCTGTCCACACGGGCTGCTGGCTCAGCCTGTGCTCATGCTGACAGTCCACTCTCCAAAACCTGCTGCCCACCATTAGCAGAGCCCCATCTCTCCTTCCAGGTGAGTGAATCTGTCGGTGATAGAGACAGGACCCCACTTACTGCAAGCAAAAAGTCATTTATTGTGAAGTCGTGATGTCATCTATTGTTTCCAGAGCTTGGAATATACTCTTACATACTTATATACTCTTATAGCTTTAGGTAGAATTTTCCACTGCCAAGCAATAGTCACATTATTAATATTTCTTAGCAATATTGTTTAATCACAGTCCTGTGGGTGCAGTCTTACATGACTTCCTTAAAACAGAGTACCACATTCCTTCTCTTCACTCCTTCCTCCCTTACATTTCTGTAATTTGATTTTCCCAAGGTTTCTGTCCCACCAAAGCCAAGATGTCCACACCATCCACCATCTCCTCAGTACTCTACTCCACTGCCCAGCTGCCTCCCCATATGAGCCTGGTGTGAAGTCTTTATCTCACACAAGGAATTCCCCCAGGTCTCCTGTGAGCCTCTGACACAGGAAAGTCTTCAGTAACTCCACACCAACATCTGGGGGCTCTGCCTGTGCTTTCTGTGTGCCTTCTCCCACAAACTCCTTCCCACCCCAAAACCATCCCCCCACTTCTGGAGCTTTAGAAGGGAAAAGCCTCCTTCTCTCTGCAAAACTGTCAGATGATGATGTATCTGTGTCATCCACCTGTCCCAGGGGGATTTTTGAGGAGTTGGAGAGGTAGGTTGGGCTCCTTAGTGCCCCTCACTTCAAGGGGAAACTGCTAAAGGGGCTGAAGTGGGTCTGGGGTAGGGTGCAGCTTCCTGTCTTTTCATAAGGGTGTGAAAAATGAGGTTTAGTTTCCTGGTAAAATTTAAAAAGTTTAATAAAAAGACAGTAGGAGACAGATAAAGTGAAGGGTTAAACAGCCAGGTGTTTGGCATTTAGTTAAGAGCACACTACCTTTGGACACATTTTAAAAATACCTTTTCTATTACATTAGCCTGTTGCATTTTTATAGACTATTATGCATATTCATACTTTTCCACAAACTAATTTCTATATTCTAGGAATTGTTTAGCATGGCCACTCCTTGGACTGGCTTTTTTGTAGAGCATTTGTGTTTCTTGGCTCTGTTTCAGTCTGTTCTCTTTATTATTTCCAGTTTGGGCCTTGGTCTATACTTTTTTCAAACAGCAGATGCTGATAACTGGCATATTAGTAGCAGGGTCCTTATCATATATTTATTGGACATTATCCCAACCAAACAGTTCATCCATAACTATATCAGCTACCACTACTACCATTTCTGTGTTTTGTTAATAGCAGAAATAAAAGTAAAGTTATTTTAACATTAAACATATAGCATTCATCTTAATATTTGCAAAAAGCCAATTTTATAATATGTATTTATAACATAAGGCATGGCTGAGCTACTTCCAACAGGACATGACTTGGTGCCAGCCTGAAGAGGGGTTCCCTGTGTCAGGTCTGTGCCCTCAGGACTGTTATGAATACATATTATATTGTTGGCTTTTTGCAAGTATTAAAATAAATATTATATATATAATGTTAAAATAGCTTTACTGCATAAATATAATTTTTATTTCTGCAATTAACAAAATTAAGCATAGTAGTAATAATTAATATAGTATACTTAAACCATCTACTTAGCTAAATAACATCCAATGAACATATAATAAAGACCCTACTACTAACAAACCAACTATCAAATACCTACCATCTATAAAAAAAATAAACCAAAGCCCAAACTAAAAGTAATAAAACAACCAAAACCAAAACCAAAAAAACACACATACTCTAAAAAACACAGACCTAAAAAGTGACCATACAAAACAGCTCCTAAAATATAAAAATTAATTTCTAAAAAATTATAAGTGTGCATATAGTCTAGAAATATACAACAGGCTAATACAATAAAAAAGTATTTTAAAAATATTTCCAAAAATAATAAGTATACTCTAAACTAAAATACCAAACACTGAGCCGTTTTAACCCTTTGTTTCTATATCCTATTATCTTTTTTTTTTTTTTTTAATTAAACTTTTTAAATTTTACCAAAAAAATAAGCCTCAACTTTCACAGGACCATCCCTTGGCTCTCAGTGCCAGCCCGGGTCAGTTTCCTGTCCCCTCCTCTCCCTTAGCACCCTTCTCCATCCCTTCACTGCAGGTGGCTTAAGCACAGAAATAGGGAGCTTTTAAACCTTACCCTTGCCTAACTCAGTCATGCTGATGGGGGGAAAAAAATTAGTATTTTGGGGGCTTTTTATTAGGTTTTGCTCCTTGGCGTTTTTCTCCCCCACGCTGTGCTCAGCACCACTTCCCCGTGCTCTCTGAGCATTGCTCACCACGGAGTTTGTCCCCTGGCTGGTTCCTGAGAGCCCCACAGGGCTCATTTTCCATTTCTGAGTAGCTCGGGAACAGCCTTCCCCTTTATTGTTTTGTCTTTTCGGTGTTGTATCGTTCCCTCCTCTGGGGACTGACACAGAGGGCAGATAAAGGAGGATGACTCAGCCTCTCCCCCAGTGATTTGTCACCCTGCAAGTGACACATCTAAGTGGCTCTTCCAGGAGCTCTGGCTGCTCCGTGGGGAATTGTGCCTCTGGGATGCTCTTTTTTTATCCTCATGGCTGTTTTATTTGGTCACTGCCTGCTCCCCAGCCCCTGAGGATGGTGGTGAGCAAAAGCTGGAAAGGCTGGGCGCCAGGCTTGCCTTCAGCCAGTGCAGCAGCTGAAGTGAGCCCAAAGCAATGTGTGAAAAACGAGTTTCACTTCCTTAGAAAAATGTATAAGTTAGAAAAAAAAAAATAAAAATTGACAGGAGACAGAAAAGCAAAAGTTCCAGCTGGGGTGCCTCACCAGAAAGCACACCTTTACTCTTTCAAATTCTGTGTTTTAAGGATCACTGTGTTACATATTCAATAGATCCTAATGCATGATTCAAACATTTTCTTTGGGTTTGATCAGTTTCAATACTCCTCCCAATCATTTTATCTGGTAGATCCATCTGTAGGTGGCTCCACTCTGTCTGGTGACATGGGTCTCATAAATTCTTCTCCTGAGGTTTTTGGTTGTCTTCATTTGGATAAGAAACAGAAAGTCAGCAGCCTTTATGCAGGAATGCAAAGTGACCCTCCATACCTTCTGGTTTGGTCAGTTTAGATATTACAAAGAGAAAAAAAACCTAGTCTTTTTACTGTTAACACTGTGCTACAATCAGAAAATATATATTTATCACCTTTCTAAACTCTATTAATAAAAGATAACACAGTACAATTACACATATAGTATTCATTTTAATATTTGCAAAAAGCCAACTATATAATATGCATTTATAACAAATGACAAGTCCAAAGGTTTGTGGATTGTGATTTTTTAAGTGCTGGCCCACAATGCCTATTTTTTGTTATTTTTTTTTCTCAAGTTAGAGCAAATTTATTATTGAATGCAGTATGCAACAAGCAGTAGGGAGGGCCAGGAAACCTTTTATAACACTCTGATGGGTGTTTTGACGTGGAGAAAAGCAGTGAAGGAGCTGAATAAGGCCTGAAGTGTCTTGAGCTGGGGTGAAAAATGTTGCCAAAGATTTGGTTTCAAACCCAGATCTGAAGCAGAGAAGCTATTTGGCCAGATGGGGTTGTCCATGGATTAATCTGGCAGTGAAGGGCAGCCTTGGCTGGGCTGGAAGACAGCAGCCAGTAAACAGCTTGTGGTGGGGTCTGGAGGAGAGTGAATTAAACTACAAATACAGAACATTTCTACTGCCTGCCTAAATCACAACCTATCTCGTACATTAAAGGTTCTCCTTGTGGAAATGGAGGTTGAGTGGCAACACCAAAGGGTGAATTTGGGCAGGAAGGAAGGTCCTGTGTATGGACTGGCCATACTGCAGTCCTCCTGGAGTGACAGATGTGGTTCTGTTGGAGCAATGATCCTGTAGAAGGGTGTAGTTTTCCTCTGAAGGTCCAGTGATGGTGTGGATGGGTCTGGTTTTCCTCTGGGAATCCAGTTGAAAAGGCTGCTCTGATGTTCCAAATCTCAGCTTTGATCCAGGTAGGAATGCTGGGCTCCTCCCCCTGGGTGGAGCATCTCCCCATGGGATGATGGAACTGTCTCAGCCCTGCAGTGAGCCTGGATGGCCCATGGACAGCAGAGATCCCCTGGAGGGAGGGTGGGTCCTGGAAGAGATAAAGAAACGCTGCCCCACTTGTTTGTAAGAGCTGCCCATTAACAGAAGATATCCCCCTGGAGTCATGAGGAATGGGTCATGGAAGAGATAAAGAACACTGCCCCAGATGATGAATACACAGAATATTACAGAGTACATACTTTTGGTTACACCTTGCATTGCAACCTAAGACAGCTGGAAATATGGGAAATATGGAAATATGGGAAGCTGTTTCCTTGGTGCCTGGCTTGCACTGGCCACAGTGGAGTTTATGTGGGGAGAGGAAGCACCCTGCTCTCAACTGCCCCTCTGTGTGTTTAGGCATCTCCTGTGGTGATAGATCTCACCCTCCAGTATGCAGTTATCATCTTCCAGCTGCTGCTGGAGGCTCAGGTTTGCTGGCCCTTTGCTGCTCTAGAGCTTTAGGGGTGAGCAGTCTGTGCAATGTGCAGCTGGTAATAACCCTGAGAGAAGAGCGTGGCTTAGCACTGGAAAGCACAGAGGGCACCAGATCAGAGGCACCCAGCTGAGCAGTAATTTTGTCCTCCACAGGTTATTATTGTGTGCTACTGGAGAAGTCTGCCAGTGCTCTCCCAGAAAATTTTCTCTCTGCTGTCTGTTTTGCTGAGGCCATTTCTAATAGAGCTAACTACAGAAAAACAGATTCATCTTGCTCCCAATGCACGGAGACAAGTAAATTTTTTTTCTCCAGCACTGCTACTCTGAGCCCATTCCTCTGAGCTGAGAAAACTGCCTTACCCACCTGACTCTGATGACAAACTCTATCTGCTCACGTGGCAACTGGATTTTGGGGGCACTCTGGGATGGTAACTGTGCTGTGGCAACTCCCAGCAGGGTTAGCTGGGTGCAGAGGCACATGTGGGACAGGGCTGGGATGGCTTGGCAGGCAGAGCCACACTCCCTGTGCTGTGTTTGCAGGGCACCAGTGGTTGCAGCAGTGGCTGGGAGCTGCTCCAGGAGCCTGGCTGGGGAAGGCTGCTGGTGACCAGCTGCTAACCTCATGTGCACTTGCAGCCTGCTGTCCCATTTATTAGCAGTTAAGACATGCTGTCTCTGCTCCAAATGGAGTGTTTACAGCATTGACATGAGCAGCTGTCCTAGTCAGCCAGATCATAACAAATGGGAGCTGTGGCTGGAATGTTATTTTGCTGCAAGGGGGCAATACATCTTATTACTAAACAGTGAAGGTCGTGATGGATGGTGATGAGTCAGTTTGCTGTCTTGCTTGATGATCGTGCTGAAAAATAAACATAAACCCAAAGATGTTTCCAGGGAGCCAGGCAAGGCCTTGCATTGTACCTGGGAAGAGACAACACTGGGGTTCTCTGGTGTCTTATCTGCCAACAGCTTTTGCACCAGGCTATTGGTTATGCTACCTCCTCTCAAGGAAATTTGCTGGGAAAGAAAATGTGGGGAAGAGAGAGGAGGAGTTGCTGGTCAAAATCTTCTTCTTCCATGGGAACACTGCAGGTCTTGTCCTGGGTAATGCTGTCTGATTATAAGACAGTGTGGGCTGAACTGTGCAGTTTTGATCCAGCCTGAAGCAGGGCTGTGTTATTGTGGGAGCTTAGAGCTCAAATTCAGGGCGAGGAGAGACTGGGAGCAAGGTACTACAGGAGGCTGTGGAGGAAAATTATTATTTCTGTGGGGACAGGTTCCTCCTGAGGGCCAGGCATGTCATCCTGCTGCTTCAACTGACTTGTGTGGAGGACTGTGAGCCACAGCCTCTCTGAGCAGAAAGCTAGACCAAATGAAATACTTGTTTAATACCAGCACAAAACTGGTGGAAACACGTTTGATGGAAAGGGGGTGAGTTAGTCTGATCAGCCACCTCTGCATCTGTACAGCTGCAGCAGCAAGGCTCACACCCGTGCAGGGATGTTACCTACAACTCAATCACTGCTGATAGTCTTACAGGTGGCCAGAGTGTAATGAGCCCTGTGAAGATGTATCAAGTCTGAGGGTTGACCTGCAACCACCCAGAGTGGCTTAATAATATCTGCAAGACTGCTCCTTGGCTGAGTTTTGTAAAGCAAAGGTTTTATTAAAAGTGGAAAATAACAAACGGTACAGAAACAAAACAATAGCCATGATAGGTGCCAGAGAAGCATCTGACACCTGGCTAAGACACCTTAAAAAGCCCTGAGCACCTTTTTTCTCCTTCTTAAATACTTAATGTTTTAGGAGGGACAATTTGGCTTGCTGCCAATAGAAACAGCTACAGGTTTTGAGAAACATTTCTAAATCCCAACCCTTGTGCTGGCACTGGGCCAATGCAGACGAAAAGGGCACAGAACTTTCTAGATTGGCTTCCTTATATGTCCAGAGGGAACATTTTTCCTTAAATAGAATAATGTCTATTTTTCCTTAAATAGAATAATTTGCCTAGGTGTGGAAATGCATTCCTACATTGCTGCAGCACCGATGGAGCCCTTGGTCCAGCTCTGAAGGAGCTGCAGATGGAGCAGTGTGGGCTGGCTAATGATGCTGTGTGACTCACTGATCTCTCCAGCACCTTCACCCACACACCCTTCCCCTCCCGTTCTCAAGAGCAGACAACGACTGCTGGATTTTCTTATCATCTCTCATCCACCCTAAGGGTGTTTTATTTTAAACGGGACTTTGATATGATCAGAACAGATGGGGCTGTGGTTTCACACCAAATAAATTCATTCAGGGCACAAGTGGGACATGCAGAACAGCCCCATAGCAGCCAGAGTCTCCTCTGTTTGGGCAGGTGTGGCAGAGGGGGCCTGAGAGCAGTGACCTGTACTCAGGTCTTTGGTGGAACCGTCCCCCCCTGCATCCAGGAGCTGAGTAAAATGCCCACCTACTTCACAACTTTTAGTTATAGAGTCTTGGTTCTGCTTCAGTGAGGGTGTGCAAGTGGCACAGGCAGTGTTGAGAAAACAATTAAGCTCATTTACACTATTAGCAGGCAAGAATTATTCCAGCTGGGTTGGTTTCTCTGAAGGATTGGACAATAGGGCCAGCATTCATCTGGCAGCTTTTATTTGAGCACCCTTGCATTCATCATTTACCCCATCCCTGCATGAAAGGGATCTGCTGGGGGAGAGCAGCAGAGGGGCCTGGCCATCCCTGCAGAAAACCAAGGTATTCCCAGCACTGCACTCTGCAGCAGAACTGTGGCAATGAAGGGCAGTGAAGGAGGGATGAGCTCTCAATTGGAACTTCTGAAAGCCAAAAACAAAGCAGCTCTGTTTCAGTGTGTTAGTGGAGTAGAGGAAGGGCAGGGAAGCTTTTAAAAATCCCACTCCTCCTTTCCCCCAACACATTCTCCTGGCTATATATTTACTATATATTTATATTTAGTGTCTATTTAGCAGAGAGGAGAGGAGGGCTGTCTGGGAAGGGCTTTTGTTGGGAAAGGATGGGTTTGTAATCCAGATAGATTCAAACACTAACTTAAATAGAGCATTAAGGGAAGAGGGAAGCTTTGAGATTACAGCTTTTTATTTTGGAAGAAAAAAAAAAAAAGGAGTTTTCTGTGCATGCCAGCTGCTGCTGGAGTGCAGGGCTGGTTGGTCACTGGTTCACAGAGAAGCTTTCATTTATTTGCACACAAGCACTCCTGAGGCATCTGTGCTGGTTGGGGGAATTTTTGGAGCAAGTCTTAAAAAGGTCAGGAAGAGAGGGAGTGGAGCTGGCTGACCATGCCTGGTGTGTGTGCACCATGGTGGAACAAGCAGTAAATGTGGCCAGCTTTGGGGCTCACTTGCCTTTCCCTAGACACAGTGAAAGCAGACTGGCCCAATGACCTGCAAGTTGCTGCAGGACTCATCTGGGAAAGATCTTGTGGCTTTATCTTTCTTCCCAGGTAGAAACTGGGGCTTTGAAGCACTGTTGAGCAGTGCCTCTCCCTGCTGCCTGGCTGTCTTCCAGGCTGGGCTTCCATTACCTTGCTCCTGTACTGTCTTTTCCTTAAAATCATACTGAAACTGGACAGCCCAGTGCTGAAAGATTTGCTGAACATCAGACAGTAGCTGAAATCATTATACTCCCTTTTTTTTTTTTCCTTCTTCTTGTCAAGGTCATGGTGCATCTGGAGGTTTTATTTCTGACTGTTCAGTAAAGATCAGTACTGGGGCCAGGAAAGTAATTTTCACTAGATCTGTGCCCAGGGATTGTCCAGGTGCAGGCTGCAGGTTCCTCAGGTGCATTTGCTCTTTGGGTCAGTCAAACCCTGATTTCTTTGCATTTGTATTTTTGTCGATAAATATTGATATTTGAAAATTTCAGTCATGTTGCCTGGTTACCATGGAGTAGAGAAATGACATGGACTTGACTTCTGTGGGTGGCTGTGGATGGTGTGTGAGCAATTCCCAAGCAGCTGTCTGGGGTAGGAGGGAAATTCAGGACCTGTGGTATGGCATGAGACATCAAAAATACAGATCCAGCAGAGTGAGAGACTGAAATAGGAGTTAGGTGGTGAGATACTTAACTTCTGTGGATCTGTGTACTTGATATTACAAGAAAATAATCTGAAGAAGACTCTGCACTCCTGTACTAGTAGCATATAGGAAAAGTTAGTCTCTAATACCTCCACACCAGCAAAGAAACCACAAAGTGGTCCCGGGACACAGACTTTGACAATCATTTCCTGCAAATGCTTTGGCCAGTGAGTCTGTCCCTCAAATATTTGCTTAGAGATGGGTTCTTAGCTCAGTCTGTGCCTGGCTGAGTCCTTGCCAAGGAGGGATGAGGATGATGGAAGAGGTGAGCTGGGATGATGATTTCTGCACTCAGAGGAATTTTGCTTCTGAAAAATGCAAATGTGGTTGGAACCAATTTTGTTCGAGAACGTGAACAGACACTCTGAGGACCTTTTTTCAATCTCTCTGAGACTTCTTCTCTAATTGCTAGGATGAATGCATAAACCCTTATACTGAAGTGTTCATAAGAGTTGGTTTACTCATTTTACTCTTTTTCTTGGCATAAAAAGTTGTCTTATTAAGCAGGTTTTAATATTTGCTCACCAAGAGACATGGATTATAAAGCTTTAGAAATAACCTGCATCTGGAAAAGCCAATTAATAAAACAAAAATTCTGATGTCATATTCTCATAAATTAATAATTTATAGATAATTTACAGTGCTCATGTCATTAGGCAAATGGACTTTAAATTGATTTCAAATTAGTGGGTTAATGATTTCCCACAGGTACCTATTCAAGGGGCAGCTTATGCAAGGTGTTTTTTCAGCAAAAGGGTGAGTGTGCAGGAGTACACTTGTGTCTGTAATTGAGGCAGTAATTGGAGTGGTGATCACATTCAAGTGCAGTATTGATCTGTGAAAAAAGTGCTGACTGTCTCCATCACTGTAGCAAAGGGGGGTAGGAAAGGCTCTGGGAAAGACTGCAGTCTTTGCATATTTCTTGTGTCATAACTTTCTTTTGGTACACATTATCTCTCTTTTGAAATGTCCCACTTTTCCCCAGTAGAAGCATTTCTTGGGACCTGTGTGCCAAGTAATCATCCCCCCTCCTCTTCCCTGGGCTCTCCTAATGTTAGGCTGAAGGCTTCCCTTGGCTACTCCTCTTTTTATGTCCATTTTACCCCTTGTTGGAGGAGACTGCTGGTTAGTTGGCACAGGCTAAAGCTGAGTGGCTGAAATGTGAATGAATTGACTTTTATTGGGGATCTTAAGCTGTGCCAAGGGAAATATTGGTTGGATATTAGGAAAAGGTTTTTTACAGAAAGAGTGATGAAGTACTGGAGTTGTCTGCCCAGGGAGAGTTGAGATGGTGGAGTCACCATCCCTGGATGTGTTTAAACAAAGACTGGATGTGGCACTCAGTGCCATGGTTTAGTTGAGGTGTTAGGGCTGGGTTGGATTCAATGATCTTAAAGGTCTCTTCCAACCTGGTGATTCTGTGATCTTGGGTATATAAAAACTCCACCCAGGCTCAGCTGTTAATAATACCTGTGTTTTCCTTGAGGAAGTTTCTCCCATAAGCTGATATTTTACCAGACTGGTGGTTTTAACTTAGGAAAGTAGCTTGACAGGGGAGACACCATTCCTAATGTTTTTCCTTCATGTCTAAATTATGCAAAGTCTTTTCATTACTATTGGCTTTCTGAAAAGCTTAGCTTCCAGCTTTCCTTGGTCCTCTTTGCCTCACCTGGTTCTTGCTGATGCAACCAAGGTGACTAATCTGGTAGCCAAAAACTCACAATATAAACCTTCCCACTGCTCTCTGTGGTGGGAATCTAATCAAATGTTTTTGGGGTGGTCACTGCATCATTGCAGGTGACAATGGTACCAAGTGTGTGCTCTGCTCCCCTGTTAAGGTGGTGGCAGTTTTCTCCCATGTAGAACAACAGCCTCTCATTTTTCCAGCAATCCCCAAAAGCCAGCAGTGTGCCTTATTCAGGCAATGCAATTACCACTGCATGAAAGCCAAGGCAGCCCATGCTTTAACAGCATTGCAAATTAGACTCATAAATTCAGAGTGCAGCTAATTGTTGTTTTATGGAGTAGATGTTCTTTTGGGGGAAAAAAAAAATTAATCTGTAAACACTCTGATGCCCTGCTGAGCAGTGGGCTGTTTATCTTGGGTGAGGAATAGCCTTCCAGAGAGATGTAAGGTGCATCAGACTTTTCAAGGGCACTCCCATTCCCCTGATGTGGTTCTGGGCAAGAGTGATCTGCAAGACGGTTTGTTTTGTTGTTGTTTTTTTTAATGGGGGGTTTCACCTGCTGCTATAGTAATGTGCCTTGTGATTACAGTGTTATTACTTTTCCTGGAGGCTCATCTGGCCTGGCTGAGATCAGGGCTCCCCTGTGCCACCCACTGCCCTTGTGAAGGGGAAGGATGCACTTGGTTTGAAGGATTAAACTCCAAGTGGATGTGACTGGCAGAGGACAGAGGAATCCAGCTCATTCTGCAGGGGAGGTGAGATGCTGGGCAGACTCTGCTTTGTTTACCAAGATCCTGTTGTGTGGCATTTGTCACCATTAGGAGGTGCCATGAGAAGGTTTCTGCTCTTCATCTGTCTTGAGCCTGGCCTGAAGATTGATGGGAGAGCCAGAAATGAGCTGCTCTGGAGACTTGGCCCAGAGCCCTGATCTTCAGTGGCCTCATCCTGCACATGGGCAAATTGGTGGTGAAGCAGCACCTCCATTTGCTTGGGAATTGTCCAGTGCCCCTTGTTAGCTTTCAGCTCCCTGCATTCAGACCCTAACACTTGTAGGTCAGCCCAAACCTGCCACTTCTTGTGGTGACAGTCCCACCCTCAGACACTGCTCCCCAATCCTGCCAGGACCATGGTCTGCATGCAAATGTAGCCTTTTAAAAAGGCCAATTGCTGAGCCCCTCTCTCTATTCCTAATTGGATCTTCTCTACCCAACTGTCTTCATGTGTGGAAGTGTTATGAGGGTGAGTTTTCAGCCCTTTTTTTTTTATGATAGTTTATCGTATTTTAATTTTGGTTTCAGTGTGCAGTGACTTGGCAGGATATAAGGTTTGCCAGGAGGCAGAGAGTGGGAGGCTTTATAAATAAAAAACCTGCCTCTATTCCATCTCTCTTCACAGCCAGGGGCTGATCTTTGTTGCACCAGGACAAACCTGGAAAGCTTTTCACTAAAATTTAGGGTAGCAGCAGCGAGGTGTGGGTGTAGCAGAAATGAGAATGGGTACATGTAAATTGTCAAGGCTGTGGCTCTTGGGGCTCTAAAGAGCCAATGTATGTGTATTTTAATAACTGTACCTTCACAGCAAGCACAGTTTCTGCTGAACCTGCAGAAAGTAAACCTGCAATATAATATCTGGAAAGGTTGTTTGTGGTAGATTTTGATAGACTGTTTGGACTGGGCTTTGCTTTGCCTCAGGAGGCTTTAAAGGAGACTTCAGAAGATGATGTGCTAATGTAGAATTCAGCAAATAACAGCTTTTTAAAGGTCCTTGTTTGGTAAGGTAAGAGATCTCTCTAAAAACAACACTTTCACTGGTTAGACCTACATGAGAGGATGTCCTTATGCTGAACTGTGACACTGTAACTACAAATAATAACTATGCTTTGAGATTTGCAAATGCTCTTTATAATCAAAATGTTTTTGTCCTTTCCTTGTAGTGCTGAGGTGAAGCATGTAAGGACAGGGAAGATTTTCCTCCTAGTGCACGGAGGCAGCTCTGGGAGCTGTGCTGACAGTGCTGTCTTTTGCCCAAGTCCAGCTCCAGAAAAGGACTTGGAAGCTGTGAGGAGCTCTGGTGTAACTGCCAAGGCTGGCATATGTCTGGTGCTACAGTGAATGTTGCTGTACAGCTGCTCTAAGATCTGATACCACGCCAAGTGGGAACCTTGTGGGAATCAGACTTTAAGCACATAATCTGCTTTATCAGGCTCTATCACCAGGGGACTCCTATTGTAACACTACTTGTTTAAAGGGGGAAAGTGAGCACAAGCATTTTAAATGCAAGAGTTGAGCCAGGCTTTCATGTAAACAAGATGCCTTTTCCCTCCAGTGTGTGGAGGTTCATATGGAGTGCCCACTGGGCTGGCAGCTCTGGAGAGCTGATGGTGGGGAAATGTCCCCAGGAGGTGCAGTGCTGTCTCACTGCTGCTGCTGCTGGATTCTGATCCAGCTCCAGGAGAAGCAGGAGCAAAGAGGGATGAGAACAACTGGAGCAGAGGGTGCTTTTCTGTAGTGTTTTATCTTCTTTTCTGCCATGGTCAGGATTAAATGTGTGAGATGATATTCCTTGTTTGGACTCAGATGTTTATTAATTCTTACCTGTATTACAGTCTCACAAGCCATGAGTTCTGCAGCACTTCTAGCTAACGAACTAAAAATAGAGGCATATCTCTCTCTCTACAAGGCCTTTTAAGCATAAACTGTCCAATTAAGAAATGACACCTAAATTATTTTTACTTTTAACCCAATAACCAACCACCCGTGGCCTGCAATGTGGACTTTTCTACCCAATTACAAAACACCACCCAGAGCCATGAAGAGGAAGGTGAAAAAGAAGGACTGGCCACTACCCTAAAACCTCCTTCTTGCTTTATACATATTACTATATATTCTAAAACCTTAAACTCTAAATTTTCCACCATGTGTATTCAAACTACACACCCGTAATCTCAGTTTAATCATTCAATTTTGGAAGCCTTTTCCACGCCCTCAGATCAATTGCAGTGTTTTCTTGGGGGTCAGTACCTGTCAGCACAGAAAGTCTGAAATTCTCAGTGCCCAGGATTCCAACACTTTCAGAGTGTGGGCTTGGCTCTGCTGCTGGAGCACCTGGGGGTGACCTCCTCTCAGAGGAGCTGAATGGGAGCACCTCAGTCCTGCTGCTGAATCAAGGGTTGCTCTGCCACTGAGTGAAGGAGGCAAAGGCTTCAGCCAGTGCTGTGCTGTGATTGCCAGGTTAGAGCACGTGTTAGTGTGAAAATTGTAATGCTGGCTCTTGGCAATCAGTCAGAATGACCTGAAGGGGAGAAAGATCTTCATCCACTCCAATGTCAATCATTATTTAAAGGAGCCATGCCTTGGTTTAGAGACAAATTCAGGAGAAAACTCTGGAATTAGTGTTTTCTCTAAAATGAAGGGTTTCAGTAATCTGCCCTTTTCTGCCAATGAGAGAAATGACCCACAGGTCCTGGATCAACCACCTCGGTGACCACCTGACTTCAGACTAAAAAACCAAGCCAAACAGTTCAAGAGAAAACAAAACAGAAGCCACCACAAGGATGGCCAGTGCAGCCTCCAGGCCAGGGGAAGGGAAAAAAGAAAAGTTCTTGCTTGAACTAGCAAAAAAAAAAAAAAAATCTATTGAAAGCAACAGTGCACCACAGACAGCAGACTCCAGAGAGAATCTTTGAACAGTGCAGGAGCCCCCAAGGCTCCCTGTTCCTCCTCTGCATCCTTAAAGCTACAGCAGCCCCTTCTGGGCATAAAGCAGACAATTAGGGAATTGAGTATCATCATAAAATCACCCCAAGACAGTCAGTTTTGATTCCTGGTCTGAGTGGGAGCTTACTCTGTCATTGTGAGTATGCTCAGCTGAGTTTGTAGTTCCCCTTGGTGCTGTATTGGGGCCCCTTGGACTGACTTCCCCTTCTGTACCTCTGCAGCTGAAATCTCAGCTGTAACCTGTTTAGATTTCTTGGCAAAAGTTTTCAAGTAGAGCACCAGGCTTTGCAGGCAGTGCATGGGTGAATGTGGGCAAAGCCAGCCAGGTGGTCAAATCATCCTTTCCAAAATATTCTCTTCCCAAAACTTCCTTTCCCGAATCCTCCCCACCCAAAACTTCTTCTCACATAACCTCCTTTTCCCAAATCATCTCTTCCCAGATCTTCCTTTCCCAAACCATCCCCACCCAAACATTCATCCCTTCCCAAACATTCTATTCTTATCTCAAGGAGAGATGCTCTTTGTCAGGGCTCTTAATCCCTCAGGCTGTGCAGGTAAAAGTACAGACCTGGAAAGACAGTCAAGAAGGAGGATGTGAACAGTCAGGGAGAGAGGAGGATACTGAAGAAGGAGCAAGGGGAGAGGGAGAGAGGTTAGGAGAGAGTAGGTTGTGTCACATTTTTCATTTGTATTATTCATCCTGTTCTTCCAAGGTGTTGTGAACTGGAACAGAGTCAGCAGAAATTTGGTCTCTCAGCAGAAGCATCAAGAGCTGGTGTACAGGAACTTAGCCATATGATGTTTTATTATTTTATTTTACAGTGCACTGTGGCTGGGGTTCAGCTTGGAATATCTTTTCTGAGACACCTGGAAGGCAGCAGTTGTAGCATTACCCAGAGTGCAGGGGAGCTGTGCTGGGATCAGCTGTGTGGCTGTTTCAGGCTTTACAAGTACATTGCAGGGATTTTGCTTTGTGAAGAGCTGTGTAGTTAAATCCTCTTCAGCTTTTTCTCGACTGGCACTGCTCGTGTAAGTTACTTTCTCTTCTGATAGCTCTGGTCCTTGTGTTAGAGAAGAGGAAAGCCCAAAGCTTCACAGGGGGCTGAGGGCTAAGGCAGCTGCCTTGGCTGATTATTCTGAAGGTGTTTGGCTTGCAGGATGAAATGGGCTGGGCAGCCTCTTCCCAGAGTGCCAACAGCAGTGGTGGTGGTCTGGATGTGAACTGGGAGAGCTGATCTCCAGTTCCTGGCAGGTCCAGAGGCTGTGTGCTAGGCAGGTATGGGGAAAGACACCTTTTGAGGTTCCTCAACCATGCTCACTCCTTACTGATCCAAGGTGAAGGGGAATTGAGAGCAGCACTTCTCCCCAGTGACTCTCCTACAGGGCATGAATGGGACTGTGACTTTCAGTGGGAGAGGTTTGGAGCTTGAGATGTGTAGCAAGAATTAAGTGCAATTTATGAGGATATAGATTTAAATTAATTGGTTCATTTATAAAATCAACTTCTTCAGGCTACTTAGCTTTTTGATGTCTCACCAGTACTTAATTGTCTTAACTTGGCCTTAATAGAATTATTAGGTTTTATATCTCTGTGGGTTTTGATTTATTTCCCTGCTCTCAATCTATTGGCCTGTGGCAACACTTCTGCTTAGCTTTGATTTGTAAGGAGGGGGGGAAGTTATTAGACCAGCAAGTTTGTTCTGCATTAGTAAAGGAAACTGTTCTTAACCAAATTGTCTGTTTTGTGATGCAGGTAAAGCAAAACCACACCAATACCTACCACACTGGATGCACTGGATGTTATCTTCATAAAATAATTATTCTCCTTTCTCATCTTGGGTGACCTCTGTCCCTCAATACTGCATATCTGAGTCTGAGGATAAAAACCTTTTTCAAGCATACCTGCAAAATTGAGTTTTGAGCCAAGTTGATGACAGGAGGGTGAAGTGAGGCAGGAAGATAAAATATTTTAAGTTTCAGAAATTGTGTTTTTCTGAAATGTTTAAGTATGTTCTAAAACAAAGTCTTGATTTTTGTTCTGTTTGATACAAAGCAGGATTTGCTGGACTTGAACCAAGAGGAAATGTCACTTTTCACCTCTTTCTTGGTCAATTACTAAGTTAAAGAAAACAAAGAAATTGAACCAAAAAGACACTGAATCAAGTCCTTCCTCAGGCTGCCAAGATTTTGGCTGAGAAAGGAGAGATTGGTCCTGTGTCCTTGGGGATCCTGGAGTTTTTAGAGAAGAGGGTGGCCAGCAGCAGACTGGGGAAGGCATCTTTGCTCCCCAATGAATTTAGCTGAAAATAACAGCTGGACTCAGTGACAGCTCTGTCTGCAGCTGATAAGTAAAAGACCAAGCTCAGAAGTGCAGGGCAAGGAACAGCAGCTGACATTACCACAGAAGCCCTGATAACATAATCCTCTATTAATACCAACATAACACCAGCAGCTGAGGGCAGGGGAGGGAGGGGAAAGCTGGGAAACCTGGCCCTGCATTTGGTGAGGATTGGCATGAGAGAGGACAATGTGTGCCCTTGGCTGGGGCACAGCACAGGTGAAGGTTGGTCTCTCTGAGCACAGGAGGTGCCTTTGCTAGGAAGGATGCCTCATGCCTCAGTGATTGTTTTAATTACTGCTGGTTTAAACTTTTCCCCCACTCCAAAGGGAGCAGTAGGATTTGTGCTGCTATTCATGCCCTGAGCTAACACTGCAGCTGGCTGCTGGGAGAGGAGGGTTCCCCTTTGGAGATGGAGATCTTCATGTTTGAAGACCTTGGGACTGTGGTGAGCCTTTGCAGAGGAGGGCTGTGTTCTCAGGCATTGCAGCTTTTCAGAAGTGGGAAGTTTGTGCAGAGCACTGAAAAGAATGCAAAAAGTGTAGCTTGGCTCTTACTGGATGTGCTGTCCCTCTGCCCCCACTTAAGAAAATATTGCCCTCCAAATTCAATCCTGTAGCCCATTATTCATGAGGTCATTACTGTTTAATTTAATCACCAAATGTCAGCTTGAATCCCATTTATTCTGCCAGCTCACTAGAGATTTACCTATTTATTTTACATTTCAAATGAATTGCTCATTATTCTGTCATTCTGGGATTTTATTCTGTAATTTATTTTGTGGGCCCTGACAAGTTGAAAATGAGCCCTGGTTCTCTCCTGTCTGGCATGTTAATTGTCAGGTCCATGGCTCAACTGTTTGTTTGCAGGACCAAGGGACCTGACCCTGTATTTGGGGAGGGAGGGGAGCCAGGCTTTGTAATCCCACAGCTGCTGCTGGTGATGATTCAACTGTGACAAGAAGGAAATACTTTTTCCTCCTTACCATACCTCTAGGGTCAATGTCAAAGGACAAGTTATCCTGTGTAAACTTGCCCCTGAAATGCATCACAGCAAATCAGAGGTGTGTAGTGTCCCTTGTGGTGTGTGGTTTAAGTCCTAAGAGAAAGGCTGTAAAAAGAAATGTTGGAGAGAAAACAATATTTGGGGTATAAATCCCAATCCTCTTTTGTAGCCCTGGTTTGTGCCTGAGGTGTTTTGGTTTTCTGAAATTCTTTTCCCAGGAAATTTTCTGTAAACAAGAGAAATGTTTCTGTAACTGTAAATTTTGTTTACATTTTTTTCCCTAGGAGGCACTTCTTCTTGCTGTCCCTCTGGTCTGACCAATGTGAGTGAAGAGGTTTGTCTTTGTTTCACCAATCAAACTGGTCTGTGTAGAATAGTATATAAGGGAGACACATCCCAAAAATAAAGGAGTCATTTTCAGCCTTCTGAAGTGGGAGTCTGTGTTGTTGTGGTGTACTGCAGCATCACTCTTTGAATGAGGTTAGGGTGAAATGGTCCTCAGTGAGGGGTAGTCCTTACATCAGCTATTTCTAGCTGCACTTTTTTCTTCTTTGCCCTTGCTCTTTGCTAGTGTTGGTGCTGGAGAGGACAGCAGTGATCTGTTACAGCCAGGCAGGTCCTGTGTGATGCCTTGGAAGGCTGACCTGGAACAGAGACTGGACAGAGCTAGTGAATAAAGTAGGTATTTATTGAAAGGCCTCCAGCATCCAACCTGGGCAGGACAGGAGCCCGACCAAGGCTGCACCCAGGGGGGACCAAGAATAGTCACAGAAAAGAAACCAGCCCCCCAGTCACGAGATCTTACACTTTTATAAGCTTTGGTCCATTTGCATATTGGGGTTTAATTGTCCAATTACAGCTTCAGGTTGTAATTCAAGCTTCAACTTTTTTGTTGCTCCCTTCAGCCCATCGTTGTTTATGCTTTTGGGCCTGAAAGGTGTCCTTGGCCTTCAGCAGAAAAAGGATTTGTTTTGTCTACCTACTGTGTGAAGGGAGCTGACTGGCACTTAATGTGAGGCTCAGAACTACATCCCTAGGCAGCACAGAATCTGCAAGTATGAAAGCTAAAACTTAAGGCATCATATGGTGTCCCTTCACCTGGATGAGCTCTGGTAGGTCCAGGGATCCTGTACAGCTGAGATCAGCTCCTTGCAGACAGGTTGTGCTTGTGTGTTTGATGGTAAAACCAAGATTTCTGTGTACAATCTGAGCCCCATCCAGCCCCTTCCATTTTCCTTTTGCAGAATGAACAATATCATGGAAAACAAATTTTCTGTTGGGATTAGTTCTTTATCTGCCAATTGAGCAATCTGTGCTCTCTCTCAGTTGCCCTGTAAGCTGCTGGGACCTATGGGCCCTGCAATTTGCCCCATTAATATCCAGTTGAAGAGCAGCTCTTCTGTGCTGGAGAGGAGACTTGTTGAGGAAATTCACAAAAGACCAAAGACACTGGCATGCACTAGAAAGAGCAGGAGGAGCAATTTGGAGGATATGAAGGGGTACTTCAACCTTCAGGTTCATTTCTGGGTGGAATATAAACTGAGCATCGTCTCAGCTTAATTTGAGCAAATATCTGAAAAAAAAGTAAAAATCCATTGTGTTTGATGCTTTCCCTGTTGCTGACACAAATCACAAACACCTCACTGATTTTCTGCTCTGCCCAGCCTGAGATCAGCAATGTGACACTGCTCCTGTTTGCTGGGCTGACTCACTGCCTGCTGCTTCTAGTGAACTTCCCTGGCAGGTTGTGAGAGCTGGATGAAGTAAACCTGTTTGGCTCTTCTGAGATGTTCTTGGGCATGGTACTTTCCCACCCTACTCAGCCTGGGCACTCAGGGGTGTGTTTTGGAGTCAGTATTTACAGGACTGGAAAAAAAAGCTTCCTTCCATCTGCCTCACTGTGTCTGTGAAGTCAGGCAGGACTCCTGCAGCTCTGCTGGGAAACCTGAGGTACTGTTGGCAGCTCAAAGTGACTGCAGCCAGACTCTCCTTCCTTTTCTACATGTCTCCACTGCTCAGTCTGTCTCTCCTGGTGTACTGACATCCAGGGCAGTGGCTGATGGATGTTTTGGGGCACGTGGCTCTGCAAGCCAGGCTGATCCAGCTGGGCTCTTCCATGGTCCCATGAGCTCTGTGCAGATCTGTGCTGGCTGTGGGGTGGGTGAGGGATGAGAATAAGCTCTCTGCCTCCTGGTCTGTGCTCGTGGTCTAAGCTGCTTCAAGCAAGGAGCACTTTTCAGGCCCACTCTGCAGGAACAGGGGCAGAAACAGGGCCTTTCAGACATGGCTGGGGTATAAGCAATTGCAAAAGCACCTAAAATAAAATATGTGTGACTCACTCAGGTGCTGTTGCCTGGGTTTCCCCCCTCTTCCTTTTGTGTGGTTTGACCTTCTGTGTCTCCACTGGGGAGAAAACCTCCCAGGTGAGGGGTAGGGAATTGCCTGGCTTGCACTTGCTCAGTGCAGGGAGGAATGGAGTGGCCAAGTGCTCAGTACTTGCTCTTGTGAACAATGGCAAACATAATTGTCTACCCAGATGTCTGGCATGGTTATTTCTGGATACTTAAGTACACTTTACTTGGCCCTAAATGAATTTCTGTCCTAGCATTTTTCTTAATTGGGTTCTCTGGTTCCTCTATGCCAGTGTTTAATTGGAGTTTAATTGGGAAACACAGTGGTACACATCCTGCTAGAGTAAATGGATCATCTGCCTGTCTCCTCCATGCTCCTGGTAGGCTCAGGGGAGAAGCCTAGTTAAATTTTGGCCTGTCCTCCCCTTTCAAGGTTATGGCCTCCTGTGTTTCCTTCTCTGCTGCATTGCTGATGCCAGGGAGGATTTCTGAGTCTCTGGACTGGTACCAGTCCTGGGCAGGGTGACTGTGCTGAGAAATGTGATGGGCTGAGCAGGCTCTCCCTTATGCCCCTGCAGCTTGGCTCTTTGGGGTGTCATGGGGAGGGGTGTTGGATCCTCAGTAGGTGTTTGGTGGAGGCCCTGGCAGCAGAAAGACTCTGGAGTGCTGCCTGAGCACTCCTGGCTCTGCCTTCAGCTGAAGGTGGGATGATGAATAGAGGTTATTGCTGCAAATGCTCCTTCCACCCATTAACAAGCAGTTAATGGTACAGACATGCAGTAACAACCCCTCAGACTGGCTCCAGAGCCTGTGTGGCACTGTCCCTGCCAAACAGCATCTCTTCATTTGTCCTGTGTCTGGGAGAGCAGTGAAGGGGATGAGGAAACCACGAGGAGAAGCTTGAGCTCCTCGCTGCCCTCCAAAAGGTGAGTGTAACCATGAGTGACACAGGTGTAGGGGCTGGTGTGTCTCTGGTAGCCAGGGCATGCAGGTCTCAGTCACTGACAGTGCTGCAGGCAGGCATTTGTTTTCAGCCCATTTCCCCAGAGCTCAGTGCTCCCAGACAGTTCAGGGAAGGCAAGGAGCAAATTTTGCTCAATTCAACAGGCTGTACTGAATTAGGGCTGGGGTGGCTGTTTGATGTTGCAGAGCTCCTGGTAGCTCTTAACTGTAAAAACTGCTCTCTTTGAAGCTCCATAAGCAGTCCTATTACTGAGAGTACTAAGTAGAAAATAAGAGCCCCTCCAACACCTTCCCTGCTGGTAATACATTGTGAAAAGCTTCCTGTCCATTAAAAAAGGAGCAAAAAGCCTTGCTTTACTGTCAATAGAAGATGCATTTCTCTGGCGAGTGGCATAAAATAAATCTATTTAAATACAGGTAATTTGGTGAAAAAAGGAATTGATTTTGCTGTCGTAGTATGTTGGATAACAGTAATTTCTGTTCTTTCTTTTTTTTTTTTTTTTTTACAAAAGACTTCTGTGGGTCAGGTCCATAGTTTGTTCCTGTGCACAGACAATTATTTTGGAGCATTAACAACCACCTTAATTTAATGTTGCATAGATGTTTCCCTCCATGTTTTTGCAGATGGTCTCAGAGGGTTGTTGCTACATGTCCCTCCTGATAGGTTTTGTTAGTCCAGCCCCATACTCCAGAAATGCTCATTTTGAGTGATCCCATTTCTAGAGATGGAGGATGGCATAGAAATGGCAGTAATAAGCCTTTAGACACCCCTTAGCCCTTGGCAGAAGATGCAGGGGCTTAAAAAGCATCTGGTGATTGCTCCACTGGTCGCCTGCAGCTGGGCAATAAACATGAGATGCCTGAGGAAAACGGATATTTGTTTGGCTTAGGCTGTCAAGCTGTAGAGTTGGCTCCTTTTGTCTCAGCTCTTTCCCTCTTTATCAATAGGGTGATGCCATGGTTTAACTCCAGCATCACACAGCCACTCACTGTGGCATCACCCCCCCAGTGGGACAGAGGGGAAGAATCAGATAAGGTAAAACCTGTGGGTTGAGATAAGAACAGTTTAATAACTGAAATAAGGCAAAATACCATCATAATTGGTGTGGAAAAAAAAAATAAAAATACTAAGAGGGAGAGAAATCAACCCCAGGAAAACCAAGTGATAACAATACAGTTGGTACATACCCAGCCCATCTCTGGGCAGCAATCAGCCCTTCCCAGCTTGGGCAAGAGACTCTGTCTTTTGCCCCAGTGGACTCTGTCTGGAGTGAGGGTGCAGAGAGCAGAGCCCTGTGCTGAGTATCCACAGTGGGGATGGTGGGTAGGGATGGAGCTGACTCCATGTGTCTCCTTGCCTTGGCCAGTCACAGCATCCATCAGACTTCTGACAGTAGGGGTAAGATGTGAAAAGTGTGATTGAATTATGGCAGGAAAACCACCAGATTTCTCAGTTTTTATTTGGAATCTTATGTTCAGATTTGCCTTTGTGGTCTGGCTAGTCTTGATGCCTTGAGAGGCTACCTGGAACAGAGGCTGGACACTGTTAAAGGAATAAAGTAGGTATTTATTAAAAGGCCTTCAAAGGATACACCCTGGGCTGTACAAGAGCCGGGCCAAGGCTCCACCCAAGATGGACCAAAGATGGACTCCAAGTCATGAGTTTTTACACTTTTATAAGTTTTGGTCCATTTACACTTTGGGGTTAATTGTCCAATTACAGCTTCTGGTTATGAAGTCCCATCCTCTCAGACTGCTCACCTCAATTCACTGCTGTTTATATCTTTTGGGCCTGAAGCTGCAGCAGTGTCCTTGGTTCTCAGGCTGGAAAAGGATTGTTTTGTCTGACTAAACTGTGAAGAGAGCTTGCTAACACTTTATATGAAGTTCAGAGTTACATATTAATGCAGTACAGAATCTGGAAAATACGAAAGCTAAAACTTAAGGCATCAGTCTAATAATGAATTCTCTGTGCCTTTGCACAGTGTACAGGAACTCTGTCAATATAACACACTTGATTTAATCAGTAAAAAACGGGGTGGGGACTTCAGACTGGAATTTAATCATTGCAACATCACTGGTGACATTTGAAGTGACAGATTCCCCATTAACCCTGTTCAGCTTGTTCCTGCAGTGCCCTCTGATCAGCTGATGTTTGGGGGGAAAGCCCTGCACTGACACAGCTCTTTGTGAGGGGGCTGAGCAGTGATGGGGAAGAGAAGAGTGGAAGTCCAGATCAGGGTGGTGCTCCTGCCTCAGCAGATGCAGCTCCTTACCTATATCCCACTGTCATGCTGCACACTTAATAATGTTTGGCAGCAATTCATTAACACTGTAACAACTGTTTTCTTCTGGGAAATTGCACAGAGACTGCAGATGGGGATGCTCTGCCCTGCAGGTGGGAGGCTGGAGCAAAGATGGGCCTTTGACCCCAGTCAATGCTGCCATGCACCCCCGGAGGTGAGGGAACAACTCCCCTTGTTTCTGAGGAAAGATCACCACTTGCAGAGGGTGCAGCCTGTAGGCACAATGGGGAGTTGTAAGACATGGGAGGATAAATGAACTTTTTCCCTTGCTCACATATTCCAGAAGAACTGTTCACTGTGAGACACTTGTTTCATCTACATGTTGGTCAGAATTTGGTGTATTCCCTGTGTGTGGCCAGTGTGCTGTCTGCATTTGGGGTGGTTCTGAGCTGTCCAACGGCATCTTAGAATGGTAGAAACAGCAGAAATGGTGTCCAGGTTGGGGTTGATTTGTACTTGGAGGCAGGACACAGTTCTGCAGAGTTAGTAGTTATTCTGTATTGGTGGGTCACCTGCCAAGTCAGTGAAGCCTATGGAAACCTGAGACTACAGCAGGCTCCAGTGTGGGAGTGTCCAGGAAAACACACTTCTCCATCTTCCCTCAGAACCAAATGGGTCTGAGGCATTGAGATTTTCCCCACAAGGACACGTGTTGCCCTTGTTATGTCATCTGGGTAGGGAGCTGTTGCTTGCTTCCCTCCATCAGTGGTATTTCCCTCTGACTTGGGGCTGCCTCTGTGAGGCTCAGTCCAGACCCTGTTCTCCACGTTGTCACTCTGCACTGTTCCCTTGGCTGCTGAGGGAAGAGGTTTCTCTTCATTGCTTCAGTGGAGCTGAAATGCTGCCAGCTTGTCCTGGGCCTGGAGCAGCAGTGGATGGCAGTGGGTTGCTGGCAAGTCTGTCTTTCACAAGAGCCCTTTCTTCCCAGCAGGGCAGATGGAAAACCCATGACCCCCTCTGCTGGCAGCCATCTCCTGTTGAAATATAATTTCAAGCCAATGCAAGATTAATTCACATCATCAGTGTGAAATGAAGAGGCAAGGGGTTTCCTTGTTTTTCCCATTAAGAATAAACCTGCCCTCTGAGACAGCTTCACATAAGCCTCCCTGTCTGGAGCAGGATCATTGCCTGCTCTGCAGGATGAGTCACGCTTGCTGAGCACCATCTTCTCACACTGTTCCTCCTGCTTGTAGGGCTGCTGGGACTCCCTCCCTGGGACTGGCAGCATTTCAGCCCTGCTGCTGACACGGGGAGTTTTGTTGGGCTGGGGCAGGCAGATTGTGCCAGAACATGGTGTTGAGAGTTAGGTGAGACTTCAGAAAGAATTTTCGTTGTTGTTGTTTTAGTGAAGAAAGTTATTCTGCTAATTTAACTCGGGGCTCTCAAGGCCATGGATCAGACTAATCTGTGCATTAGTTGAGGCAGAGGGAGCTGGAGGTGTGAGGTCTGACATAGGAGCACCTGCATGGGACAAGCTGCAGGACAGTAAAACACTTCTCATCCATCTCCTCTGCTCTGTGACAAGTTTGGGATTGGAATGTAGGGTTCTTTTGAGAGAAACTTCAGAATCTTTGAGTTTATTTAAAATAACTTATTCCTGAGGATTATTTTTAGGGTGCTATGGCAGTGAGATGAAATCATCTTCCAAGCCTCCCTAAACAGGAAGTTACTTGCTTCTCCTCACTGGATCTGTTTCGTAATTGAAAAAAAGAGAGTAATAGAGCCTGAAATGTAATTATATGTCTTGTAGCATAGGGCTGTTCCACAGCAAGACCTCTTCTCTGTGCCTACTGGTGAGGAGTGGGGCTCAGCTGCAGAATTTTAACCCCCACCACACCTCTGCCATTGCTCTGGGTTTGTGCTGCACTGTACCTTTTCACCCTCTGCCTGCTGGCAGGTCCTGCCATTCCAGCTTGCTTCTGCTGAGGCTCCTGCTACATTTCCTTTTGCTATCCCGAGGGGCAGGGTGACCAGCTGCCACTGAGGGTTTGTAAAGGAAACCCCTTTTTCATCCCTTCTGCTGGCTGTGTCTGCCAGAACCACGTGAGAGAGACGGCCAGACTGAGTCAAGATTTTAGCCAAGGGACAGAAGTAATTTATATTGATTAAGATGCAAGTTAGAAAAACAAAGACGAGTTAATAGTAACTAGATGCTTAAACTAGAACACAGGTGATGTATTACTTGCTATTATGTGCTGGTCTCAGTTGTGTTCATGGAAGGAAATGAGACAGACCATCAGGAGAACAAATGAAAACCAATGGAACCATGACAGCACCTGGACCCAGAAATAATTGGAAGCAAAGTAGGGGAGATTGAATTGTGCCAAGAGCTCACAAAAGCCTGCCAGAAGAAAGGTCACTGGGAGGAAGACATCCCTGACTTCATCTTTCAAGACCACTGACCCATTTCAAGGAGCACCGACCCAATTCTAGTGAAGAATTGCACAGGCGTGGAGGACTCTGGGCTCATTATAATGCAAAATGAGACTGGGAGGTCCTGGGATTATGTATATGCATAAGCATTTTGAGTATGTATGACTTTGGTAAATAAATAAAGGGCAAAAAGCCTTGTAATTCACAGGCACGACTCTAGGACGTGACTCCCGACGTCGCAATAGGACATAAAACATAAAACAAAAACCACACCACTTTCTAACTTTAACTACTTAGAGACTGTTTGTCCATGATTTTATCTGTTTTTCACGATTTATGGCCCCGCCACAGCGCCCCCTGCCGGCTCGGAGGAATCACTGCACCAGCCCTGCCTGGCCGGGAGCCACCAGCGCCCCTGCTGGCCGTGTCCGGAACTGCACTGCAGGGGAAGGTGCCTGCGGCCCAGAGAGGGCTGGGACTGCGTTTGTGGTCGGGGGTAAAGTTTATTTAAATATCTAGCATTTAAATAGATATCTAGCATTCATTCAATTTCTTTTTCTTTCTTTTTCTGGGCCTCATGGGAACCCTTTTTTTTTTTTGGTTAATAAACAGAGTTTTTTCACTTTAAACCCCTGGTATCCGTTTCTCTCACTGGCAGAGGAAAAAGGGAGTTACTGAAACCCTTTCTTCATAGAAGAAACGTTCATTCTAGGACATTTTCTCCTGAAATTTTTCTCAAAACCGAGACACTATGAAAACTGGATAATATCCTGAGCTGGCACTGCTTGGCTGTAAAACACTCTTCTCTGACATAGCCAGGATTATGAAGGAGGGTGATGCATGTTTATACACCAGCTGTGCTGCTGACCTAGTAACTAGGAAGTAGGGGGTTTGTTATGTGGAGTTTTTTTGTTGTTGTTGTTAAAGGATGGAATTGGTCCAACTTGGCCTGTACAAAGCAGCTTTTTAAAGATGGTCCTGCTGTGTGAGTTGAAAACACATTGAAATAAAAAGAAACCTTCATAAAGAGGAGATCTTGAAAACTTTATCCTAATTGTATGGATGCTTTTTGCATTAAAGCATTATATAGTGAAAATATGTCAAAGGCTTTGCTGGAAAAGCCATTAAAACAGATTAGTGCATCTATCTGCACCACAAAAAGGTCTTTTTAGTAGGACTGCCCATAATTCTGTTTTGTGCCTGCCCAGCTGTCACAAAACAAGAGACTCCTGAAATGCCCCATGAGCAGCCACTAAAACTGGGGAAGACTCAGCCACATGATCTTGCTTTGATTTCAGTGCAAAAAGTACTTTGACCTTTGGGCTGTCATTGCTGGGGAACATCTGCCTAGAGGAATTAATGAGCCCTCATTATATCAAGATAATAGTCACCTCATTTCCCAGCCAGCTGCGGGGAGGAGGATGAGGGCAGTTCTATGGGATGTGCTGTATCATGTGGCTTTCTCCTGGTTCCCTGACCTGTCCCCACCTCCCTGAATACAAATGTGAGCTGGTCAGACAAAGGCTGATGTGACCCAGGGCCTGAGAGAGGAAAGCTCCAACAAAGCTGGGGAAAAAGAGCTTGCAGAGATCCACGTAGAGTCAGGGATGCTAGTCAGGGCGCAAAGAGAAACTTTGGACCTGTAACAATCAGAACACAACCTTTTCACAGGAAAAACTTTGATGTCTATCCACATCCCTGCCTCTAACAAATATGTGTTTTGTAAAAATAAAATCTTCCCCTACCTCTGAGACTTTGGTTTAGGTGAAGTTACATTTTCACATGAAAAATATGATGAAGAGAAATATCTTGCCTCTTTGGCCATGGTTTCTCCTTCCTCCCCAATGAAGTAATGGGGATATAAGGACAGGGCTGAAGGAGCTGGGAAGTATCTGAGAGACCAGAGGCAGGATATACATTAGCATCAATGCATTTGAGTTTATATCAAAGTAACAGTGCAGACCTCAGTCCCCAGATCCTTGTTTTGATCCTTTTGACCTGGGAATATAAAAGGAGTTCTCTTCCATATTCAACAGATGCATCTAAAGAAGGAAGAAAAGGGAGAGAAAGTGCCAGATCCTTTAACTTCTTTGAGAAACTTATTTTAAGGGGGGAGGGGGAAGGAAATTTGCAGGGTTTAAAAATACAAGAAAGAGAGGGAGGGGAGGAAAATCACTATTTTAACCTGTAACTGCCCTCTCTGCTCCTTTCCTTTGCTGAAAGCCCCAGGTTGTGTGTCAGAGAAAGGAATTTGGGTTGATGTCTGTCTCTCCATCCATTAACAGATGTTTATGTCATCTGAAAAAGATACATTGCATTCCCAAGCAAATAGCCACAGCTTTTGATGGGTGAAGAGGGACAACTGTGCTTAGTTTTGGGGGCATCTATGAACTTGTGATAGTAGCAGCTGGTTTAGCAGTGAGACTACATTTTTCTTCAGTGGTTTGATTGTATATATAAATTATAGTCCCGTTTTCTCCATCAAGATTTGTTGGGGAATTCTGTTTTTGTTTATCAGTTCTTTTAATGACAGTGTAGGAGGACGAGTAGATTTTATAGCATATGTAGCTATGGAAGTGGCCACTTGGCAGCTACAAGGTTTGCCAGGGGTGAGATTGTTTTAACAGAGATGCAAATTACTGTTGTTCTTTTATTGAATCCTAAAGCTGGTGGAATCCTTCCTTAAGAGAAAATACCAAGAAAAGTCACATCACAGCTTTACCATTACTGCAGAGCACTGAGCAGTGACTGTAAAGTGCTGCTGCATTTTATTTGCTTCCATTTACAGTCAATTGACTGACCTACCCTCTCCAGGAACAGCCACGGGATCAGAACCTGATGAGTTGGTGGCAAGGGGGACACAGACAGGTGTCTCCCCTAAGCATGGATGAAAGGCACATTTATGTGTCTTAAGAATTATGTTAAAATCGATGGGAGTGGAACACATCCAAAGCACATTGGCATTTAAAAGTGCTCTGTGGCTGTTAATGGCCACCCAGACAGGCACCTTGTGGCCCCTCTGGGGCTGGTCCACGTGTCCTGAGGGCTCAGTCCCAGTGGGCAGCTGTGTCCTGGCACAGGTAGGAGGCAGCTGCTAAAGTTTGTCCTGTTTCTGTACTAAAACCCTTTGTGCATATATTGAATTTCTCCAGGAGCCAGATGTATTTAGCTCTGCAAGGGTTCAGTACCTCTGAGGGTGTGCAGCACCTCACAGAAAATAGCTTAAAACATTTAGCGAGATGGCATGATTGACAAAGCAAAAAGGTTTTATTAAAGAAGAAAATAATACAAAAGCAAAGCACAAAGCCACACACAGTGTAGGGAGAGGTCCCATACACCTGCTACAACACCCCAAAAATGTGCTGAGAAGCCTCCTGCTCTTCCTTAAGTATTGAACTATTTAGGTGGGGGTTTTGGCAAACAGCCCAGTGGAAAATAACTGCATTTCTGAGGAACAGCTAAAGAGACCTCTCAGTGTTTTTGCCTTGGCATCAAGCCAGTTGTGATCAGTGGGGCATAGAAACTTCTAGAGTTCTTCCCTTCAAAGGTCCCGGGGGGAAACTGAGACTCTTTTCCTTATCCAGAAAACATCTACCTGGTGCAGTGCAACATGCACATACAGTGCTCTGCTGTGGAGAGACTCCAGAGGGAACATTTCAGGGGCAGAAGACACTACCACAGGCATACCAAGTGTGGTTTATCCCCATGCCAGCTTTTTTTGTGAAGTGTGGAGCTGCACCTCACTTCCAGGCTGCCTCTGTTTGGGGAAAAGGCACCAGGTACCAGCCCTTCAGAGGCAATTCCTTGTCACAGGGCACTCTGCATAGGCACAGTGCCAGGCTGAGGGCTCAGAGCATCCCCATCTCATCCTTGCTAGAACCAGCCTTGTAAGGACCCTGCACAGCCCAGATCTGAGAGTGCTGAATGATCCCCTTGGTACAGCTGCTTTGTAACATAAAATAAAAATAAACCATCTTCTAGATGTGAAAGACTGCAAGGTAATTAATATCCTGGCCATTAAATTCCATTGCAGTATTCTCAGTGCTAATAAGCTAGCTAAGAGCTCTGCTTGAAATTAATAAGTTGCAAATGACCTAAGGGCCACTGCTTCATGCCTGCTTTTTTCCCCCATGTACCCCCCCAGCATTACAAAATCTAAATAGACAATTTTCATTTATGAGCTAGTATAATTATTCATAACTGGAGAGTTTTAAGGAATAAAAAGCCTTTCTGGTTAATTGGAAACTCCAGCATCTCAGGAAAATTAGGAAGGGAATAAAATCTGGGTTTGACTGGGGTGCACAAATATAAAGCACAAATCAAATAGAAGGGTAATATAATTTCTGCAGAAATTTTTAAATGCATGACCCTAAGGGTCTAGCTGTCTGTGCAGGGGGCATGAAGCACACCAGAGGTAGAGTTGCCACGTGTCCAGAGTATTTCTCCAACTCCTGGCTGCTCTCAGGAGAGGAAGATAGAGGGATATGCTCCAAGGAGGAAAGGGATGTCTGATCAGCTTTTGGTCTGAAAGATCAAGACCCTTTTGCTCGTCCAGCCATGAAACTCTGGAGCTCTCCTGGCACTGACCTGCTTGGTCTGCCTTTAGCTGAGCTGCTTGAGAGGTGTGAGAGAGGTGCTGGAAAGGAACAGGAGCAGAACTGGGCAACTGCCCTTGGAGTCACAAAGCTGAAATGACTGGGCCAAAATCTCCTCTCCCCTTCAAAGAGGGGGCCATGGTGGGAGAAACGTGGAATGCTTTTGGGTATAACTGGCTTTTTTCCTTGCTCACATGAAGGTCAGTCTGCCATCACCTACCAGCAGCAGAATCTCTAATTAAAACAAATTAGGACAAGAAGACCTAGAAGTACAGCAATGCTTTGCTAATTATGTGGCTTGTTTGTCAGGAGAGCTGGGCTGTGGCTTTGTTTCTGTCTTTTCTAAGGGAAGGTGGCATTGCTCAGAGATGCTGAGGAAAGGGAGAGAACAGCTTTGGAAACTCATGTTATTTGTATCCCTTGTATGTTGGATTGCTCTGTGCCAAACTATCAGCCTGATTGCCATTTTCCTGTACTTAAGACAGTTCTTTCCACATTCTGAAAACTGGGTGCTTCTACTGAGCTGCTGTGCTCAGAAGCATCACTAATGTGTACAGTCTCCCTGTAGCTCCAGATGCTCATCCTTTCTTCCACCCCTACCCTATCCCTTAGGGGCAATTAGGGAAGAGCTTGTAAATCCATAATTGTGGACCTTCTCAAACCTAGATTAGTTCCTCCAGTCTGTCAGATGAATACATATTTATAAGTGTGCTTAAAAATGCACCATCCTTCACTCAATGAGGTGTAATGAATCCATCATGTAAATACATGCTCAGGTGCAGAATGGAAAAATTCTTAGGGGATTTTTTAGGATTAATAGAAGGATGTTCTTTGAGTTGCTTGGGTTCTTTCAAAAGTGATAATAAAAGTGATTTAATGATATACAGTGCACAGTAGTAAGTTAAAAGAGCTTAAGGAATAACTCAGCTATTCTGCTGAGATGAGACTCTGAAAAGTGCATCTTGCCATTATAAAACAACAACAACAACAAATCAGTTATTGATACAAGAAGTGGTGTTTGGCATAAGTGAATCTGAAATTTCTTACCATCTAGTCCCTTTTCTGCTCTAGTAAGACTTTAACCAGTTTTTGCATTTCCTAGTTTTCTATGGAACATGTAGTAAAGACTTTCTGAGGATGCTGGGCTGGTAGAAGTGCTCTGAGTAGGGACAGGAATACCTAAAGCCAGAGTCTTCTGTGTCTGAGGTGGTGCTTGAGGCATGGCAGGTACAGGCAGGTGTGTTCAGAGCCTGCTGACCAGGCAGGGTGAGAGCAGGGATGTCATTTGGTGGTGGCAGGGTGAGAGCATGGATGTAATCTGGTGCATGGTAGCAGCTGCAGCCTGGTGGGGATGAAGGAAGAGGTGTGAGTCCAGAGTACTTTTACTCATCTGAGCTCAACCAATCACACACTGACTGGGGGGAAACTTCCACTTCTCTGTGCCTTGGTTTCTCTGGTGGAAACCCAGGTCTGTGAGCCACACAGGGAATATTGGCTGTGGAATCTTACCAGGCTCTGATAAGTGCACTCTTGCCAACACTTTAGACCTCCCTGTGGTCTCCTGGTGCCTGATGTGTGCCTCTGGCCCAGTGGCTCTCTGTTGTTTCCATCTTTGGGGAAGGTGGTACTTGAGAGGGCTGAGGCTCTGGAGGAGAGTTTGCAGTGATTGCTGTAAAGGGAGGGGAGTTTGCAGTGAGGTTTGGAGTTTGTGGCTGTTCCTCTGGTCAGTCAGACTTTGTTTTCTTCCTCCATGTGAGCATTTCTGAGCTCTGCTGTGGGAGATGACAGTGGATAAGTCACCTTTCTCCTAAGGGACTGTTGGGTCTGGGAGGTGATTGGGAGCAGGCTGAGGAGAAGGCTCTGGGGAGATGTCATTGCAGCCTTCCAGAACAAGAAAAGGGCTGATAGAAAAGGAGGGAGAGTGGCTTTATACATGGGCAGATGGTGATAGGACGTGGAGGAATGTTTTCAAACTAAAAGAGGAGAGATTTAGATTAGATGTTAGGAAGAAGTTCTTTATCCAGAGCATGGTAAAGGCCCTGGCACAGGTTGCCCAGAAAAGTTGTGGTTGCCCCATCCCTGGAAATGTTCATGACCAGGGTGAATGGGGCCCTGAGCAACCTGACCTAGTGGTTGATGTCCCTGGCCATGGCAGGGAGGTTTGAATTAGATGGTCTTTAAGGGCCATTCCAGTCCAGGCCTTTCCATCATTTTGATTTGTGTGTCCATCATTGTCACACAAAGTGGTGCTGAGTCATGGGTAGCCTTAAACAACCATTCTGTTTTCCTTCCTTGTACTGCAATTTCTCCATCTGCAGAATCAGCCTTTATTATGGTTTTGAGTATTTAGTTGAGCATTTTTCTACTCACAAATATATAGTAGTGAATCTTAAAATAACACCAGGGCATGTCTCTAGGACATACCTGTGATTACAGTTAATCAGGGCTGTAAGTGCTTCATTGGACTGATGCCAGGGCACTCAAGCACACTCAGAGTCAAACTTTCCTGTCAAGTCTTTCTGCTGTGAGGCAGAAGAACATTCTTCCTCCAGGTTACTGTGTGCCAGGGAGGGAAAACTCAGAGCTGGAAGTGAGCCTTTCTCATCTCCAGTTAGGAAAACCTGCAGACTCTTATCCTGCTCCTAATTAATAGAATCCATTCTACTTTCATTGCATGACACTACTTAACTCCTTAGAAAGGAGCAGACAATTATTTTGGAGCATTAACAACTATCTTAATTTAATGTTGCATGGAATAGCTGATGCAGAAAGAAATCTGAAGTTTTATGGCTATGACTGTCCAGAGTCTGCCTACCCAAAAGGAAAACACTTTTTTACCTAGAACAAAGGGAGGAGTGAGTCAAGAAATAGATAAGGGGCAAAACATTTTTCTCCCTTGTCTCTTTTCCCACAGATTCCTTAATTGCTGTGTGCCAGAAGACAGCAGTTGGTCCTTGTCATATTGGTAGGGGGAACACTGTACCCTCAGCCCAGCTATTTGCAGGTGAATCCTGTGTATGTGATACTGAATTACCTCAGTGCCATGATATAATTTACTACAAACCCAGAGATGATGCAGACAAAAACTGTGCATACCTTAGAAAAAGTTTGCATGTTCTAGTCCAGACTGAGCTTGTGTGAATGGTCCTCTCATCATATCCACCAGAAATAGGGTAGGTGCTGCAAGTTACCAGTTCCCATTAGCCATAGGTCCCAAAGGCTTAAAAATAATAATAAAAAAACCCCTGGTGACATACCCAAGCATGGCACTGCTGGTCAGAACAGAAATCAGCATGCAGATGAGGTACCTCCTTTCTTGCTGGAATACTTTTCCTCCTAAACAGCAGCCCTGTCTCTTGGTTCTCTGTTTTAAGCCAGCTTGATGGTGCTGTGTTTCTCCTACAAGGCTCTGATACTCCCCCACTGAGCTCTGAGACAGAGATTTACTTTAAAATGCCTTTCTAAACCTTGATTGCTTGTACTGTAAGCATTGTGGGGCTGTGTATTTGGGGTGCTAAAGCTGGGACACTGTAGGTGGGGATATTCCAGCTGTTCAGGTGTGGCCTTTCCAAGGGCCCTGTGCCTATTCAGGTGAGACTGGGCTGCAAAGCACCTGTGGAGGGTCCAACCCCTTCCCACCTTGTGCTCCTGGGAGACTAACAGGACTGTCACTGGGGTCTGGCACGTTGTTGATGGATAAGACCAGCTCCTTGGCACTGCCAGCCAGTAGATCCTTCCCCAGTGATCCTTCTCCTATAGTGTCCTTTTATGTTTTTCTTTAAACGCTACCATTTCTAATGTTACAGCCTAAAGATGTTGTTGAAAAGTTTCATTAAATGTTACAGCTCATTATGGCTTTGATTACTGTAATTTTTAATGTGGGATGAGCCTTCTGTAACATGAGTCTCTTTGTGCTCCCTTTTTTTCTTACATAAAGCAGAGTGCTTTACCATCCAATTACAGTGGACTTCATAGAAGTAGCTGAGGAGAAATATTAATTACCCTTTCTCCTAGCTCATCTCTTGATGCATTTTGTAATATCTCAATTATTTCTTTTTACATTCTTTGCATCGTGAAGGGAATGTGTAAATTAGGAACAACCAGGAAGATCAAGGTTTGGGGAGGGGGGAGTTGTGTGCAAAATCTCATCAGCTGGCATTCTTTACTGTTGTCTGTGTTGCTGCAGCAAGGAAACCAGGGCTGGGGCACAGAACTATGCCCTGGTTCACCAATCCCTGTTCTCTTCCTGCTCCTGGTGTCAAAGGAGTGATGGATTTCATGCCCTAACCTCAACCACTGTCTAAAGCTGGTGGTAAAGTGAGGGAGTAGAGGAGCTGGAACAAGGCACTTGGCTATAGTTCCTGTGGCCAAGTGCTCATTGAAGTCTCCTCCAACTCTCACAAGTAATGAGACCATTAATGATTAATTAGTGGCTCCCAGTGCCCCCACTGCAGTACTGATTAATTTAACCAGCCTTGCCCCTGCATGTGGTACCCATACAGAAAAGGGGGCATGCAGGGGCCCTGCTGGCACAAGGACACCCCCAGCCTGACCAGTGGAATCAGGTGTGCTGCTGTACCCAAGGTTGGTGATGGGTTTGGGTGTCTGTAAATCCAGCTCTGCTGGGACAAGTTTCCTCCATTTGGGGGATGTTGGCAGCTTTTCTGCCCCAGGAGAGCAGCAAGGAAATGCCTTGCAGCCTGTGCCTGTGGTGGCCTGCATGCTCCCCTGGCTCCTCCTGTAATTTACTGAGGCCCAGTGGTTTATAAACTGTAGTCTTGGAATGATGGATGGCAAGCCTGCCTTTGGTGCTGCTTTCTCAGCAGCTGCTGATTTGTTTTCTTCCCTCCCCTGCATCAGAGCTGGCTGGGATCAGGACAAGGCAGTGATTTCTCTGACCTTGAGCTCAGCATGAGCTTGCTCCTTTTCCTCCCACCCCACCTTCCCCCTTGCCTTGGGAAGAGCAGGATAAAAGGCAGAGAGCAGTGCACAGAGAAGCAGAAAAACCCTGGGTAAGTGTCTGGGGAGAGCTGGGCAGTGCCCCAGAGTGCCAGGGAAGGAATGGGGGGCAGGCAGCAAACAGGACATGCCTGGCAGCTGGGCAGGGCCAGTGCAGGGACACAGAGCTGCCCCTGCAGCCTCTCCAGCTGGACCTCTGGAGGGGGGCTCTACTCTGCCCAGTGTTCCAGGGGCAGCTGCCTGCCTGCTGGGCCTGGAAGAGTTGAACTGGCTGTGCTGTCTGGCTCTCCTGTGCATCCTCCAAGAGGAAATATGACCTACTGCAGCTGGGAGATGATCTCCCAGATCAAAGATCTGTCTTGCTGGACAGAGGCAAGAGCCAGCCTTGCCATGGGGGATAAGCTGGCCTGGCCCCCACTGATGTGTGTGGGGGAGGTTTATTCAGTGCTTGGTGGTTGGGTGTTACATGACCCACTTGCAACTTTGTCTTGTCTGTTTTGAAGCTGTGAAATGAGGTGCAGTAATCGAGGAGGGTCTTAACAACCATCCCAGCCCTGACGTTTAAATTACAGATGGCATTTTCAATTAAACAAGCACTCTCAGCAAGTTTAATTTAGCTATCAGTTCTGCTTTGCTCTTTAAGTGTTTCCTTAAAAACAGTGATGAATTGGAAACTTGCTCAAAGGGAGAAGAATCCAATCAGGCCTTAGTGCTGACTGGAAAAGGGGATGCCCCTTCAGGGATTGCTGAGTGTGCAGGGGGAAGCCAGAGACTGAGTGGATGTTAAACTCCTCCAGCACAGATCTGTGCACAGGGTGCCCATCACGTTGCTGTTCTCAGGTGTTATTTTCTGTGCCCACATGCACTCACAGCTTGGTGCTTCCTAATGCTGGACTCCAGCACTGTGAAAAACAGGGTTTAATTTTTTTGGTAAAATTTGGTTTAATAAAAAGATAATAGGAGATAGAGACAAAGTAAAGGGTTAAATGGCTGGTATTTGGTATTTAACTAAGAGTACACTTATCATCTTCCTTCTTAAATTTTTTTCATTACCTTAGCCTGTTGCATATTCATAGACTTTTATGTATATTTATACTTTTCCACAAACTAGTTTATATATTTTAGGAACTATTTTGCATGGCCTCTCCTTGGGTCTGCCTTTTTAGAGTATGTGTGTTTTTTGGCTGTGGTTTTGGTCTTTCTTATTATCACCTCCAGTTTGGGCTTTTGTCTATACTTTCCACAGATGGTAGGTGCTGATAGTTAACATGTTACCAGTAGTGTCTTCATTATATGTTTACTGGATGTTATCTTAACTAAGCAGACACTTCAATTATAAGCATAACTATATATTTCACTACTATTTTTAAGTTTTGTTAATAGTAGAAATAAAAACTACGTTCATAGAGCCAAGTTACTCCAACATTATACATACAGCATTTATCTTCATATTTGCAAAAAGCCAATAATATAATATGTATTTATAACAAGCTGACTGTGTGATTCCTGCCCACCTGCACTCCTTTTCTCCACACAGACCCACATTGCCCTTTCAATCCTTTTAAACATCTGTGTTCCCATTTTACCAGGGCACCCCAACTCCCCTTACACCATGAGCTCTCACTGTTTATTTCTTGCTTTTTCCAAGCAAAGCTGAGGCTGATTCCACCTCTGTTTAAAAACAAACTTAACAAGACCATAACAAGACTTAACAGGACATGGTGGGAATTACTGATTTGGTTCAAAATTGTCTCCCTGCTGTCTCTGCCTTGCTTTTCCCCATTAGTTACTGGATGTGCTGGTTGCTGATACACTGAGCTTGGTTTGCATGTCCTTGTGGGCCCTGGGAGCTGCTGTTGCTTGGGGCTACCTGTGCTGAGAAGCTCCCAGGTTTCTTCCAAGGGGAAACAGAGAGCAGCAGAGGAAGGAAAGCAGTGTCCCAGTTGTGTTGTCCAGCTGGGAGATGTGCTGCTCTCCAAATCCTGTGTTGTGAACTGCACTGGCCTGTGGGCACAGTGATAACCCAAGACAAAGATAAAGGGCTGTATCTTGCAGATCACTTCCTGATCTCTGTGAATGAAACCCTCCCTGAATTTTCTTGAGAGGTGTGTGTTTCCAGTCCTCTGGGGCAGAGCTCACAGTCCCTCAGGTCAGAAACTTCTCCTGTTACCTCCACACCCAGGTGGAACAGCTGGAGCTCTGCCCAGCACAGCTTCAGGTCAACTTTCGCTTGTCACACTGAAGTGAAGCCCATTTCAACAATACAGTGTGGGAATGTCCTGCCTGGTCCAGAGTTCCAAAAGGGAATGGGATCAGGAATTGCAATGTCAATACCTGGGTTTACATGAAAGGCCTGGATGTCACAGCTCTCTGAGGGTGTGATTCTCTTGGCCACCAAAAACTTGACCATCATTTGCTTGTGGTTCTCAGCTAGTGACTTTAGTGACAGAAATGTGTTGCATAAATTGAGGCCAAGGTCCTGGTCCTTCCTTTGGATGGGCTATTGTGGCACTTGGAAAAGAGCCTTTCCCTTTCTGCTGAAGAGAGCACCCACTCCTTGGAGCAGTCGTGAGGAGCTTCCTGCATTTCTTTCCAGCATAAAACAGGGCTGGATAATTTCATCACTGCTAATAACATTTCTAGCAAGGCAAGCTACCATAATGATAAGGGTAATTTAATCTCATGCTTCAGGGATAAGCTGAGCTCAGGAGGGGAATCAGGGAAGAATTGATTTCCCCCTTCCCTGTGGAAGCTGCCTTGCACAGCTGATCATTTGTGTTGAGAGGCTGATGCTTTCCATGGCACAGGGGCTGGGCTCCAGAACATCCCTATGGCCTGATGCCTGATCTGGGGTGAATGGTGAGCCAAATTTGCCTGCAGTTGTTCCAGAAGAAAGGGGAGAGGGTGATGAGGGGAGGGCAGGTGCTGAGAGTCCCAGTCCCTTACAGGCTGCTGGCGTGTGCAGGTGTGTGCTGAGGGATTATGTGGGTGGACAGGGGGCCAGGAAGAAGAGGAGCAAACTGTGAAGTTATCCCCATGAGGTATGTTCCTGTGCAACCAGCTTGGTGTAGAAAAACACACAAACAACTTTGATAGTTGTGAATTTTAATATGTCCAGCTCTGCTTTGATTTTTAACTTGGGGGGCAGGGGGGGGAATGAGCTAACCTGTAGGGACATGCAGTGAAGTGGACAATATGAAGCCAGGATGAGAATACCAGCTCTACCAACATCTGTGAGCTGTGGTGGATCTAAGCCCCAGGACTCGGAAAGTCTTTTCCTACCTGCCATCAAAATTGCAAGGAGTTCTAATTCCTGCAGTCGCATTACAAAAATTGTTCATAGTTTTATGGTGGAAACTTAATTTTATATACCATAATTGGAGAAAGTCCTGACTGAGTCAAAACTTAGAGGAATCTTAGCATGCAAAACGTGTCTGCATAACCTGTTGTACTCCCAGCCCCTAATTCCATCTAGAGGTGAAAGCATTTTACTGAGGTCTGAGGAGATCTCTTACCTCAAAGGAGCAATGTCATTTAATTACCTTATTTATGTTTCTTAGGAAGCATAAAGTGTTCTGGGCTGTGGGAATGAAACGGACTATAGAGAATAATTTCACACAGAATGACAGAACCAACTATGTTGGAAAAGACCTTTGAGACCATCAAGTCCAACCTATGACCCAACACCTCCTTGTCAACCAGACCATGGCATTATCTTGTCAGGCACCAAGGTCAGGCTGACAGACCCATAATTTCCTGGATCCTCCTTCTGGCCCTTCTTGGGAATGGGCTCACATTGGCACCTCCAGCCCTCTGGGAGCTCCTCAGTGAGCCAGGACTGATAAGACCTCTTCCACCAGCTCTCTCATCCCCCTAGGACAGATCCCATCTGGTCCCACAGACTTGTGAGTGTCTAAGTGCTTCCTCCTGGATTACAGGGGGCTGTTCTGCTCCCTGTCCCCATCTCCCACCTCAGGAGGCCACTTGTCCTGAGGACAACCTGTGTTACTGTTGAAAGCTGAGGCAAAGAAGATGTTAAGTATCTCAGCCTTTTCTTCATCTTTGGTAACTTGTTGTTATTTGTGGAGAATGAACCACAGAGTGATGCAGCTCAGCCATATGGAGTTTTCAGGCCTTTCTGACAGCTCTCTCACTAGAAAGACCTGGCTAGCTGAGCTGGAGAGAGCAGATGTCTGGCACACAGTGGGAGAAAAATGTCAGCAGACAGTCATCTGCCCGAGCCCTCTCACTGTACTCCATGACTATGCCATTAAATAGATTTATTTCCTCCTTATTGATTTGGATAGGATCAGGTGATAGAGTTGTTTCAAGGTCAGTAAGTGGGCATTCAAGCCTTGAAAATGAAATTACATGTTCAAGAGCCATGCAGGGAAGCCATGCAGAGCAACTATTTTTTTTAAATATTTATTTATTTACTTACTTATTTATTTACTGCTAGGAGAGAAAACCCTATGCTCAGCTATGCTAATCCTGGAGGGTGTGGTGTTGGGAGCACAGGGGAGGGCACAGGAAGCAGGAAGGGATTTCTATTCATTTTTTTACCTCATAACAAGTGTGAGTTACTCATGGAGATCCACTGTCTTAGTGCAGAGTGGGAAAAGATTTCCTGTTTATTATTTACTGATCTCTTCAGGAACTTTTTTTTTTACCTGGAATCTCCCTAGGACCAGGAGAAGTTTGACCCCCTGGACTTTCAAGAAGTCCTTTGTCATGTACCTTTGTTATTTATTCTTTATAATGAAGCTTCTAGAATTAATTCCTAAGAAAAGCAGTGTAAAGAAACATCTCTGTTATTAAACAGTCTTCAGAGCTGTGCTTAAAAGATTTCCAGGTGGCAAATAAATGTCTCAGTGCACTCCAAGTCAATCGACTCATGATTGATGGTGTCTGCTCTTGTATTGAAGCTGTTGGTGTCTGCCACCTGGTTTCTTCTCTGGCTGTGAACATGGGATGGGAAGATGCAGTGGGATGCACAAAAGCCCTGGTGACCATGCTGGGAAGAAGCCCAGTAGCTCAGCCTGGGTCTAGGTCTCTTTTGAGGTTACCAATCCCCAAAGTACCAAGGATATTGAAGTAGGACCATCAGATTTTTTGACATTCACTTGCATTCCAGCACACGCCAGGAGGAACACTGAGTTTGGTTTTCACTGGAGTTTTGCTCTTTTATCTCTTTTTCCAGCCCTAGCACATTGTACAAACACAAGTGTTGCAAGCCCTGCCTGTTGTTTCTTTTTATGGGACATTTGCTGTTTTCTAAAGCTTAATGCCTCTCTTGCCTTTTTTTTTTTTTTTTATAAATATGATCTTGTCTTTTAGGCTTATGTGCCTGTATCAGAGCCCCTTTCTTCACCCTTTTTCAGCCACACTGAATCCCAAACTCTCTGCTGAGAAAAGAAGCACTGACCTTGATGATTGTCTGTGAGCAGCATCTCCTTTTCTGTAATGAATGTGTCAAATCATAAGTACTGCAGCTTTTCATTTCTTCGAGCTGAAGCAATCAATGACAACAAATCAGTATAGTTTCCTTTGTTTTATCTGGTTTTCCTCATAAATGCTGCTACCATTAAAATCTGGAGGAATCCTGTTCTTCTTCGAATGTGCCACATTTTCAGCACCCCCTTCCCCAGGTGGTGTAGCCAATGCTATGAGAGTGAATCAGGAAGGATTCATGTTCTCTGCCCTCTCTGAAAGGCTGATTTAAGGGTTTTAGCTCAGATATTCCAGCAAATAGGCCCCTGAGGTGTCACTGAAGAGCTCCTGTTGCCTCTGGGGATCCCCAAACCCGGGTGTGCCAGTTAACCAACCCCCAAGCAAAGTGTCAGAGCCTCAATAGTAAGAAAGAAGGCTCAGCTGGAGTGTGCTGGTCCCTCCCAGACAGGGTGGCATCCTGCAGGCTTGGCCCAAGACAGGACACAAGGAGTGTTTCCATATTTATTTCAGTGATTTTGGATCAGTGAGTCATCCCCCTGCCTGTGTCCACCTCTGCCTGACCCTCTCACACCTGAGTGCTGCTTCATGATGTTGTGCCCATGGCGTTTGCTTTGGACAGGTCATTACACATCTGCCACTGCTGGGTGCCTTGAATCCCCTGTGGTCCCTGAAGGCACAGTGGGAAGTGTGGGCTGGAGCTGTGCTCTCTGCTCTGCCCAGCCCACTCAGAGTGGGTGACTGAGTGCTGTGGGGACTGGGGGACACGAGCACCTGACACTGGTGATTGAGGATGCTGTCTGATCTCTTAAAAAGTTGCCTAGAAACCAAACTCAATATTGTTGAACTTCACCAGGTCTGCAGTGCAGAACTTGCTGCACAGGGAAAAGGAATTTTTTTTGTTGGGTTTTTTTTTTTTCTGCCTTACAAGAAATAACTCACTTTTCAGCTGTTGGAGACGGTGGTAATTGATCTAGAGCTTTGCAGTTTGCCTTCCGGAATGGTTTTATTCTTCATGTAGGAATAAAATTCTGTTAGGTCAAATACACAGCAATAAATACAAGAAGCACATTAACTTTAATATATTGGATTATTCCACTTGGTGGTGATGGGGGAAAAACAAGATTTAATTCCCCTGGCAATGCAAGCAAAGAAAATCGCTTTCCCTGCCCGTGTTTTTTTTTTTTTTTTCTATTAAGTCATTTTTGTCTGTCAATGCTGGTGCTGCAGGCTTTGGGGGGAATTTACTTTTTTTTTAACCTGGTGTGAAAGTAAGAAGTATTTTCTCCAAGTAAATTGTTCACAAATTCTCTCAATGCCTTTCATTTCTAGCTGTTGCAGACTCCTGCCCTAGTGAGCTGGTGGAACCCTTGGTACTGTCAGAAAAAGGGGGATTGTCATGAGTGGCAAGGGAGGATGTGTTTAACTTCACTTTGCCATAGGAGTGGGGCAGTTACTTCAGCACAGGTGTTCTCCCTTTTCCAGTTTTGCTGGTGTTGGTTTCTCTTCCTACCCTGAAGCTTCTCAGCTAAAACTAGGATTTGCTTTTCCGTGCCAACTATTCTTGTGATGTCCCACCGCCCTTCAGTGCCACAAAATCTGTTGCACCTTTCCTTGTGTCTCACACTCCAGTGCTGTCTTAGGGCTCCCCTGCAGTGGTGAATGTACCCAGCAGTGCATGAGTGACTCCCAAGTGATACTCCTTGAAGTGCTGAAGTCTTTCATCAGGTCTCATAGTCAGTCCTTGTGCTGAGTCTTCCCTCATTTTTCTGGGGGAGCAGTGACATTAGAAACTCTTCCCACAGTCCTTGCCTTCTCACAGATTTCTGTTTGATATTGGAAAAATGACAGATGAGAAGAGGCAGGAATTACTTCCTTGCTTGTCATCATGGCAGACAGGTAGAAGATGGCTCTGCTATGGACCAGGTGAATAGCAGAAAGATTGCAACAGGGATTTTGTCTGGATGAGAAAAGAAACACCTCAGCATGATGGAGGACTGTAACAAAGGATTTGCAAGGGTAAAGCCTTTCTAGCCAGAAGGCTTTGAAAAAAGGCTGGATGAATCTGTGTCAGGAGTGATGTACAGGTGGGAAGGGATCTGATTAGACAGGAGAAGGGGACTTCTAGCAGGCAGGCTTGGGTTGTATGGTGGAATTGTGTGTGTGGGTTCCAAACCATCTCTCTCCTGTGTGCAAGTTGGCAGGAGAGACTGGGGACAAGCAAGGGAGGAGTCTCTGTGTGGATAACTGAGTCTTTGCAGTGTTTTCAGCTGTCCAGGCAGAGTTACCAATAAGCCAGCCTCCTGCACCAGCACACAGACTCCATCTGATTGTATTTGTCTGAGAGAAGAAAGACTTCACAATAATCCTGCTGACAATTAATTGGCTTTTGTTCAGCAAGAGTGAACAAGATCTCATCTTAATCTGTTTCATTATTTCGCCTTGTACAGCACAGCCAACACAAGATTAAGTTTAATTTTCAAATAAAATGCAAAGTCATTACTCATATCTGGATCAGGATTTTATCTGCTTCATTTTGCAGTGCTTCTTGTGTCAATATTAAGGAGAGGAGCTGCACTATGTGTGGTGAGGTAGAAATAGCACTCCTTGACTTCAGGATCTTCTGCAAGGATTTCAAGTAGCAGAGCTCTGATGCCATCCTTTCTCTATCCTCAGCTCTTCAGAGAAGAAGCTTCATGCTCAGGGAAACTTGGATATAAATATCCCACTGCATTTCAGTGCTTCTGAACATCTGCAATGTGCTCTGCGGGAGGCATGTGCCAGCCAAATCTCCCTCCCCTCCCTGTCAGTGCCCAGCCCCTGTTCCTGCTGCAGTGGGATGTGTTTCCCCACCATCCATCAGCCCAACGAGCACTCTCATGGCTTTATTGCAGCCTCTCTGGGAGCACTGATTGCACTGTGGTTAATGGGTCTGCACAGACACCAGCTCCAGATGAGTTACTCTGACTCCTGCAAGGGAGGTCAGCCAAGGGCATGTGTGATGTATCTGGGACTCCTGCCTGCCTGGGGAGGGCTGCAGAGTTCTGCCTGCAGAGGAGGTGAGCAGAGGGACTGAGAGTGCCTGGACATGAGCAGCAGGAGGTACAGACAGCCCCACTGCTCTGGGTGACACTCTTCTGAGTCTTGCGAGCTGCATTAAGGTTAGAAAATACTCTGCAAGGAAAGGCATGTTACTAATTTGAGTGAGACTTCAACACTCTAGGACTGTGTTGAGCAAATTGTGCTGCTTCAACTTTAATTTGAAAGGCCTTGGTCTATGTTCTGGCAGCTTTCTGCTTAAACAGAGCTTTAACTGCTCTGATTACTCATTGCAGTTTAAAAGGCCGCTTGCATCCAATAGAAGTGTGTCGTCTCTGCTGCCCAAGAGGCAACAATCCTTCCAAAATGCATATATAGGTATCCTGGATAGCAGGGACAAGCACTGGAGTCTGTGCAGCAAAGGCTGCACTGCAAACCATGCCAGCAGGCACTGCAAGAGGATGAGAAGAAAACCCTCACTCGAGCCTAAGCTGCAGCCGGAAAAAACGAGGTGCAGGGCTCAGAAGCAGACCCGAAACGCTGCATCCAGACCGGTACAATTCCATCTCTTGTGGTCGCTTGGCACGGAGAGAGCCGGCAACCTCAGCGGCTCCTGCCTGCAGCCCGAGTGCCCTCTGCTGTCACCGCCCAGGGACCGGCCTTGGGGAGGGTGGCAGCCTCCAGCGGTGCCTGCCTGCCTGTGTCTGTCTCCTCTGTACCTGTGACATCTCTTCTTCAAGTGTCAGTCTTGACTATGTGTGTTGTTCTGGTTGTTTGCTTTACACACAGGCTGCTGTGTAAGGAGCTCAGCTCTCCTTGTGCTTGCCAGGTTCTGTGAGACTTTCCAGCTGAACTCACTGTGGCTGTTCTCTCTGTAATTCCAAAGTGTCTCCCCAGCAGGAAAGCATCTTTAGGTCCTTATTTCCCTACTAGGTAAGGAGACTGAGACCAGGGGTGTCACTGCTCTGAGGACATCAGAAGGAACTAACTGCATGGAAGGAGAAGCAGGGATCAGATGAGCTCAGTGCCAAGGCACTGACATGTGGATTTTGTCCCCTAAGGTACCTGTGTGATGTGGGACAGCAGTGAAGGAGGTGTGGGAGTGGCTGCAAAGGGAGATGTGTACCTCAGGGAGTGTTTCTTCACTAGTCCAGTGCTTTGCCCTCCTTGGGAGGGTTTCTGCTCTTGACAGGCAAGGGTAAGTCCCTGGTTTTCCTTCCCACTACCTGTGACCCTACTGATATCTGACCCTGAGATTCTCATTTGGTTAGAGAGCATGGTGCTAATAACACATAGCACCAAGGTTGTGGGTTCAACCCCTGTATGGGCCATTTACTTTTTATCATTTTGGGTCCCTTCCAACTCAGAATAATCTGCCAATCTATTCATCTCTGCTACAGATTTTGGGTGAATTTCTCTGCTGCAGATATTATGCTTTGATATGCTGTCTTTCAGGATGTGCCATTCCCAGCCTCTGTAAATTTATTTAGAAGGAATCAAGTTCCTAAACTACCCCTCCTTTTACAACTAGAACAGCTGGGCTACAAGCAACAGGGAATTGTCAGATAGATTACTTTTATTTTCTCTCCCAACAGTCCCATCCCCAGCCTTGAATTGCCTAGTGGGGGAGGAAACTCCTCAATCTGCCCACAACCCCCCAGGTAGGTAATAATAGATGCTTCATATAGAAAAATTCAATTAGACTTGACAGAAGATGTATGATAGTGACTCCTTGCCAGGACCCCATATTGCTCTGTTCTGTTCCTCTGCAAGAGACTTGCTGTAGAAGTTAATATGAAAAAAATCAACCAACCAAACAACCAACCAAAAAACCATAACACCAAAAAACCCCCCAAAACAAAACCAAAAAACAAACAAAAAACCACTGAAAAACCAAAACCAACAACAACAAACCCTAAAAACCGCAAGGGGGGAAGGGGGAACCAAAACAGAAAACAAGCCAACAAACCCCTTTTAACTCTAATGGCATTTATATCCAAGATTAACTGTGGTGGGCTTTGTAGAAAAGAAAATGACAGTGATACCTTGTACAACAGCAGACACCAAGTATAATCAGCTACTCAGACATCAGGTGCCAGCTGGTAAGAGCAGGACAGGGTTGTTGTGCTGTACCAGGGCTTCTCTTGGAGCCTCTGAGTATTAAAGCAGTTGGGGTAAGAGGTGTTCATGTGGTGTCTTGGCACAGAGTGAAAGGTTCCTGTCTTAAACTCTCCAGTCCTGTCATCCACCTGTGGATGTTTCACAGTGGGAATGTTCCATTCTGCTGTTGGTGTTTGGAAAACCCTTCAGTGTTCAGTGTAGCTCAGCACTGCTGGGGTGCCTTGTGGGCATGATGCACAAAGGAACACAAGCCTTTTTTGCAGCTCTTGTTGCCATGATCAAGACTGGGAGGGGACCCTTTTATGTGGTTTGGGCTTTTTGGTATTTTTTTTTCTTTCTTCATCGTGAATGTTTCAGCAAGACTCAATCTTTGTATTTTAATGCTCAGATTTCTAAATACTCCGAGTCTGGGGGAGGCAAATATCTGATATAAGTCACTTGGGCAGACCTCTTTCTGTCTGTACAGCACACATCTGCATTGGTCACTAGTGTTCCCAGAAGCTGCTGTGTAGTGTCACACAGCTGCTTGCTGGTGTTGGCACAGCAGAAAGCAGAAGGAAGCCTCATTGAAGTGGTGGGTGACAGAGCCCTGCAGCAGCTGGGAGATTTTATACATGTAAGGCCTTTTGCCAGTTACACTTAGTTTCTGTAGTCCTAAGAAATTGCATCATCCCAATTTCCATGAAGTCTGTAAGGTGTGAGAAGCCATCACCCTCCTGCACTCTGTCTCTGATGGGTGAATTGACAGGGAATTGGGTGTACGTGTATGGTGCAGTGTGTTCAGACTTACAGTGTTTGATCAAAATTCAAAAGGCATTTGGAACAAAATATTTATTATGTGAGCAAGACTATTTTTTTCCCCCCATGTACCCAGACAGTCACTTGCTTTGGGAATCTAGTACTGACATGGCTGAATGTGAGGAGTAATTGCTCCCCTGAGGTCAGCAGTAGCTTTTGTGAGCAGCTCTGTGAAGCAGAGGTGGCTGTTCTCTGCAGTGAGGCTGCAGGCACTGGGAAAACACCTCTTGGAGGGGAGTGGGAAGGTCAGCACAAGCTTTGCAGGCTGCCCCTGACAGCCAGTGTGAACATGGGGGTGCTAAAATAGAGAGGGAGTGCCAGGAGAAAAGGCCACAGGCAGCTGCATTCATTGTGACAGATCTGCTGGGGAGGCTGTGTGTGTTCAGTGCTGCAGCCCAGATAAACCCAAAGTGGGGACCAGGGTCCTGCCCTGTATGTACAAGGCCACAATATCTGAAGGCTTAATCCTGAGCTTTATCCTGACTGTAAGATGGTGACTTAGGAGAGGTTGAGTTTAACAATTGCATTGAGGTGTGAAATATTGATCCCCTCACTATACTGATTCCCTAGGGACAAATGGAGGGATTGTTCCTTCTGTGGGGCAGGGAGCTGGCAGTGAGGTAAATATTAACTAACAGCTGCATTAAAGGCTCAGGGTGGGTAAAGCAGCACTGCATGACAGTGTGTGCAGGGCTAAGGGAAGGGAAACAATTAAATTCTGAGCTGATTCTGGTGCCTCCTGGGTCAGAACTAACGTTGAACTCACAGTAGAGCTAGTGACAAATGTCCTGGAGGGTGTGCAGCAGGGCTGGAGTCTGTTGCAGCCTTTCTGTGCATTCTCTGTGACTTGAATGAATTCCCACTAGGTTTGAAATGCACTTTTGCTTGCTGTTACACTGCAAACCCATTGCACATGAAGTGCTTCCCATGGGCCCAGGGTGCTGGGGAACAGAGCAGGTTCCTCTTTCAGGGACACCCATGGCATTACACATATACTGCTTTTGGAGAGAACTGGCTGACATGCTCCACACAATCAGAATGCTTGAGCACAGGGGACAAATACCCCATACACAGGAGGAAATCCACACACATTTGTGTCACTTTATTATGATGTTTTCCTGGACTCAGGTGTGTGTGTGGCACCCGGGTGCAGCTGTGCAGGAAGCCTGAGGAAGCAGCATGCACAGTGTCCAGGTGGGAAGCTCTTTCCTTTGGCTGCAGGCAGAACCAGTCACTGCTTGTGTAAGGGGGCACTTATATGGCAGCCCAGGGAGGGAAGACAGAGAGATAGACACAAAAATATAAATACTTTCTCCAGGCAATATAAATACTTTCTCCAGGCAACACCAGCTCAGTTAGGGGATGCTCTTCTGAGTGGAGTAACTAGCAGGGACAGCCTTGGTTCAGGAAAGCTTAGGGGTCTGTTCAGGATGGGCTCACAGCCCTGACTGATATCAAGAAGCACAAGTGGGAGACTGAAGTGCTGTCTTGTGAGCAAGCACATGGCAGAGGCAGATGTGCACTTCCTGCAGTAGAGGTGGAGTGAGACCAACAGCTTTCTGTGTCCTGCTAGCAGAGTCACACTGGATGACCAGGATGTTTGTTGCATGAAGCATGCAGAGGCCAGAAAGGGGTAAATGAGTTTGCTTCCATTTGTTTCTGGACCCTACCCCCATTTTTTTCTAACCCATTTCCCTAAGTTGTTGTCATCTTTCTCTCTCTCCCCCAGCAATTCCTCTCAGATCCCATCTATCTGAGGGAGCCAAATGAAGCCCCAGGATTGGACCCCAGACAGGTTTCTCTTCCCAACACTTTCCTTGATAAATGAATGCTGGGAACACTGTAAGAGAAAAGGATTCAATCTCTATTGCTTTGCATTATCACTAAAAATTAAACTAATAGCATTGGCAGCCAAGCTAGAGCCCCTCTGTGGTAAACAATGTTAGCTGTTTATAAATGGGAGAAGCAAAGATTCTCACTGCAGGTCATGGAAACAGTTGGGGACAGGGCTCTGGGTTTCCCTGGTATGTTTTGAGACACAGTGTCTGCGGTTTGCTGTATTCTTTTCTTCCCACTCTAACTTCCAGAAAATGTACCTAAAATATCCCTTCAAGTTAAGGAGTGCCCAAGTCTGGGAAGCAGGCAGGAGAGGTATCTGACTCAGGCTGGGTGCCGGGGATTAGAGACTTAAGAGAGGAAGTCTGCAGGACTTTCAGGTGATCTGTCTGACAGAGAACATCAGTGCAAATGCTGAGGCTGAGTCTTCACAAATCCATTCATATTCTTTGCACAGTCCTCTTGAGGAGGGAGGGGTGGTGGCTCCTGGCATCTTGCAGGCACGTTCCGATGCAGAAAGGCTTTATAGCCAGAAGCAGCCCCATGCAGAAACCATCCGAAGGTGTGGGGATGCCCTGAGGGCAGCCAGCTCCAGCATGCAGATCCTGGCTGAGCACAGCTATGGCTCCAGTGTCACAGAGCTGCTGGTGACACGGACACCGTACCAGCCCTTCCAGAACAGCGTGTCCTGCCCACCGTGCTCAAAGCGGACAAAACGCACCCCGGGCCCGTAGCTGGAGAAGGTGTGGGAGATCTTTGGGATAAGATACAAAACAGTTGTTAGTAAGTGTCAGACTGTAACAGTGTGTCTTTTCAGAGTGCAGCCACGGCCCTTCTAGATCCCAGTCAGCCTCTCCAGTGGAGAAACTGCTTGGGAACTGCTCAGGGGGCAATTCAAGCTCACACAGCCACACACGTTACAAGGCTGGCTCAGCACAGAGGCAGAAGGCTCCCAGCCCAAATCAATTTCCAGCCAGTGTTTATTCCAGTGTGCTGAAGGTGAATCTGGAGCCAGAGAGGGAGAACATGTGGTTTTCTCAGTTATACAGGGTCTCAGGTTTGTGGGTGGTACAGGGGGCAGGGCAGGGGACAAGTGACCACAGGGAAGAGAGGAACAGGACACCAGGCCCCAGAGCCAGTGGGGAAACAGGGAAAGGGGATGCCATGGGGTGGGTGATGGACTTGCCAAACCCAGAGAGAAGATTGCACAGTGTCTGCAAGGGTCCAGGGAGGAGAAGCCTTCTTTACACGTGGGATATCTTTAATCTTCACTTTTCCAGGGAAGGGCAGTTGGAAATTCCTTTAATAGCATAAGGGACTCCACATCAAACCACCACAAACCTGCCCTTGTTCAGTGCACAGAGCCTTCAGCCCCACTGGCCACAGTCAGACCTACCAGGCTGGGTAACAGTGGGGATATTTACAGTGGGAGAAGCTTTGATCCCATTGTTCTGAGGCCACTTAATCACTCCCTGTTGCACATCTCCTCCACCTTACACCTGCTAGTGGTGACTCAGCAAGTCACCAAGTGTCCTGTAAAGCAGCCTCCCTTTCCCTTTTTCAATCATAGGGCCATGGCTCCAGAGAACACATGACAGAACCTTCTCCTCCCCTTGGAGAATTCTTAAAAATATTCCTGGTTCATGTAGGTTGGGTGTCACTTGCTGAGCCCACAGCTGTAACTCACCTCAGTCCAGCTGCCATCGTTGTCCTGTGGGATGGTGACAGTCTCACTTTTGTACTCAGCCAGCACATCCTCGTTCTCAGAGAGCAGTTTCACACACAGCTCGTAGAGGCAGCCAGCATCCCTGCGTCCTGCATACCTGCAGGGAGATCCAAGCTGTTGGCATGTCTGGGGCTGCAACATGTAACCAAAAGTGTGTATTCTCTTTGCCATCTGTTGGAACCAGCTGGGGAGGTGTTTTATTTATCTCTTGTATAACCCATTCCTTATAACTCCAGAGGGGAGGGAGCATGTGCTTCTGTTAATGGGCAGCTGTTCAAACCAGCTGGGGCAGTGTTTCTTTATCCCTTCCAGGACCCATCCTCCCTCCAGGGGATCTCTGCTGTCCATGGGCCATCCAGGCTCACTGCAGGGCTGAGACAATTCCATCATCCCACCCAGGGGGAGGAGCCCAGCATTCCCCCCTGGATCAAAGCTGGCATTCAGAACAGCAGCACAGCCTGTTTGCACTGGATTCCCAGAGGGAGCCCAGACCCATCTCAGCACCACTGGACCCTTCTACAGGGTCATCTCTGCTCCACCAGAACCACATCTGGCACTTCAGGAGGACTTATTTGAACTACTCCCAACACCCTGACCAACAGGGTGTCAGGTCATATTCTGATTCTGTCACTGTTTCTAGGATTTTTTTTTGTTTGCTTGTTTTTTGTACTACTACATTTTTATTTTTTAATATTCCTAGTAAAGAACTGTTATTCCTATTCCCATATCTTTGCCTGAAAGCCCCTTAATTACAAAAAATAATAATTTGGAGGGAGGGGGTTTACATTCTCCATTCCAAGGGAAGCTGCAGCTTTCCCTGGCAGACACCTGTCTTTCCAAACCAAGTCATGGCACTACCTGTAAGAACTCTGCAAAGGCTCCCCCAAACTCACCAAGTTACTGTGGCTTTGGTTTGAGGTGGAAATCTGCAATGGTTCTTAGCCCAGCCCACCATCTCCCCTCATTTACCACAGGAGTTGCCTGTGAGCCCTGTCCCACATCCAGGATCCTGGCAGCTGAGGTTTTAAGGCCCAATATATATGAAGTCTATGCCCTCCCTGCTCTTTCTCTTCTTAACCCTCTGCCTGTCTGTCCTCAGAGCCTTCCTCAATACTTACCAGTCTCTTACCATGATTTTAGGCTGGGTTGTATCCATCAGCTCTTCCCAGTAGCCCTCAGCCCTAAGGTCAATGACCTGAGCCTTCTTACACCACCTGAAACACAAGATGTTAATTGGCATCACAGTCTCTCCTGGGACCAGGGGGAACCAAAAATGCCCCCTTTCCAGAATAACAGAAGAAAGCAGCCTTACTCATAAGATGTAACAAAGTATTTATGGACTTCTTCACTAGGAAATTCTTTTCCAAAGTCCCCTGGGAGCTCTTCAACTTTCCAGCCATCACCTCCATTCTCTACCTCTCCCCAGTGCTCCAGATCTTCTGCAAATGGCAGAAAAGAGACTTGGATGAGTCCTGTGGGTGTGGGGAACTTGACCATCTCCCACTGGAACCCTCCTCTGGCTTGTGAAAGTTTGATATTAGACACAGCACTGATTTTGTATGTAGACTATATGTTTGTTAAGTAGAGGTCAGGCAAAAACCTTTAGTCTGACTGGGCCTAATCACAACAAACTTTAACATTCCCCAGCAAAGCAGCTGTGTATGTGTGGGTTTAAGAAAGTACTCCAGGGAAAGAATTCAGGTATTCTGAAGTGTGTCAGCATTTTCAGTGTCACAGCACACAAAAACTCTGGGGACAGATGCTGATTGTTTTATTTCTAAGTTTTCTAAAGCACTTAGTGGTATTTTCTGAAGCAGTAAGACCTTAAACATCAGGGTTTTCCAGAGGGAAACCTGGATGTTGGAAAACCTTGCAGAAGGTTGTCTCTAAACAAAATGGGGAAGCTGTGTTGATACTGCTTTGGTCTATGATGTGTGAAATTGTTGCTGCTTGGGTTGTGAGGCTTGGTTACTGCTGCTTATTGCTAAGCACCTTGTAGCTCTGGCAACTGAAATGCACAGATTCAGAATAATGGCACATGGGGTGTGTGCCCAGTCTCTAACATGGGCTGTGGTGGGGAGAGTAAAAACATGATTTGCCTGAGTTGCTCTGAGGAAAGAAGCCTGAAGGGCTTGGTGAGCTGAGGGCAGACTCACCCCTGAGCTGGGAAAATCTTCCATCTCTCCTCTCATGGCTTGGCAAGAAGCAATACAGAAACAAATGCCACGGCCATTACTGTGTTGGATGGTTTCTGCAAAGGACAGCTTTGTGTCTCAAACATGATTTAGATCCCTGCAGAGGTTATATAATGTTAATGTCAGGTAAAGCCCTTTGCAAAGGCTGATTATCAAAGGCCTTTGTGCTCATTAAATTATTTGGCTGCACGGAATAAATGACTTGACTCTTGGGCAGGGAGAAAATTCTGCAGCCTGAAAGCAACTAAGATCTATTTTCAAAGACTAGAGATATGCAATTCTCAGTGACTGGTCATCTCTCTGTCACCTTGAAGCTTGCTGTGATGCCTCTCACCTTCACCACACGGGTTCTTGATGAGATTCTTCCTTTTCTTACTCAGGAAGTAGAAGTTTTGCCAGTTCTCTGCATCTGACTCTGCTGTGGTGAGGCCTTCCTGCTGACACTTGAGGATCCAAAGCTCAGCTCCATCCACCAGGTTCTTCCACTGGCAGCAGACCAGGCGGCACACCAGCACCAGCTCCACTGCAGGAATGGCAGCCAGGATTCTGATCAGGACAGCCTCAGGGAGGGACTCCATCCCTGGGGCAGGCTGGGCCCTGTCTGAGAGAGAGGGTGCAAAGGAGTGGTCAGGGTTTCCCACCCTCAGACACTGATGCAGCAGAAAAAAAGGGAAAAGAAATATGTTGTCTGAAGGCATGATTTTGCTTCCTAGCCTCAAGGTCGCCTGTTCCTTATTAAGTTAATATCCTGAAGCAGATTACTATTTTTATATTCCAAGTAAAAGTCCTGAATTAAATCTGCCTACAAAATATATGTAGTTGACAACTGCAATTATGGGCAGTCTGTTCATTTTCCAGGCTGGAATCAGTCCTTCCAGAATCTCTGCTGCTGCAAAAATCAGCTTCTTAGTAATGATTTCCTCTGCAGAGGGAGGCACATGGGTGTCTGTTCTGCCTTCAGGAACATCCCTGATAACAAATGCTGCAAAGCAGTACTCAAATATCAGCCTTGGAGCATCTTGCCAGCCACCTTTGCAGTACTTCATTCTGTATCTGACAGGCTTTCCCTTAGTCAGGAGCCTGTACAAAGTAAAGGTCTGAGCATAACTGAAAATAACTCAGCTGATACTCTCCAATATTCTGTCATCTGTGGCCTCATAACTGGAGGAATTAAGTCAGAAGTGTTTGTGTAACTTCATGTGCTAATTCTGAACTCCAAAGAGCTCTCTGCTGCCCTGAGTCCCAGGTGCAGGTGCTGCAGGACTATGGAGAGATGAGTGTGCAGATTCATAGCCCATGTCATCTGTGACACTGCTTTTATGTCAGCTGAGTCCTGGTGCTAGGAAGATGCTGAGATTGCAGCAAACCGTCTGGATGCAGCCAAACTTCTCAGGAATGACTCATTAAGCCTGGGAGAGGACTAAGAACAGAGGTGAAATACCCTGGCATACAACTTAATGAAATAAAACAGTGCTAAACCTGTCACGGAAGGGAAGAAATAAGGAGTCACTGCTGTAACAGCATCCCAAATCTTGACATTCAGATGTGTCCTCTATCTGCACTGCACTCCGCAAGGGCAAACTAGAATTTAAAACTCCCTGGCTTTTATGGAGACAGCATTAGTGATTTCCCATTCTCCCCACACTTCCAACCTTCAACCACAGTCCAGAAGGCTAAAATGTAATTTTTTAAAAGTAGGTGGGAGGGCGGGATCATGCTGGTTTCATCTGGTACAGGACTTTCAGAAACCTCTCCTGCTCTCTGCCTGAGCACTGAGCTTATAGAGCACAGTTAGCCAGGCTCCCTCCCGCACTCGAGCGAAGGGCGGAGGTACCTTTCCTTTCCCACCCCACTTAAGCATCCAAGCTACGGAGGGCTTTGCATCACGAACACGCTCCCGGGCAGCGCCCATCCCTTGACGTGCTCGGAAAACCTGCAAGGGCTCAGGGGAGGCACCGAGCGCTCTTACCTTACTGCTGCGCGGGAGGGCGGGAGGTGAGTCCGACCCCGATCAGGGTCTGAGGGGTCTCTGAGGAGGAGATCGTCCCGGGCTCTGCTGAGGGAGGACCGCGGCCCCGCCCCCGCCCCGCCCCATCTCGCTAGCCCCGCCCCCGCTACACTCG